>OY720684.1:12437625-13037625 GCA_963170755.1 Amphimallon solstitiale
AATTACTTTGTCCTCTTCTATGTACGCCTGCAAAATGTGTCTTACAATTGCCACCGCAAAATGCAGCTAATTTTCTGTCAATATTTGCGATGTCTCACCGTCAACAGATTTACTTGCACGCCTTCCAGCGGTAAAGAATATCTTATGGAAGCCAGTTTTTTTTTGTTTTCTATTTGAAGTGTCATTGGTAACACTTATGGAATGTAATTCTTCTACAAACAAAGGTGCTAGAACATTTACAATTATTGCTTTGTATTTGGTTCTTGCGGCACCGAATTTTGTGACAAATTTGGACGTACAGTCAGAAATTTTGATGCCCAAAACGTGGCCTCTTTTGCAGCAATCTTGATCATCGTTTTTAAAAAATATTTTTATAGACGCCTCAGTAAACTCCATGAAACATTGCTGGCAGGTCACTCTGCTGTCTTCACCACAAAGTTTTTTAATAAATTGGTAGAGCTTTTGCAGTTCATTCGTAAATTTGCAATTTCTTTACGGCATATTAAACACAGCTTTAACACATTTAGGTCAAAATCTAAATTTAATAACTTTGACAAATTATGCGTAGCTACTTCCCTCCTTACATTTGAAAGAAAACTTCCACGCTGATTACCCTAACTAATTTTTTTGCATAGATTTGATTCAAATCTGGTAATCTGGTTATTAATACTGATTCCCACTTGGAAATTGGATTTTACATGTCCGAACGTCAACTTTTCAAGCCAAAACTTCTTCATTCATGAAATCCTATCTCAACGAATTTGTGATGACTCAGCTGCATATGAGTGGTGGAAAAACCAAACAAAATGACCGATTCTGCTAATGCCGAACTTTTCATCTGCTGAGCAACTGCTAACTGCTTAGTCGTCATTGCTAGTAGGGATCGGCTGTCAGAGGTACACTGCCATATAACATTTCTTTTGGAGAAGATGAATTCACTGATACTTGGTAAGTACTTGTATCTCTATATACTTACTACATAGATCAGTAGTGAGTTCTGTAATGGACTTTATCAATTATATACACGCCTCATTTTACCAGAGAAAGTGTATACCAATGAATATGCTGGACCTAAGTAAAGCTTTTGATTCAGTGGATCGCAGAGACTACAACGGTAAAGCCAATTGACCTTATTAAATCCTACTTAACAGAGTTCAGTTAGTGGAAGGGAGTCGTGAGAGGCGAAAATGCATCCAGAAAGCTATGGAGTTCCTCAAGGTTCAATCCTAGAATCATTATTGTTCATCACATTGCTAAATGATATTCCAGAATGTTTTAGTGCTGAAATATGCCTTTACGCAGATGACACTTCCATTTTAACAAATGGAAAAAGACGAATTGAAACGCAACAAAATCAATATCTGCAATAAGAACATCAAAAGAATGGTTCACTGCGAACAAACTTACATTTTTGCGATTAAACGAATAAAATCTATTGGGACACACCACGCAGCAAAATTAACTTAGCATGCAGCCTTTCATTCCCATATGGCCTATGGCATCCTTTTTTCGGGAGGATCAATAGGTGCAACTAGAGTCTTCCTGCTATAGAAGCGAGCTATATGATCTCTATGCAATCTAAAACCGGAGGAATCTTGTAGGGGTTATTTTAGGAAAGAGACTATACTTACCATGGTGTCTGTTTATATCCTACAAGTGTTTTGAAATATTTTCACACACATGGACACCATTTTCCTGGTATAGGCGACCACCACCTGTATAATACTCGGCACAGGAACGAATCACCGTTTAGCGTCAACGTAGCAAAATGTGAGTCACTGGGGGCCAAAATTATACAATCTTCTTCCATCGGACTGGAAAAAGTTGGACGTGGATTTTTTCAGTAGGCTGACGAAAGGCATTTTAATGGAGAACGAGTGCCACTCCATGGATGAGTTTCTTGGCGACCCATGATACAGTATGTGTGTTCCGTGTATGTTCATGAATGTGATGCTGTTTTGTTATTCGTGTTTGCGTTTTTATATAGTATGTGACGAAGTTACTTTGTAAATGACAATAGGTTCTAAAGTTATTATTATTATTATTATTATTATTATTTAGAAAATAAATCATCTTTAGAAGCAATATTGCCGATTACTAGTCATTATTCCATTACTGACCGTTACTGATCTATTTATCACTTTCTTGAAACGAATTTGGACACCTAACAAGAGAGGTTTGCAGAATCTAAACCTTTATAGTTCTAACAATAAGTTTTATTTGCATTCCTCTTTCACGGTCATCACTTCACCATGTTTAATATATATGTATAATGTCTATGGACTAATATCACACAATTCACAATACTAATCCATCTTTGAAGCGTATTTAACGGCAAAAGCACGCAAATTTAATATTCTATATACATACCGTGCCTTCAATTAATTTTACTTTTAGAGCAGCCTATGATTTCAATATTAATTTGGGAATACTGTGGAACAGTAATGTTTTCATTCTGACAGCTGTCACAGTTTGTCAATTTATTGAAAATTTCTCTATTTGACTATCGAAAACCATTACTGTTCCAAAATGCTCCCGAATCAATATTGAAATCATAGGTTACTCTAAAGGAAAAATTAATTGAAGGCACGCTATGTACGTGTGTAAGTATGAAAGTGTTACTCTGCTCAGCTGTTCAGCAGATATTAAAAAATAAAAAGACTTTCGGCAAATGGACAATGCTCTATAGGCCAATAAAATTAAGTCGAAAAAATCCGTTTTGAGGAATTAATTTCCAGCAAGCTAGAAATCATTTTAAAACCTCTATTTGGTCCTAAATGCGTGTAATCTGAGTTTGCACCATCCCAGGTGGTGAGCTTAACTTTTAGTAGCCGAAAAACCGCCATATTGTTGCACCTTTTTTTATTTTTTTGCTTGTAGCTGGAAAACAGTGCGTCGGACGGAAAATGTCACTCTATTTAAAAATACAGAGGACTAAATTCTGCGTCAAATGACATTCAAAAAATCAAATTCGGTTTAGTGGTATAGCCAAAATCGAATGTTAAATACGAAAAAAATGTCGTATTTTAGTGCAACCTTACATTATGCGGCTTTCCAAGACCACATATCTTGCAAACAGATACTCCCATGAAAAAATCCATGGAATAAAAGTTGTAGAGAATAAAATTTCACGTTACATAGATACCTTAGTTTTTAAATACATTCATTTAAAATTTAAAATTTGGCATCAATTCGAAATCGTTTTTTCGACGTTTTGAGTAATTTTATGTCATTTAAGGTAAAAAAATATCAACATTTTGCACCAAAACAGCACTTCTTAATGCTTTGCAATGTTAAAGGAATATGCATAACCTGACTAGAAATTCGAGTAGTACAAATAAAAATCAATATTAAGTTTATCAAAGTTCTGTATTACCATTAAATCGTTAATAAGTATTATTATTATTATTAATTTCCTAATAACTAAATTAATCATAGCTAGTTTAGGTGCAATGAAGTAACAAAAACAATTAAAGTTTATTGATGAAAATTTGAATATAAAGATGATATAAATCGATAGGTATGCAGCACAAAATGTAGCAGCATTCATGTTCGCATTTTCTTAGATGTTGATGGTCCTTCATCTGAGAAGCTCGGACGGCGCGGTTGTATATCAAGGTCCTCTTTATCGGGATTATCTTCAACGGGACTATCCTCACCAATTTCTGCTTCTACCGCAATATCAGTCACATCCTCATCCTCGAAGAATGCTGAATTCGAGCATGACTGGCCGTTGCAGTTGAGGCATATTCTTGAACATTTCATGCCTACTTTTCGGCAGCTGCACTTCCCTGTATACTCCTTTGTACATTTGCAGGAAACAGTGTTGAGAATTTCAACTGGAGCTGGATCCTTAGTGTTTATGATGGGGAGAAGGCCAAGGTCCGTCCTCCTCCATCCCCAGCTCAGAGGATCCTTTGGCTATCATACCAGCCCTAGATTTGAAGGTACACCCGCAGAATATGTTGGGCGGCGGCTGCATTTGTTGGAGGTAGAGAAGCCAGCTCGAAAGTTGGCTTTGTTAGTGATCTTGAAAATGTCTCGTAGCGGATTTGGTCCAAGGAGGTCTCATCTGTCTGAGGTGAATAGAGGGCTGCCAAGAACCGTTGACCTGCTGAAATGAGAACCTCAGGATCGGCATCTTCATGATGGAAAACCTTGACAGTCTCTTGTAATGTCGTGTTCTTTTCAAGAAGCTTGACAAACTTCAACTTCCCTTGGCGATAGAATGCAGAGGTTGTATCACATCCACTGATTGCATGTAGGAACAGAATATTCTGTTTGACAACGGACGAGAAGTTGAAGTACTTGGGAGAGTAGAAGGTGTTCTGAGAGGTTCCCTTTCCAGGTTTCTTGACGTAAATGGTGGATGAATTTGGTGCTGTGGCGGTTAATAGAATTAAAAAACTGAGGCAGTTATATTACGTAGAATTTTATTCTCTACAACTTTTATTCCACGTGTTTTTTCAATAGTAGTATCTGTTTTCAAGATATGTGGTCTTGGAAAGCCGCATAATGTAATGCTGCACCAAAATACGAAATTTCTTTTGTCTTTAACATTCGATTTTGGCTATACCACTTTTTTAAATGTCAGTCGGCGCAGAATTTAGTCCTCTGTATTTTTAAATAGAATGACATTTTCCGTTCGACGCACCGTTTTCCAGCTACAAGCAAAAAAATAAAAAAGGTGCAAACATTGGTTTTTCGGCTACTAAACGTTAAGCTCACCACCTGGGATAGTGCAAACTCAGATTACACGCGTTTAGGACCAAATAGAGGTTTTAAAATGATTTCCAGCTTGCTGGAAATTAATTCCTCAAAATATATTAATTTGATTGGCCTACTACTATAAAATTCTATTTTGTTTAATTTGTTAACGATTTTCTGTATTCCCCCCCCCGTTTCCGAAGGGGTCTCTACTGATTATTTGTAATAAGAATACATTATTTTTTTTTGCAGATTTCCCTAAGACAGTCAAAAGGTTATTAAAAAATGATATACTAATGTTTAGGACAGCCAGTAGTGTATTGCATATACTGCCTATTGCAGGTCTTTACACATTTTTACCGAAATACCTCGAATCACAGTTTAGACTGCCCACGCCTTCAGCAAATATGATATCAGGTATTATTTTTTTTATTAAACAATACGACGGTATATACTTAATTAATTACGTTTTTCTTAGGTGTTGGAGGAATCTTAGTTATGGGATTAGGTATAATTATAAGTGGAGTATTTATATTGAGGGTAAAGCCGAATGCCAGGTTTGTTGCAGCTTGGATAGCTTTCACAGCTGTAATATATGCAATTGGTAAAACTTAAACCATTTATTTTTATATAGAAGGGCATAATATTCTAATTTGACATTTTCAGGAATGGGTATCTTGATGTTTATAGGATGTCCAATGGATGAGCTACAGGGGTAAGTTACTAATATCCGAATAATGGACGTGTAAAAACAACACAAACGTATTGAAATAATTTATATTTGCTCTGTTGAACTTAGATCCGGAAAATTTTGAATTTCACTGCATTCATTTTATTGTTGCTTGATAGTTTTTTTTTTTTATTATAAAGGTTTTCCAATAAGAACGATAAGATTTTCAAGGTAAAGACAACAGGATATGTTTGTTTAATTTAGTTTTGAGACAATAGAATTGTAATGCATAGAAGCCGATTAGATGAAGGCAGTTTTTAATATGAACTATAGACCGTTATGATCGAAGAACCAAAACGAAACTGATCCACAATAAAGAAAAGTAAGTTTTCAGCAAAAACCAACACAACATCATTAATACAATGGATGTTCTCTCCGCTGAACCTATCTAGTAGGCGACGATATTTTGCGACGAATTTTTTATGACAATTTCTATCAGTTGTTTACAAGTTTAGTTATAGTGATAGTTTGTAAGTTACATTTTGCCAATAAATCATGGATCTGAACAGGGAACATTATCGAGCTGTGATTTTTTATAATTTCAAGGGTGGCTTAAGCCGTAAAGAATGTTTTGAGGAAATCAATCGAGTGCTTTGTGACAAATCGTGTTGCTTCGCTACCGTAAAGCGGTGGCACAATGAATTCAACGCTGTCGACTTTTCTTAAATGACAATTTTCGAGTTCCTAAGCCAAAAACGGCAGTTAACAGAAAAAACGATTCGGAACATGATTGTAGAAGACCGGCTTAGACCGGCATACTACTGTCAGAAGCATTCAACCTACTCTAAAGATTGGTGTGAAAGCAATTAACATTATTTTACACAAACATTTGAAGGTCCGTAAGTTTTGTTCGCTGTGAATTCCCCACAACTTGACTTCAATTCAGAAAGAAGACCGTGTGAGATGACACTAGATTGATAGTTTTAACCGTAGATCGTCTCATTTGGTGTACATCATCACAGGTGATGAAACATGGGTATACTGCTATGATCCCGAAAAAAGCAACAATAGACAGTTGGGGCCTTTGCGAATGAGTCGGCTTCAACAAAAGTTGTTCGTCGAAACAAGAATGGTCGCCCCATTTTTTGGAATTACTAAGCATGTTTCCCCTGTAGCACTGGAGGATAGACGTACTGTTAATTCAGAATGGTACACAACACCCCAGGTTCCCCAAAATGTTCGCGAAAAACATCCAAGAGGAAGGATCATCTTGCATTAAGATACCGCTCGGGCCCTCATTGCCGCAGGTCCCGCTAGATAATAAAATTAGATGAAGAGGAGAACTACTAAGAGCTGGATTGAAGATCTAGGGGAGGCGGGCTTCCAATGCCGCTACGAGGAGGGGGCGAAGAAGGCCCCTAACCCTACGGACCTTAACTTTTGGAGGGAGCGGACTGCGTCGGTGGAGGCAGCCGTCGCCACTAATGGATTGTGGGAGGACCTAGCTCTCTCCAAGGTGGCACCGGTGAGAGCCATCTGGTATTCCACGAGGCTCTCCATTCCTAAGTCAGATATCAGTTTTTATTTTCGTACGATCCATGGGGCGTTAACAAGGTTGCACAATAAGTTGCTTTGAAGAGCCTCTAAGGAGTTTAATGAGGACTGACAGGCGTTGGCCCAAGCCAGAGCTCCATATGTTATCTGGAGTCTCAGGATTGTTTTATAGATAAGCACCTTGCTATCGAGGCCAAGAGGGCTGTTCCCACATAGTAGAGAGTAGAGAAGATTACTTGCCCCACAGAACATGGCCCTGGCGTTCTTAAGATGTTCACGCCACGTGAGCCTCTGATCCACCGTCAGGTAAGTGACGTGGGGCGAACAGGGAAGCCTGTGATCGCCGACACTAATAGAGTCCGCCGGAACAGATGTTTTTTTTTTTGTGAACCTGACTGCTACACACTTATCATAGTTGATTTTTAGGCCTCACCTGGTGGCCCAGTCACAGATGTTGACGACCGCCCTTTGCAAGCGTCTGACCAAGAAAACCTCATATTTGCAGGATGAATAAAAGGCGGTATCATCCGCGTAGATAGCGAGCTGCACGCCGAGCTCTTTTGGAAGGTTACAGGTGAAGATGGTAATAAATCCAGAGCCAAGAGAGCCTCCCTGGGGAACCCCTGTGTCGAGACTGCGAAATTGGGTCTGTTTTTATGCCGGTTGGCACACAGTAGAAGAGAGGGGGCTCGTATGCGATTGGCCCAGATAGCATGTCCGTTCAGAGAGCGGAGTCGGGTAGAAGTATGACAGAAGTTATAAATGGAAGTGGCCAGACGTATTTTGAAATCAACCAACACGACGACTTACCTTGGACTCACCTTCGACACAAAGCTAACTTGGAGACATCACCTCCAGGATTTAGCGAACCGAGCTCAGTCCACCCTAGTCCAGCTGTATCCCCTGCTATGCAGAAACAGCAAACGCAACATCAAGTCCAAAGCCCTTCTCTACAAGGTAGCCATCAGACCCAGAATCACGTACGCATGCGTCGTCTGGGGGTATGCGGCCGCCTCCTACATCAAATCTGCTACTAGTTCAGCAGAACAAGATCCTTCGCACCATGACCGGGCCCCCTGGTACACCAGAAACTCAGTCATCCACAGCGATCTAGACATCCTCCTAATCCAAGATTACATTCGTAATCAAGCCCAAGAACACTTCAACAGGATTCCCGACCACGAGAACCCAACAATCTCTGGCATCAACGTCGATGCCCTCCGCGGTAAACACCGTAGACAATTTGTCCTTGTGCAGTAAACTGCAACTTTCAGAAAGCAAGCGCCCAAACGCTGCACTAACTCTTCAAAGTTAGAAGTTCTTCTAGAAGTTGAACCTCGTGTTCACTTCTGTCCTCTTCGTTGACTCTCCTTCACAGATTTGGACTCCCAAACCTCTCAAGAAATCACACAATCGAGAAGAAAAAGAACCATGTTCATCTTCCATTCATGGACCACGAAAACGAAAACTATTTTGAAATCATTTCTGGAGCGACGCGGCGGCAGTAGCGGGAACATGGTTACTCTCAAACAACGGCGTTGGAAGTCAAGCCAGAGATGGCCGATGGTAACAACGAGAATAAAATTCATCGCCACTCAGGAACCTGCGTGAATGACATATTTCGCAAATTTTCATAGTGTAGCCAGTAGTCTTGCGATCCTGCAGGAATCTTGTTTTTGCAGAAGAGGGTAATAAAGGCGTTGTGTGATCTAAAAACAAATGAAACTTTTATACTATCATTTATAATAGGAAGAATACTTACCATCCCTTGTGTGTAAATACTAGCTACAGTAAAATACGTTGCCACAACATTAACAAATTCACAAAAAATGACGACACATTAATTACTGTGAACACAGATAATATTTCTACAAAATTTGGTCAAAAAATATATGCTTTTTGTCACAGCCTATGAAAATCATATTGGTCTTATTGGAAATCCATTGTAATTGCGGAAGGAATGTTATTTTTGACTAATTTTTTTTTTTTCAATTCTAGTTACGGTAAAGTAGAGCCAGTATGTAATTCTACGATCAATTGCAGCTGTAATGTTAGTAAATTTTCACCAATTTGCGGACAAGATGGGAGAACATATTATTCAGCTTGCCATGCTGGTTGTACAAATTACACGAAGAAAGACGGGAAAATAATGAAATATCTAGATTGCATGTGTTTGAGTGAAACTCTAGCTGATAATTTAAATGCAACAATGAATGGTGAGATGGTGCATAAATATGGTAGTGCAACAGTAGGATATTGTGATATAGAGTGTTCGAGCTTTATAACTTACATTATATTATTTTCAATATTCGTTTTTGTACACTCTACCTCAGAGGTAGGCTCGATGCTATTAATATTGAGATGTGTCGATCCTAGGGACAAAGCAATGGCTCTTGGCTTGATACAATTTGCCATCGGCTTATTTGGTAACGTACCATGTCCAATAGTGTATGGTGCTGTTGTTGATTCTGCATGTTTGGAATGGAAAATGGTTAATAATAACGAAAGAGGAGCTTGCAAATTATACGACTCTAATATATTTAGAATGTTTTATCATGGTAAATTACTTTTTTATTTTTTTAAATTTATTCTAGATATCAGTTTGTTTCTTTATTTATATATTTTTTTTTATGTGTGAACACGTATAATGTATATGAACATATCTACGTGAGAAATTTCTTGAATTAGCGGCATTTATTAAATTAATCGATGACAAATTACTTGCATTATTTTAATGATTTTAAGGAAAAGAAACACATTACCCCGAGGACTAACATATATACTTTAGTTTCGCGTAACCACTATACGTGAATGCTCTTCAGCTTGGCCTGTGTAATGCATCCATTTTCCTACCTACCGAAATTTGTATATATACTTACGGAGACGATCTTTGCAAGCGTGAGAGATAATTTCTTATCATTCTCATTTAATGAAGGAAACATATTAATTACTATGTTTTTCCTTCTACAATATTACAGCACATACAGTGCACTCTGTGTTGGAACACAGAAATCC
This sequence comes from Amphimallon solstitiale, assembly GCA_963170755.1. Classification (NCBI taxonomy): domain Eukaryota; kingdom Metazoa; phylum Arthropoda; class Insecta; order Coleoptera; family Scarabaeidae; genus Amphimallon; species Amphimallon solstitiale. The sequence continues at coordinate 12,447,572 of OY720684.1, forward strand.
AAATTTCATTCTGGATAATTACAATCAATATTTTATATGTGGTTAATGTATATATTAAACACATATAATCACGTATAGTGGTTACACGAAACTAATGTATATTTGTTAGTCCTCGGGGTAATGTGTTTCTTTTCCTTAAAATCAATACATTAAAATAATGCAAGTAATTTGTCATCGATTAATTTAAATGCCGCTAATTCAAGCAATTTCTCATATACATTATACGTATTCACACATTCAACTATACGGCAAAGAAAAAGATTATATGTGTTTAATATATACATTAACCACATATAAAATATTGATTATATTTTTTTATGTATATACGTTCCTTTCTTACGTGTTCGATAAAGATTTTTTAAATGAACAAACACATGTACCTAGTATACAAAATTTTGTGTAAAGAACAAAATAACAAAACTAGAAATATTCTAGAACTTAGGCAAATAAAGGAACATGATAATGCAGTAAATGAACCGAAATTCAAAATTTACATAGTTTCTAGGTTGTCGAGGATACACCAATGTTGTTGTTTTTTACCATATATTTGCCGTCAATATACAGGATGTCCGGGAAAATGTGGTAAATTTCTTGGATGCAGATAGAACATGAACAAATAAGATGACAAGTTCCTATAAAAAAATTTCCTACAGGCCGCTCCTACGGAGATATGCGTCCCTGAAGGATCGGTTTTTATTGAATTTCTTGTAAAGTAATTAATATAATTTAATAAAAATTTAATATGATGGACACTAACAAACATATTTAGCTTTTGTACTTTACCACGGGCGGGTTAATCTTTTCAACTTAATGCCTAAATTTTTAACACCCTGTATGATAAAGACTTTAAAAATATTAAACTGGATAGCTTGAACCATAGATTGTCAAAAAGGTACTCCTGCTTATTGTCGTTAAAATGAACCGTTTACGAGAAAAAGTTTGCAAAAAAATGTACGTTTTAGTTTTTATCAGTACCAAAAAGACCTATTGGTGTTGCAAACGTTACTATGATACGAAATAAATAAAATATCCGGCATTTTAGAACTTGTCATCACATCACACATTGAATTTATTCGACGTATGGTATACACGTTTATTGAGTATGCAGATATGCATCTGATGTATGGTCTTGCGTCTTGCAATGCTTTTGAAGCCAGAAGATTATATCACGAAAGATTTCCTAATCGTACTCTACCAAACCATAATACATTTCAACGTGTTGACCAACGTCTAAGGGAGAATGGTGGGCGATTCCAGTTAATAAGGTAATACATATTATTGACTATCTCCATAATTTTAGGAAAGTTTGGAAAAAGTAGTACTGATGCTGGTGTGAGAAGAACCGTACGTATGCCGCGATTAGAGGAACGTATTTTAAATGCTGTAGATGGCAATCCATCTACGAGCACTCGACAATTATCAGCACAGTTTAATACATTGAAAACAATAGTACATGAAGTTCTTCATGAACATCTGCTATATCGATATCATTTGCAAAAACTTCATGAACTGATTCTTGAAGATTTCCCTCGTAGAACTGGGTGTTGGATCAGCAACGTAATAATGTTAACTCCATGAGCATTATTCTTTTCACGGAAGAAGCAAGGTTTACCAAAAATGGTATCACTAATTTACACAATACACATGTATGGGCTGATGAAAATCCTCATGCCACCATTGTTTCGCATTATCAACATCAGTTCCAATCACTTAATATTTGGGCAGGAATAATTGACAATTTTTTGATTGGACCATTCGTTTTGCCAGAACGATTGAATGGACAACTTTATTTGAAGTTCTTTCAGATCGCTTTTCGAGATTTAATAGAGCACTTACCTCTTGAAACCCACCGAAACATGTACTTCATGCACGATGGGGTACCACCTCAGCGTTCGTGTGCGGGAGCATCTGAATAACGTCTATCCAAACCGTTGGATAGCTGGAGGAGGACCAATTGCATGGCCTCCTCGATCTCCTGACTTAACGCCGTTGGATTTTTACCTGTGGGGACACCTCAAAAAATGGTGTATTCCACTCCGGTCGACACTAGGGAGGAACTTCTATAGAGAATCATTTCATTGTGATATGATAAGGAACACGGCCGGGTTATTGTTGCGGGTGCAACAGTCCTTAATTCGTCGTGCCCGCCAGTGTGTCAAACTTCACGGAGCCCATGTTCAACCCACTTATGAAGTGCCCCCGGAGAATATTAATTACTTTAAAAGAAATTCAATAAAAACCGATTTCCAGCGACGTCCTTCAGGGACGCATATCTTCTTAGGAGTGACCTATAGGAAAAATTTTTATAGGAACTAGTCATCTTATTTGTTCATGTTCTATCTGCATCCAAGAGATTTCCCACATTTTCCCGGATACCCTGTATACTGGCGAGCAAAAATTCGATTCCGAAGTGATACAACTTTTTAAAACTTTAATAAAATCACTTTGTAATTAATTAATTTATTAACAAATGAAACACTGGAAAGCCCATACAATTAGCATTGTTAAAAAAACATAAAAATGTAGGATTATTAACAAGAGTGAAATTACAGAGAATAAAGAAAAACAGCAAAACAATTGAATATTAAGAAATTAAAACACATTATTCGGATGTTTTCATAAGATGTGTTTCTTCCTCTTGCTCTTATTACTGCTGCAGCCTTTCATTCATACCTCTTATAAATTTTTGGATAGATTCTTGAGGCATAGCTTTCCACACTTCTGTTATTGCAATTTTAAGTTCATGGAGATTGGATGGAGGGGGATTTCGTGCTGGAACGTATTTTATAAGATCGGCCCAAATATGCTCGATAAAGACTAATGCTGTACGGGCTTGAAAAGCATACAAGCCCAAACCATTACTCCACTTCCTTGAGCACTTACACGATAGGAAAAGTTGCATCAGATCAACGCTCTCCTCGTCTTCTCCATACTGGATCCGACCATCAGCACCAATAAGCAAATTCTTGACTCGTCTGTAAATAGAACTCGCCTCCATTGTTGTAAAGACCAGTTTCCATGAATTCGAGCAAATTCAAGTGGGCGTACTCGATGAAGCCCGAGAAATTTATGAAAAATTTCTGGTTGGTAAGAGTTTAAGTTGACTTCATTCAACCTTCCTCTTACTCTCCAATAAGATTGATTTGCCCACGTACCTTATGTAAGCAGTTTCGTCCCGTTGAAAAGTGGATCTTTTCCGTCTTGAGCTGGGTCTTCGTTTATATAAACCAGTCTCCTAATAACGTTTACACACTCGTTCAACTTTGGAACAAGTATTCCTAAGCCTTGTTGCAATATATTATTGGCTTTGTCGATCTTCAATTAGAGCAACAATTTGAGCTGCTTCAGTTTCATTCACTTGCATCTTAAGGGTAATCAAGTAATTTAAATTTCGGAACACATTTTTGTACCAAAAACAATTGAAAATAAGGTAAAAATCTTACAAGATCACTCTAAGTGATTGAAATAGTGAAGACATTTGGAACGATCAAATTGCATAACACACCCAATAACAATCAAATAACTCATTACCAGAATGACAGACAAGATGATTCTGAATTGTTTTAAACATTACTAAGCCTACTACGTGCTTGCCAAATAGTTATACATAAATTTTAAAATTTCTGAGAGAGAGAATTTAAAAAACAATAAAGTGGCTCCAATTTTTTGCTTAAAAAATTACATTACGGACCTGGCACAGAATGTATTTTTATAAATACACGTAAGAATGCTTATTTGTAAATAGAAGCGAACACGCATTCATAGAAAAATATGTTTTTATTTGTATAAAACGGGAAAAAAAACGTTACATCGTACTCATTCATATAAATCATATTTTTTTGCCAGATGCGTCTACATAACGCAGCTAATGTAGTCGGTTGTTGACCCAGATGGGCGACGCACTTTATTGCAGACAATAAAAGATTAAGAGATGAAATTAATTTCATCTCTTAACTATCCATGGCCATCATACCAATTCATACCAATTCAATAAAAGTTTCTTTGAAGAAGCGGAGAAAAAGTAGGATGCACTGGGTTCATCCGACCAATATGCGAAGAGGCGAGATTGGGGCATTATTTTTACCTTTCGAAGATTTAAGAAATGATGGTGACAAGTTTTTTAACTATTTTAGGATGAGTATACAAACTTTTGATGATCTACATGTAAGATCAAAGATTCCATACAACGCCGCAACACATCCTTTATAGAATGTATTCAGCATATCCAGATGTTGACAGTGACAACGTTTTTGGAGCAACTCTTCACAATCATCATTTAACTCTTTAAAAACCTCGGACCCAAGCACTTCTTGTTTGGATTCTGTCCTTATAAGATTCTTGTATTTTATCCCATAGAATAGGGCGATCATGAACTAATGTAATCGGTACTTCAAGATCAACTTCGGCCATGATAAAAAAAAACCTTGAACTGACTTAACGCAAAAACAATAAAAACAATACCAGACAAAAATCGTAGAAACTGCAAGCGAGATGCTTGATGTGTATTCCTTCATTGGTCCCTTCTCCCACTGCCTTCATCGGTTTCTTTCGCCGACAACGGCAGTCGTCCATTGCTGTGGGGGCTGCCGGCTTCCCACAGCAATAGCACGGCAGCCGGTTGTCGTTTACCCGACCACGACATTTCTCGGGCAAGTATGACAACTCTGGTACACTCTTCGTCCCGATTATAGTCTACACATCGTTTAAACGACAGCCGGGTAAGTGTGAAACAAGCCTAAGTTGTCAAAGTCATGTATGATAATAAAACACTATAATGAAGGATTATATTGAAATTGAAAAATGTCTAGTCGGGGAATATAAAAACTACCCCTCGTAACTACAAGTAATAGCTGAGGTACTGAAAGGAATCAAGATCTTTGACTAACTTAATCAATTTATAAAAAAACATGCGCGTACAATGAATTTTTGTTTCAAGAGGGCATTTTAACGAACTATACCATTTTGAGAAACTAAACTTTGTTCGTAAATTGATCAAAATAGGTATCTGTGAGATAAATTATAATAACTAATTGCTGATTTCTTTCCTTCAGGTACAACGGGCGCAATTTTACTATGTGCATTCTTTGTTGATGTTATCGTATGGTATAAAGCGGGTAGTATTAACTTCGTCGATGAGCAAGCACCACTGGAAGAAGAACTGCCAGCCGTTACATCGAAAGCAGTAAACGAAAACTGACGATAGTAAAAATATAAAAGCACTAATAATAAAAACAATTAACAAAATTTTCTCAACGAAGACAGCCTATATTCTCCCTTTCCTTTTTTTTTTCCTTTTTTAACTAAAATATTCTATTATCGCTTTAAGATATTTTTCTTTCGTACATATGTATGTAGGTGAAATCCCATTTAATCCTACTTCCTACCTACTATTTTTTATAACCTCCGGACTTTTTCTTTCGAATTTTTACCTACACATAAGTTCAGGCTTTTTTGAATAAATACACATGTCATATTTATTATAGGGGATGTACAGTATGCTTCAATCGTTTTTTATACTCGCACTGACGTTTCACTTAAATTTGTACTTATAGGAAATGTATGTATGTATCACGTTTTTTTTTTTTCATATAATGCAGTTACTTAATGAATTTAAATGTTCTGCCTATCTTATAGACAGTATTATAATTCATTTGGTCCTGTTTTAGACTCGGAACATGATGGTTGTTCTTTGTTAAACAAGTCTTCAGTTACTTTTTGGGCTTTATAGTTTATTGCCTTGCGTCGTTGTTTCCTGCCGTCGAGCTCATTGATTAAAGGTGTTAGCAGTAATTCGTGAAATGGTTGTTTGTTTTCTTGCGAAATGAATGAGTTTTTCGAAGTGGATAAAGACAAGTCGTCATCATCGTCAGAATCTGAAGTACTTCTGCTTAATTCAACTTTGATTTGATGGGATTGGAGCTCGAGCCTGTGGTTGGGGATGTGGCAAGTGTGATGGCACAGATGGCGCTAAAGCTGCCTCAGGAATTTCATGTGTGTAATGTTACTGGATGTGATACACGGGGACCAAATTTTTGATAAAATAATGTATAATACGAGCTTTGTTCAGATGCTTTTCATGTGTTGTGTTGGAAGGTTGACAAAACAGGAATCCTAAGTCTACTGGAGTGCGTTCAGAAATGTTGGATAGGATACTGGCATGGTCAGGTCATATTTTATGTCGTCATCCACTTGGTAAACTTGCAGCGCTTTACAATTCTGAACGCCGTAGAGTGAGTCAAGTTAGTTTGTGGCAAAAGTCAAAGGTCAAAGCTAAGCATTGCAGAGTTAGAGGTTATATATGAAAAAATAAAGTCATCAAAGAAATAAGTAAACTAATTAAAACAATGGATCATAATCGAAAAAAAATTTTGGATCAAATTAAAATTGTCCAAAAACAAACTGTTCAAACTCCAAGAAACACACATATGACCATATGATGTGAAATAACATGAAATTATAATTATAACCTTAAAAAACACTCAGAACCGCGCTTTAAATACCCCGACCCGAATGCCCATGAATCGCCCGCTATTAACCATCACAAATAGGTGGGTGATGGAAGGAACACTCCGAGCGTCGCACCAATCATTTCTGAACGGCAATGACGTCATAATTTTGGGACATCTGTTTCTGAACGCCAAGTGTGAAATTGAAATGACACTTGGATAACATTCTTTCCTTTTCTGAACGCACCCCTGCTTCAACAACAGTGTAGTCTAGATGACACGTCGTACCATCAGAATTTAATAAAATACGTTCTTCAGTTATATAGCGACCAAGGTCACGGATGAACTCTACGAATAGTTCTGTTGTCATTGATTCATTCATATTAGTGAATCTGAGGGCAGGTTATCATTAAATTCTTATTTTAAACGTTTTCTTTAAGTAAGTTCACTGGAGGATTGACACAAATAATTTTCCGCGCGTTTGAGAGCAATTATGTGAATTCGCTTATCTTCTTTTTGTGCCATCACACTTTGCTGATGAATGGTTAATCTACAACTCTTGTCATCCATGTTATATATTCGACGAGGCTAATCCTTTATATTTAATTATTCTAAAGTAGTGCTCAGTTTATTAAAATATGGGTTCTTGACTTGAGCTTTCCTTTTTGCTAAGTTAGGATGACAACGAGAAAATTGAGAAACATTCAAGATTTTCCTGCTTCATTTTATTTATTTTGCAGACCTAAACGCTTGGTGTCGTAATGAAGTAGGTGTTAAAGATAATCCAGTGTCAGAGAATCGGATGATTCTATTTATAAAATCATTTGCTTGTTCTGAGGTAAGCACGCAAGTATCACCCAAACGCTTTGAAAGGTACTTTCTCAAGGTACGCCGAAGAATTTCAAATCTTGCACTTGCATTTCTTGAAAATAATTTGGTAGCTTCATCAGCTACCAAATTATTTTGGCTCCAATTTTGACGCAAATTCCTACTTAATCTGCCCATTTTGAGAATTGGTGAAAAAAAATGCTCAGGAAATAAACGATAGTAAAATGTGTATGTCGTAATATGGCCCGGACCATAATACCAACTCATCATCTACCTAGGCCTTATTACCAGTTGTGCAGCACAGATGAGTAATATGTAAAAAGTTATTCTTGTAAAGTGAATACCTGATTGTGGGGTACATACATTTGAGTATCGTCCATTCAAATTTTATCCGTGGATATTACAAATTTAGCATTTGTTTTCTAAAAAAACTTTTGATGGTCTAACCTTACAATATGGGCTAAATTCGGCAAGGTATTAACAGATGGCGCGTAAAGTAATGTGAGTGTTAACTTAGAAATATGCGAGTTTAGTGGTAAATTTAAAATTTGAAGACACTGGGCCATCATATATACCACCACTACCTTACTTACTGTCATATATTTTCAGAGACTATAGAAGCTGTTTCTATAAACAAAAATATGTATGTGTTAAGGGTATTAAGGTTTTCAAAGAATTCTTGTCTTCTCTTAAAACACACAAACGCAATTAAATTCATGTGTGTTAACGGCACGGCCATCTCCTCTCGATCAATAGATTCAGCGGCGTCATATGAAATACCGTTTCAAAAGTTGTTAATAGTCAGAGAAATTGGGCGCTGACCACTTGAATCTTTTGAACTACATGTTACCAAAGTGCATGGAGGTGTTGGCATATAACGAAGTTAATTATGCACAAAAAAAAAACTTCAAAATATGCATGCAAGTATGCACCAGAAACAGACGAAACTCATATGTAAAGTAAAATTTTAAGATAAATATACCAGTGCTGGACCATTAGTGATGTATCTTGATTTTATTTAGAGTATTTCGTTTGATAGATCCGTAAAGTTACAAAAAATTGAAGTCGTTCGTTATGGATCCGAAATTCAAAACCGTGCATAAGATGTAGGTTTATTATTAAAGAATTTTTTTTATATGTATTTTGCAATGTGATTCTGAATTGTCCTGCTGAAAATGAAATGATCATATGTAACTGTCAACAATCACAACAACAACGATGACATTATTAATTCGACGTAAATCACTCTGTATGCAAAACTTTTTGGACAAAATGTATAGAATTAAATATAAAATTGTAGGTACTTCTCGATTTTGTTTAAAAGGCAAATAGTTTATGATTTATCGAATTTATGCGTAAATAATTTCTCTAATTGCTAGCAACAAGTTTTTGTTGGCATTTCTCATTCAAAAGTAATATTCTCTATGGTAGTAAATTACACACGTTTGTACATATATTTTGAAATAATTAAGAAAACTGTCATTCATAAGTACATTTTCCATAAAAAATGATTGAAGTATACGTATAACCTTGGTAAATAGATTTTTTTTTAATCTTAAGGCGGTAGAAGTTGACTATACCCAGACAAAGTACCTGAATATATGTGCCGCTAACAGTCTATCTACTGCCTTCTTGCTACTTTATGGAGTTTTTTTACTGCAAAACGTTTACATTGTATATATATCAAAAAAGTCGGTAATACATACTAGATCTGCAGAAAAGAAAATATATATGTACTTGTACGTATATATATCTGTGATATATTTAAATATATAGCTACAAAATACCCCTATTATGTACATAATTTTATATTTTATCTGCATTATCTTAAACACTAAAATTGTATGGAGTTCCGAGTAATTTTATTTCTTATTGTTTTTTTTTTTTATATACTATTATAGATATAGTTACCAGTTTATGTGTTTTTATACTAAAGATTTTCCAACAAAAAGGATAAATTACAGGGGTTCTATAATTGCTTCACTTCTTTTTTTTTATCAGTCTCATATACTTCGTTTCGTTTTATGTATATTTTAATGTGTATGTATGTATAAGTGCCATAAAATTTAGTATATATGTATTTTAAATGATTATGGTACATGTCATTGAAAAATTATTGTAATTGAAACTCTTAATTGAAAAGAAAAAAAAACGTATACTCCTGTAAGTGATGCATGTAATACATGGATGAGTTGATTCGTTAAAAAGAAAAATAAATAAATACGATGATATTTCTTGAATAAAAAATGACTTTATTGTTCTACATTTTCTACACCATACATTCCCAAAGTTTTTTTTTTCCAGAAGGAATAGCCTGAATTCGCCAGTAGTCGGCCTTTTTTGAGGAACGTCAACTTTCAGCTTTAATAATTAGGGAGCGGACGCGAAAGATTTCTGATACATCGTCCATGAGCGCACTATTGAAATGTTGTATTTTTAAAGAGGTTTTAATTTTATTTATATAATTGGATAACAAGTGACTCGTGATCTATAAAATACAAAATACCTTATTATTTGTTCATTTAGTAGTTCAAGTCGAGTAAAGGAGTATTAATATTTACTTTCTCAAAGTTCTCTTCTGTAAGATTTGTTCTCTTTGAATGAAGTACATTCTTGTAGATAGAAAACGTCCTTTCTACATCGCAACTGGTTATATGTGCGTACTGGAAATATTCTTTTATTTCAGCGTATTTAGCAGTTAGATTTTGTGTAATTGTCCCCATACACAATTGCCGCAATATTATTAAATCTGGATTTCTATTAAAAACTGCGTCCAACTCTTACCGAAGGCCACATCCGAAGTCACTTGGAATACTATCGAAATTCTCTGCATAAAAACTAGTAGATTCCAACCATGTTCCCCATCTAGTTATTACTGGCGAGGGAAGCAGTTACAAAGACGGAAGTTTTTCCCTGTAAGGAGCTAGTCTCGATGGTGCTTTTCTGAAAACTTTTTTAAAAGCGGATACAGGTCATCAATTTCCGGATACCTGTCTCTGATATATTCACAGATTCTGTGGAGAGCATGTGCTACACAAGTAATAAGCAGCATATAAGGATATGTTTCCTTTAATAGTCTGCCTGTTTTAAACATATATGCGGCAGTGTGACTAACAAATAAAACTATTTTCTCCCTGTACTTGTCGTCCGAATGAAGCATTTTGTGCAAATTCTCGTTAATGGTTTTAGCAACTGTTTCCGCATCAACTGTTATATGGAATAGTTGGTAGTACACCAGCTACAACATTTACCACACAGTTTCGTCGGCACTTATCCATAGGTACTGATTTGAAAGATGTCTTCTAATGCATTCTACTGTTTTCGTGAAGCACTTAGAAACACAATATTTGCGTAATGTAGATTCATCAGGAACATTTCGACCAGTAGGTATATTTTTGAAGAAATGTTTTGAAAGTGGGATTGTCAAGAGTCTTTAATGGGATATTAGCCGCCATTAAAACTTCACAGAGATCTTCGTTAAAATTGTCAGATTTCATCGGGTCCAATTTCTGTGTATGTTTTAGCGATGCTAAGTGACGTTGTTCGCGGCCTTTTTGGGCATTCAGTAACGATATTTTACAGACTATGCAATAAATTTCGCAATCACTGACAATGGAGGACATACAATCGGTATGACCCTTAATCCAACTTGCCATTGTTTTACCATGCCATTCTCGACGTTCTTCCATATCATAGTAACATAAACAATGTTCTTGGTCTAAATAAAAGATAACTAAAAATGTATGCGTATATTATTGAAACTTAACAAAATCCAATACACACTTACGTCGATATAAATGGAAGAAGTAGATTCAATGAACCGGTATTAAACAGGAACTATTACAAAAATTACGAAGTACGTAATTAACAGTCAAAACAATGAAAAAACGAAACAAACGTAAGTATGAATAGATATATATATATATACATATATAATTTTATTTATCATGCGAAATATAAGGTAAATATAATAAATTTTAAAAACCCCTCACACTACTATACCTACGCCGATGAAGAAACGAATTTTATGAGAAAAGACGACTTTTCTTGCTGTCATTTTGGGACAATAACTGATATTGCAGTTCCCCATATGAATAGTGCTATTCAATAACGGCGTCTTGTTTTCATTATTTCTTTGCTCCGTCGTAATTTAAACCTGGCACGTCCGCTGTCTATTAATAACATTGAGGAGTCTCATACTATGTTAAAGATTTATTCTTTAATAACATGGTGTGAGTGAAACAAATATATTCAGTTACGGTATGAGTAAGACAGAGCATACTTTTTTAAATTATTCATTGTCAGTAAAAATCGCAGGACACATCTTGATTTATAACATCTTCATATGACTGGTCTACAAGCTTAGTATAATTTAAATGTAAACCACTTTGGGCAAATATCTCATCGAACATTTTTGTTACTTTCTTTTTCGGCATCACTGCATAATTCTTCGTTGCAGACACTGTACTTTTGCATCGCTTCTGCTAGTTGCATTTTTGGTACTCGGTATTATTCTTATTTTGGTTAGAACTATTATTTCTTCGATGTTGTGTTCTTTTTGGTTTCAGATTTATTTCCTTCCTGTTTTTAATTTCTTATTTCTCCTCTTTCTCTGTCAATATAATAAGCTCTCTATACTTTGGCAGTTATGACGCCTGTGGATGGTCTCGACTTGGGTTTATTAGATTGATTTAGTAGTTTGGGATACTTGAAATGCTTTATGAATATATCTACGGATCCTTGGCCTGAGCTAAGTTTTCTCTTATCTAATTTTTCTTGTCCACTTCTTCTTTATCCAGTTTTTCTTCATCTAATTGTTTGTTTGCCAAATTTTCTGCCTCTAATTTTTCGTCTTCAAAATTTTCTTCCTCTAGGTAATTTTTTTTAGCTAGCTACAGTTTATTTAGGTTTTCTTCGTCTAATTATCCATCAAATATGGATCTGGACTCATCATTCGTGGCTTGTTGGCAGCTCGTTCATTGAGCCTTTCCTCAGAATATGCAAAGAATTTGCATTTTTGGTGGTTTGCCATCTTCTGAAAATGAGTAATTTAACATTTTTGGTCCGAAAATAGTACTGAAAAGTACTTATAATCCTATGGCCGTCAAATGGCAAAATCGGCATTTGACGTCTATGCTAGTGGTCGGCCGTTGCTTTCAATGTTTCAAAACATTTTTATTACTTTCTTATACGTAGTATAAGGAAGCATTGTGATGATGAAAATTTTCGACCTCGAGATTTTTGCAGATATCCACGTTTTGAGGTCCCCTGATACCAAAAAGGTGGTTTTTAAAAAATGTCTGTGTGTCTGTGACCACGATAGTTTTGTTGTTTCAAAACATTTTTATTACTTTCTTATACGTAGTATAAGGAAGTATTGTGATGATGAAAATTTTCGACCTCGAGATTTTTGCAGATATCCACGTTTTGAGGTCCCCTGATACCAAAAAGGTGGTTTTTAAAAAATGTCTGTGTGTCTGTGACCACGATAGCGGTCAAACTGCTGGAGATATCAATTTCAAATTTTGTATTTACGAATATAATCTCCCTATTGAGAACTGATTAGATTTTGAGCAAAATCGGCCGACCGGAAGTAGTAGTTTACTTCAGTGAAAAAGTCGAATTTTGCCAATATTTCGTCAACTACTAAGTTTAGACTAATTTATAAAGAATTCATAAGTATTTAGAACTTAATTTTCAAAATCTTTTGTATAAAAAAAATTTCAAAATTCGGACCGGAAGTGTCACTTTTACTCTTACCGAATAACGATTTTTTGCAAATATGTCGTAAATTATGCATTCTATATATATTTATGAAGACTACAAAAGTATTTAGAGTTAGATTTGGAATATTTTTTGTATAAATGAAATTTCAAAATTCGGACCGGAAGTAGCACTTTCATACGTATAAGAAAGTCGTGTGGTGGCCACACCTCATTTTTATTAAATGTGCCCACGGCCGATTACTGGCTGATTCTCAAGCTTGTGAAACTGTATATGATTGCGAATAAAACGAACATATATCTGAATAGGTTAGTACGAAAAGTTAATAAATCGGCCCTTTTTCGACAACTAGAAGTTATTTCAAACTCTGTTCTTCACCGAAAACCACAACAAAACAAATAAAAACGATATATGCGCATTATCGCTATTCCGCAATGTTATTTATTTCCAGTAAAGAAGGATTTCGAGTTTCATGCATTTCCACTCAAAAAATATTTATGTGCTGCAAACAGGTATTCTATAAGTACTAAAACGTGTCAAGTATAAACACTGGACAAATTTAATAAACAAATATATGGATGTCCGATGGAGGTATCTGTTTCGAGTGTTATTCCCCAATTGGTATTGGAGGAGTTGAAAACAGAAGTTACCTATATCAAAATTAAATTTCAAACCTATATTCCTCAAACGATATGCATAACTGCAGTTTCCGTGGATAAAATAAATTATATGCTGGATTGTTTTAATAATTATCATAATAGTTTAGTAGTTTAATATTCACATTAGAAACAAAGGAAGGAACCCACAGCAGTAGGCAGGTAGGTCAATTTCAATTCATGCCAACCTATTTCACAAAAGAAAAATGTTGTTATTGCTCTTGTTGATAGAGGTATTATACTTACAAGTATTGAATTTGGGCCTGATATTTTATTAAAAATAAAAACTGTTACAAAAAAAAAGAATTACCCAACCAAATTCATTCATAATATTGTAAAATATAGAGTAAATAATGTATATAAGCAAGAGCAATATACAGTGTGACCAGTGAAGTCCGCATCATATGGGATTTTTTTTATTAATAGATTTATTCTAAATTTAAGTTTGGCATCAATTTCTGCTTCGATCAAGATGAAAATTAACCAAAAAAATAATAGTCACGTGATTCGCATTATCTGTCAAATTTAAATTTTTTTCCAAAAAAAATTCAAAAGTGGGGTTATTTCTCAAAATATCGAAAAAAGTTATTAGAAAAAGTTTTTCTAAAAACAATTTTTAGCCCATATGAAAAATTTCAGCTGCATAAGATAATTTAGATTTTTTGCCTATTTTTTTTGTAAATTGCACCACTGTTGCGAAATAAGACAACGCAACCTACATAAAACTTCTTAGTTTTGACAATGCTTTATTCCAGACACATTTTCTTTAAGGCAGCGCCATATTCAATGCGTGTTTTTCTACAAAATCCAAATAGGGCTATTAAAATTTGGTCACATGTGATGCAAAGTTTATTTGTTATTGACCCTGTATAAGGTAACTTCATAAAATAACTATTTTTGAAAATGTAGTTTGTGTCTAAAAGTAATACACATTAATATTAATACAGACAAGTACACAGCATCACAAGTAAAGTCTGCATTAAGTGGAAAATAAATTTTCGTTTAACTTTACGTAAGTTTAACTAGTTTCAATGATTTAATTTAAAACCCCTTTATTAAAATTTGTTATGGAGCTATGTTATAAAAAGTAAAAATAGTCTTTTATTATTTAAGTTCAGTTTCCAAAAAAATTAACTAGTTTTGTAACTTACGATGATGCACCAAACACAAGTTGGCCGCAAAACAAATGATAAAAAAGATCAACAAGCCCTTTCTTTATTAATGACAGTCAAATCGCTTTCTGTTTGTCATAGTGGCTTTTAATTAATATTGCGTATTAAATAAAAAAATGTTAACTGTACAGGAAAGAATTGAAATTGTATTTGTGGTGAAAACACAAGTCATCGTGTAGCGGCCAACATTTTTAATGAAAGGCATCCAGGCAAAAATGTGCAACAATCTACTGTGAGTAGGATTATGGTGAAATTTAAATTAACTGGATCGGTGGAAAGTTCATTTAAAAAACCTCACAATCCTATAAAACATAGTGAAGAAGTCCAATTAAATGTTTGCCTAGATATTGTGGAACATGGTCAAACTAGTATTAGACATGTTTCTCGCAGAACTGACGTTCAAAGAGAGAGTGTAAGGAATATTTTGCACAAAAATAAATTTAAGCCGTATAATCCTAAATTTATAAATACTCTTAAGGAACAAGATTTTGACATACGTTTGGGATTCTCTTTTTGGTACCAGGGGGGAAAAGAAGAAAATGTGTCCTTTCCGTTTCACGCTTTATGGACCGACGAGGCCACTTTCACTTCAAACGGCGTTGTTAGCTCTCAAAATTGTAGATGGTGGGCTCAAGAAAATCCAAATTTTATAATACAATGCAAGGACCAGTATTCCTTTAAAACTAATGTGTGGTGCGGAATTTTAAACGATCAAGTTGTTGGGCCTTATTTTTTTAGAGGCAATTTAAATTCTGAAGAATACCTACGCTTCCTTAACACCGAGATCATTGAAGTTTTGGACAATATGCCTATTGAAATAAGGCATAATTGGTGGTACCAGTGTGACGGTGCTCTCATCCATACTACAAGACGGGTTCAAGAACGCCTCTTGGAAATATTTAGGGGCAAAGTAATTGGGCGTAATATGGAGCAATACTGGCCAGCTAGGTCTCCGGATTTAACCCCACTTGATTTTTTCTTGTGGGGTTACCTAAAACAAAAAGTTTACAAGGAAAAACCTTTCCGTAATGTTGATCATTTGGAAACGGTGATTCGAAACTGTATTTTAGAAATAAGGCCCCTTAGTATCAGAAACTCCATTAAAGATGTATCAAGAAGAACAATTGTTGTATTGAACGCAATGGGAGGCACACAGAAATGTAATTTTAATTTTTAGGTTTTTCAAATTATGTTTAATTTAATATTCAAATACCAAAAATACATATTGTTATTAATTGAAAAGGTGGAATTTTAAATGCGTTTCATTTTTATAATGTATTATGATTATTTTATTAGAAAATTTGACTTTTCAATTAAACTATTTTCTTAATAGTAATGTGTATTACTTTTAGACACAAACTACATTTTCAAAAATAGTTATTTTATGAAGTTACCTTATACAGGGTCAAAAACAAATAAACTTTGCATCACATGTGACCAAATTTTAATAGCCCTATTTGGATTTTGTAGAAAAACACACATTGAATATGGCGCTGCCTTAAAGAAAATGTGTCTGGAATAAATCATTGTTAAAACTAAGAAGTTTTATGTAGGTTGCGTTGTCTTATTTCGCAACAGTGGTGCAATTTACAAAAAAATTGGCAAAAAATCTAAATTATCTTATGCAGCTGAAATTTTGCATATGGGCTAAAAATAGTTTTTAGAAAAACTTTTTCTATTAACTTTTTTCGATATTTTGAGAAATAACCCCACTTTTGAATTTTTTTTGGAAAAAATTTTAAATTTGA
The DNA here is from genome assembly GCA_963170755.1 of Amphimallon solstitiale. Lineage (NCBI taxonomy): Eukaryota > Metazoa > Arthropoda > Insecta > Coleoptera > Scarabaeidae > Amphimallon > Amphimallon solstitiale. The sequence goes on from OY720684.1 coordinate 12,464,146, forward strand.
CAGATAATGCGAATCACGAGACTATTATTTTTTTGGTTAATTTTCATCTTGATCGAAGCAGAAATTGATGCCAAACTCAAATTTAGAATAAATCTATTAATAAAAAAAATCCCATATGATGCGGACTTCACTAGTCACACTGTATAGCAAACAACACAATACAACCTAAAGATATAAAGTATGTTAGTATTCCATATATACAGACTGTTTCTTAATAACATGTTAATATTTAAGGGGGTTATTCTTGGGTCGATTTTATGCAAAAAACTTCATATGAACATATGTCCTAAATGTCTTAACTTTTGAACTATAGGGTGATAAAGTTTGCCCGTACATGTAATGCATGTCTGCATACTCAGAATTCGTAAATTCAACCATGTTTTTTTAATAATAGTTAATGTTTAACGACTTAAATACGTGACAAGTATACTAGATAGATAAATGCCAAAACTGTTTATGATTACAAAATAAAATCTGCTTCTTACCTATTAGATCGTTTTTAGTCCTTGTTAATACCTAATTTCATAACATCGTGCACATCAATATATATATCTATATATATATCATATGTTTGCCTCCCCCTCAGCCCGAGACCTTGCCCACCCCTGCCCGAAAACCTGGCTATGCCCTTGGTATTATATATTTATTATTATAAATATACAAAATGTAGTTTATTAAGTAACAACGTGATTTTGTTAGTATAGAAATTATTTTTATTTTGGTAAGTACACATATTTTTTACTACATTTCTAAATGATTTGATTGTTAGTAAAATAGTAATAAATGAATAAAAGGTAAAAGTTTTTTGTATTAAAGGTTTACATAGTAAATGGTCATCATATCATGCATACCTCTTAAATTTACAATTAAAGAAATTAATTTTTTTTTTCGAAATAAAATATAGAGTATTGTTATAATTATAAAAAAATTGTTTTTAGTGTTTGATATTTTCACAAAATATTTTATAATAATTAACATAATAGATAATTCTTCTGTTCTATTATTAGGTTTCAATAAACCTGAAGAAAAGATTAACAATTAATGTTGAAACATTTGAGAAAAAAAATTGTGTAGTTTTATTTATGTTTCTTTTTATGGCCGCTATGTTCCAGGAAATATTTTAATTAATTAACGTAATAAGGCCAGGACGGGGAAAAAGAGTTTATTTTTATTTTTAATATTATTATATGTATATTGTATTTTTTCATGTTAAATACAAATAAAATGAAATCAAATAAATGCCTTTTTACGTACAAATAAACTGTTCTCTCGGGGTAACTTAATTATCTTTTATCAAAAGCCTACTTGCAAATTGTTTCCAAAAAAAGTAACAGTAAGTATATAATTGAATTACTTCTATTTTAATAAAAATACAAAAAAAAAAAAGAACACACCAAAACTTATATGTGGGAAATAAGCATTTTAATGAAGTCTATGAATTTCTAACTACGATTATTAAATTTTACATAAAAATTACTACCAGATGCCATTTTTAGTTTTATTCTATATCCAATGGTTACTAAGATATGTGCAAATGAAACTTTTCGCAATTATTTTTTTTTTACATATTTTCAAAAGTCGACAATAAATGACAAATCTGGAAATACTATTAAATACTATTTAAATTTATGAACAACTTTGGTAATTAAGCGACCCTGGATCTTACTAAAAAAGTACCCATACAGGGAGATAGAAAATGGACACTATAGGTATATAAAAAACTACAATTATATTGAATTTGTTGTCGGTTGTATTTTTAATCCGATAATCTGCACGCACGCAGGGGAGCATCATAAAACAGTATGGATGACGAATATTCTCATAAATAACAAGAGTTTAGTGTTGATAGTGCATGAACTTTATTAGTTATACGCAATAATAAGAGTCTTTTTGCTTGAAGAAAAATAAATTTATTTTTTTTATATACAATTAATAACATAAGTCAGTTAAAATCATCATCCGTTGGCGAAAATCATGGACTGTTCCGTTTCATTCGTCTTTTTCACTAAGATTTCTTCGTTTAAAAATGGCATTTCTTAATAGCATGCTTAAATAAGGATCACCGAACGATGTTGCATGACTGCTTGCAACACCTCCTCTACCAGTACTAAAACTGTTAGCAATAGCTGTAGCTGAGCCAGACGGATTTTCACCTGATGATCTTGATAATCCCCTTGCGTCTGGGTAACCACCAATGACGATGGGAAAGAATGCGTTGTAGGATCGACGGGGATCTTTTAAAAATGGCCATGGAGAATCTCCATCGTCATCGTCTGCGTCATCAACTGCGCCCTTGCCTGTACCGTCTGCTAAATTTTTATCTTCTGGTTTTTTCTTCGTTTGAGGACTGGGTTGCTCAGTTACCGCCGCCTCTTCAATTGGTGGTTTTTGCTCCAACTGAGGTTCTGGACTCTGATTTCTAATTTCGGTGATGACATCTTCTTGTTCAGTATCGAATGTTTCTGGTTCTCCGTATGTGTTTGTGGAAATTGCTTCACCACCTGCTCCTCCTCCAAAGGAAGTCATAAAATTTTCTGGCACATAACTCGGCGGAGGATTTAGACTGCTCAGCATGAACGTGTTTTGTGTATATGGAGATCTAACTGCACGCCATTCTATGCAAATTTTACAAATGTTATTAGAATTATTTATTTACACATCCTGTGAGATATTTCGAGTGCAATAGCTACTAAAAAAAAAACCATTCCTTACCGTGAGATGGAAATAATATCACGTCAGGAACACCTAACACTATTAACAAAAGAACAACTGACGTAACTTTTTTCATTCTCGAATTATGTCAATAACTATAACTATACTGAATGAATACAATCTGGGAAAATATTTATATTGCGAAATATCAGCCCCCACTACTTGGCTCGCGCTAGCGATCGCAGCAACCCCAGAACACACCCATATAACGAAAAAGGATGTTCTCGACATAATAAAAAATTCATTCCGTGTTTCATGATCATGTAAAATAAAATTGCCAGACTGATTTTCAACGTTAGCAGGCTATGTGATATGTTTGGATAAGGAACTCATTTATATGAATTATTCGTCTTCCTTTAAGCGGCATACTCACGTTCAATGCTTCAACATACGTCTATACATACTCAGAATTATCTGCTTTAGCATAATTTCTGCATTACTTGGCCAATGTACCTGACGAAACACCTGTTTTATTTCATGAGATATTTACCTATCTCTGCGAATATATATGCATGCAGAGGTTTTTGCATATTTCTATTTGTCTATTTTTTTTCGATATGTAAGTCATCTTCTAACAAATCCAATTTTATTTAAAATATATATTTTCTAAGAGCTATTATAGTACAGGGTTATTTTTTTAAATCTTGACATAGGCTAACTTTTTTATTTGAAAAGATAGACCTACGGTTCCTGAAGCAAAGTTTTAGGAATTAGTCCAAATAAGAAAAATGTGTGGAAAAAATTAACGCGTTGTTGCCAGATTGGGCGCTATTTCAGAAAAACATATTTTCTTAAATTGCAACACCGCATTTTTTTAACAATTTCTAATACATCTTGAGATTCAAACAAAATAAAAAGACTGCAAGTTTTTGATTAGAGTGGCGGTTTACGAGCTAATAGTGCCCAAACTTTAATACATTTTCCAACATTAAAGGAATAACAAGGAAGCTATATTTGTCCCTGCTGTCATAACATGACAATAAGTTCTGTGTAATCTTGAAATAAAATGGATCGTATTACACCTCAAGAGAAAATTGAATTAAGTTTGCGAACTGAATTCCATGTTAGACATCGCTACAAACCTCGTCCTAGTCCAGAATTTTTAAGACAAAATTTGCTTAAGGGGGGGTTTTACTTGATCGGCGTATGCCACAAAATGGTCAATTTCAACGTAAAAAATGGCAAAAATTTAGGCACTTGAAAAATTTGCCGCTACATGCACGAAATAACCAATATTTGTTCTAGTGACTCACGATTAAAATTTGCAATTATATTAAAAAATAGTTAAAATACAGCACTTTACTTTTTTCCCGTTTTATAGCTATATAAAGCTTACTGTGCTTAAAAAGTACTTTTTTGAATCGTGAGTACCTAGATATTTTTATTCTGAACACAACAATGTATTTAGGTACTTTACTTTCAAAATAACCCTACTCTCCAAAAAATTACTTTGAAACCAATGAGAATGATCACAAAGTCCGCACTGATAAATGGCAAATAGGCAACACACAATTCAACCTCTTATTCACAGTTTTGTAATGTCTAAGACCAGCTATATGGAAGGTATACCTGGTCGACTGTATTAAGCCGAACATCATATAAACAGAGAGATCTTCAACTTTTTTTATTACGAATGTTTCATTCATATATCGGCTTTATTTTGTAATTATTTTAAGGATATTTGCCAGAATGTATTAGATATTGTTATTATTATTATTATTATTATAATAAGTATACATTAAACATATTTGTATAAGAAACTACATGCGGTTGGTATATACAAGCAAATTGTAATATATTTCAGATATTTTTCGGTGTTCATTTATGATTGATTACGTGATAACATTGATGCGTCTACTTTGTTACACATTTTTTTCTGTTCGTTATTATTCTTCTCACTTTAAAAATGCATTTTATTTTTCAAGGACAAGGTTCCGGCTTTATGGAATTTCAGAACTGCAGTTTTCTTCGGCAATAAATATACATTATTATTATTATTAATTATAAAGTTGCACGACTTATTATTTCTAATCTTACATGTTGAAGCTTTTTAATGATATGAACAATGTTTGTAGAAAACTAAAATCTGACAAAAACAACTTTATGTCTTTGTAAGATACGAACTTAGATGTTTGCCGGACTCTTCAAACTAAGTGGCAGGAAGTTACACAATTTTCAGTTTTCTAGATGGTAAAAGCATTTATTTAAATATCTAAATTTGTTGTGTCTTCATGTATTTATTTTATTTATACTTTGTATTTTGACTCCAGGACAGTTTTTAGATTTTTTTTTTGTATATGTGAGTAAGTAAAAGAGCATGGGCCAAACGAGCTTATAAGTTTAATTACAGCGGTTTATCAGGAGTGGCAGCTATTGTTGGATGGCGAACGAAAAAAAAATTGTATGTAGGCGTAAAAAACAAATTTTGTTTAGTTTGTGCAAAGTATGGTAAATCTAAAGATCACGTATGCTACAAAAATTAGTCTTCGTCGTCAACAGTCATGGAGTCGACAATTATTGCGCATGGTTTCTCGTGAAATGCACGGTGTAATTTATGGTAGATTAATAGGGGACGGTCATAGCATCGTTCTTAGAAAACTACGTGAAACGGCCCCTTACGGTCCCCAAAAAATTATTGAAAAAATCGAGTGCCGAAATCATATATTACGTAATTATATAAATAAAATTAGGGACTCTTTGAAAAAAACCTAAATTCAATTCGGCCGTGACAAAAGCAATTGAACATTACAAAAGTTCGAACTTAACAATAACAAATTATAGATAGTGAAATTGCAGTGCGACATTATAAATGGACCAAGATATATTTTTTGTGAACAATCGGATTGTGCTTCTTACTTTTGTCAAGGATCTAAAGAAGGATACTTGGTATGAGACAATACACATAGATGTAGAACTCTGACCAGAAATGGTAATTAAGTTAGCTTAGCGCTTTATTATCTCAAGTTATGGATCCTCGTATTTTGAGAAATCGAGAAATTAGAAACGTCAAATTGGATAATTAGTAAGTACCTACTGATTGCGATACTTTAGACAAAACACTACTTGGCCATTTTTGTTATTTTCTACACTGTCTATACTTTTGTATAAAAAATTTGTTGTAAAAAACATGAATTAGACCTACTGGGAATACCATGAGAAAAAACGCCCTTTGCACTCTACCTCTAAGGTGGTGCGGAAAGGATTGCGTTTGACGTTTGGTCTGCCACATAACGGTTATTTAAAAATTTTATCGAAGCTTTACAGAAAAAAAATTAAACAGTGCAAGATATAAATAAAAAAAAATTGATAATATCAATAACATTCGATTTCACGTTGTGGTATTAACATTGGCTTCTAATCAATGATAGTTCGGAGTCCGCACAGTTCGTATCTTACCCACGGTGAAGTTTTTATAATTTAATTTCGCTAACTAACAATATCAGTGTCGATTGTGAAGAATAGAAATATTTTTTACATTTTATAAGAAACACCGGCACTGTTGTTACAATAGATTTTTTTATCAGATTTTAGTTTTCTCTAAAACATTACTCATATTATTACAAAGCCTCAACATGTAAAAGTAAATAGAAATCATGGTGAGAAATAATAAGAAGTACAACTTAAATAATTAATAATCATAAATAATAGTAATAAAACTATATATTTATTGCAGAATAAGATTTAATATCTAATTAATTCCGGCAAATATCATTAAAATAATTACAAATTACATAAAACGGGAGTCTTAATAAAACTAAATAAATACAAGCCAAAGGAATATTCAGAAATAGCAAAAACAAATTTCGAACAAAAGAGATGCACCAATATTTTCATGCAATAAATGCAGGACACAAATATCCCAAATTTATTTGCTTTCCAGTTGACCAGGCATCGCTTCATGTTGCTGGTCGTATATCTGCGTCGTATAAAAGGTACAGGCATATTAAACTCCGTAAATATATTCAATATATTTCAGGCAGCCCGACATACGCCGTCCGAGAATTTTTCTTAGGGAAAGCCCACCCTTAAGTTGAAAGCTGCAGGAAGTGTGCATCCAAGGATTCGATAAAGAAGTAAAAATACTGCGGTACAAGAAAATATTCTTTTGGAAAGCGTTGAAAACCCAAATCGATCTACAAATAAGATTACGCAAGCAGTGGGCTGCGCTCAGACTACAGTTTGGACAACCTTAAATTCAAATAAATTCCATCCCTATAAAATGATGAGTGTACAGCAACTTCATGAAGATGATTGTGATCGGCGAATGGAATTTTGCGATTGGTTTTTGGAGAAAAAGCGGCTACAACCACATTTTCAAGATTATATTTTATTTAGCGTAGAGGCTTCCTTTTCTTTAAGCGGTTTGGTAAATCGGCAAAATTACAAATATTGGTCTGATAATAATCCTTGTTGGGCTGAAGATCAATCCTAAACTTTTCTGGGTCATCTGAAGAATAAAGTTTACGTTAACGCTCCTGTGTCAATTGATGAATTAAAACCAGCCATACAACGGGAAATTCAAAACATAACCCCTCAAATGTTACATAATGTTAATAGAAATTTTGTTGATCGTATTTAATGCTGTAGAACCCAACAAGGAAATCAGTTTGAACATTTTTTTAAAAAATAAACGTTAGGTAATTAATTTTTGATACTATTGCTATTCTTTTAATGTTGGAAAATAAATTAAGTTTAAGCATTATTAGCTTGTAAACCGCCACACTAATCAAAAACTTGCATTCTTTTTGTTTTGTCTTGAATGTCAAGATGTATTAGAAATTGTTAAAAAAGTGCAGTGTTGCCATTCAAGAAAATATGTTTCTCTGAAATAGCGCCCAATCTGGCAACAACGCGTCTATTTTTGCCACACATTTTTTTTATTTGGATTAATTCCTAAAACTTTGCTTCACAAAACAAAGGTCTATAAAAGTTAGCCTATGTCAAGATTTAAAAAAATAACCCTGTATAATAATAACAATCTTTATTTAGTACGTTTTATTGCTATAAAATAATATGACCTAATCTCATTTACATATCTGAAGTGATATACAAAGATTAAAAATAAATACAAGAAAGAAACTTAAAAATAATAACAAAATACAAACAAAAATATAAATCTCTGGAAATCCACGAAAAACTCGCTGAAACACGTAAGAAGTACCGGGCGATTATTTAAATTCTAAATTAGAGCAGTTTGTGAAATTTAAATTAAGTTGGTATATAAGTACTAATTTACAATTTCAATTGTCAAAGTGACGTTTCAAAATGTTTGATTTAGAACATAAGATTTTTCTTACTGAAAGTTATTTTAAAAACGCCGAACGACAAGAGAATGGTGAATGGACATATTCAGTACCGCACTGCATCAATGATTTTCAAAATGCCTTCCCTAATTTTCCTGCGGATTATCAAAAATTAGTCCAAGAAATTTACACATGTGTGGCAAAATTTCGTAATGTTGGAACTGTAGGTAGGAAAGCTGGTAGTGGCGCGCCCAAAAAAAGGACTCCTGAGATTGTGGCAGATGTTGCAGAAAGAATGGAACAGTCTCCCAAAAAATCTCTTCGCAGATTAGCCTAAGAAATAAACCTTTCATATGGAACTTGTCAAAAAATTTTAAAAGAAAATTTAAATCTTTATCCCTATAAGACTAACGTCGTTCAAGAGCTATTCCCTCGAGATTTTCCTGTACGAATAGAATACTGTGAGTGGTTTTTGAATAATTTAAAAAACAACAACACTTTGGATTTAACATTTTTTTCTGGCGAAGCATGGTTTCACCTATCCGGCTATATAAACAAACAAAATATGCGTATTTGGTCTTCGGAGAATCCTCATGAGTTTATTCAATCGCCTCTCCATCCGCAGAAAATTGCTGTTTGGCTAGCGGTTTCTAGAAGGCGTATATTTGGACCTGTGTTTTTTGAAGGAACGATAAATGCTGAGAGATATCGAAATAATTTACTTGAACCGTTTTTACAAAATCTTCATAATGACGAACTTTTACATGGGTATTTCCAACAGGACAATGCAATAGCTCACAAAACATGGGAAAGTATGGCTCGAATTCGCGAGTTTTATGATAATCGAGTCATTGAATTTCCGCCTCGCAGTCCGGACTTAACGATTCTTGATTATTTCATTTATCCGTATCTGAAAAACACAGTTTACAAAAATAACCCACAAAATCTTGAAGAACTACAAGAGGCAATTTCTAATGCATGTAACGCTATAACCGTTCAGATGTTGGCAAATGCTTTTGAAAATATGAAACGGAGGGTTAACAGTTGCATTGCAACAGGGGGAGAACACTTTGAACACCTTTTGTAATTCACAATAAAACTAATTTATCTTGTAATGCTTTCATTTCCATTAAATTTAAATCGATTACACATAAGATTCACAAATGTCACAAAGTATAACATAACGGCAAATTTCAATTAATCAATAATTGACATTCTGGATAACCTAATAAAAAAAATCCCGCCTGCTATAATTTAGAATTTAAATGATCGCGTGGTATTATAAGTATTATCTTGGGGGCTATTTCTTCATGCAAAAATTGACTCCCCACTTTAACCTCCTGCCCCCAGGAGCTAGTCATTTTAAAGGTCTTTTGAAACAGTACATTTTGGCGTTAAATTTTTTTTCTGAATTGATCGATTTATTTTGAAGATTTTTAAAAAAAATCTTTTGGTTTGTTTATTTTTTTTGTTTTTGTTTTAGGCTTAAATATCTGTTACTCAATCACAGTTTAACTGCTTAAAATGTTTTATTTTTGTTTTCAAGAAATTCAAATATCTTTTTGCAGAAAATTTCAATCCAATAATTGTGCAAAATGCTATAGTCTGCATAGTCTGTGTTCAAAACTGCGGCGTACATTTTCAAAAACATCTCTTTGAGTTCCACGGCAGGTTGCATTAATCCTCTGACGAAGTTCTTCTAAATTTTGAGGTGGAGGGGGTAACAACAACAGACTTTAAATATCCCCATAGAAAAAAAACTCTAGTGGCGTCAAATCAGGCAATTTGGCTGGCCATGCTATAGGTGCCCTTCATCCTATCCATTTACTTGGAAATTCTTCTTCTTCTTTTAATAGGGGTATCGCCTGTTTAGTTCCGGTTTCTTTGCGATGGCGATTCTTGTGAGTTTGATTGCCAGCTATCACGCCATCGCTTTGGTGGTCGTCTTATAGGTCTTCTTCCATGTGGTGTGTTATTTCGTACTATCCTGACCTTTCTGTCGGGGATCATTCGGCTAACATGGTGGTTCCATTCCCTTCTTCTCTTCCTCGACCATCTGACCATGTCGTCCGTTTGACACTTCTCTCTTACGTCTGTGTTTCTCTGCCTATCCTTCAATGTTTGTCCCGTTATTGTTCTTAAGGTCTTCATTTCAGTTGCCGTCAGGTCACGTCTTAGCACCATATGTCATCACTGGTCGTACGCATGTGTTGTATATTCTTGATTTGCATTCTATACTTAGGTGTTTGGATATCTAAGGTGTCCCGATATTGCTGCTGCTTTGTTAACTTGTTTCCTCACTTTGTCCCCAGAAAACCTGCGCTTGTAATTTTTGCATCCAAGGTATTCGATTGACATGGTTTGGTCAATGATATTATTCTCCTATTGCCAATTTGAAGAACATAGTGAGGAGGACCTCCATCTTGTTGAAAATATAATTCGTCCTCATCAAGTAGGGTATTTCCATCTCTATTCAGTTGTTTTCGAGAGCATTAATAATTAACGGATTGATAGTATTTTTCAACATATCCAAATATGCTTCGCCATTTAGATTTCTATTGAAAAACAAAGGAGCAATCACTTGGTCCCCCAAGATGTCTACCCATATATTATGTTTTTCAGGATACTGGATGTATCCGTCTACAGACAAATGAGAGTCCTTACTCCAATATCTGCAGTTATGTTTATTTACAAATCTATGTAAATAAAAAGTACATTCATCACTAAAGCAGATATTTTGCACAATGCATTGTTATTATTAATCATAGTGGTCATTTGTTCACAAAACCCTACTCTTCTGTTATAATCGTATTTAGTTAACTCTTGACATATTTTCAATCTAGAAGGATAGAATTTATGAAATTTTGTAATTTTATGAACCGAACCCAAGAAAATTCCAGTTGCCGCAGAAATCTGACGTAATGAGGTACTAGAATTCATACCGAAATGACCCAACACTTCCAACTGAGCGCCTATATTTAAAATTCTCGGCTAATTAAGTTTTACATTTGCAACAAATCCAGTCTGAGTAAATTTATCAATAGGATTTAGAATATATCTATGAGATGTGAACTTATCCGGATGCCTTTCGTTAAATATTGCGACAGTTCGTCGAGCATGTTGATTTTCGGCTGCATAAATTTCAACCCTTTCTTGCAAATTGTAAACCATTATTTTTATTTTATTTAAATAACTTTGGGTTGATAACACTAACTAAATAAAAATGTATAACTAAAGCAACATGCAATGTATTTTCAAACGAGAAGCAACGGAACAAAAAAAGATATATCCGCTTTTTATGCTATGCTTGTTTTTCGTTTAAAACATTATTTTATGGTGCTATAAAATTGAAAAGGAAGGAAAATTATTCTGCATTAAACATAACTAAAAAGTTAAAGAACCATAGGATTATTTATTTTCCATGTGTTTGAGTATTTTATAAGTTTTTGATATTGGCTTTTGTTCTGATGTTCCTAAAATAGATTGACTACCAAGAAATATGATACAAAACAAAACTAATCCAGAAGTTTTTGTTAAAAATCCTTATTCTACAAACACATGAAACGTATGACAGTATGTTAACTGTATTAAATCTCATTCAGTATTCAAATCATCTTTGGCAAATCTGTGGTAACCATAAGGTTATTTCCTTATTACTTGGACTGCAAAAATGTTTACCAAATATTGTTGTTTTTTGTGTCTATGGGATAGCCGAGCAGTTCAGTACCGTTATCAAATAAAAGAATGGAAGCCATGGACCAGCATTGTTCCGGAAGGGATAAATTTCCAAAATTGTCTGACGCAATAGTTCGCCAAGGGATATTTGTCGGTCCACAAGTTAGGAACCTGGTCAAAGATGAAAATTTTGAACGTACCATAAATGATTTAGAAGTGGCACCATGGACTTCTTTTAAAAATGCTTGCAAATATTTTCTGGGAAATCAAAACCGTTAAAAACTACCAAGACGATTGATGAACAGGGGGAAAGGTTCCATCAAGAGATTGCAGAAATGGAGAAACGATATCAAGGTAAGTGGGATCCCGTCCTGATGGGAGATTTTCGCTGGGTTCTCATTAGAGAAGGCAACAGGCAACATAATAGGCAGAAATAACTTTATTTATGCAAAACTTTGACATATGATGACATATCAGCAATTTTCCTCAGTGTGAAAGTTGTGTTTTTGTATTTTTGATACTAATTAAACATTCAAGTATTTGTTATGTCAAGATTTTTGTACTTATCTACTTCTTTTTATAGCTTCTGGATAAACATTTTTTCTAAATACTATATTATTGTTTATCTACTAGCGAAGTATGATTATAACTCTAAACTAGACGTGGTGGAAAAATTTAGTTTTTGGTTATGCCTTTAGTTACCCATTTTTACAACAGTTATTAATAGGGCGCGGACACGAGAGAGAGTCATGATTCATCGCCCATGGGCGCACTATTGAAATGTTGTATTTTTAAAGAGGTGGCTGGTGATCTATAAAATACAAAATACCTTATTATTTGTTCATTTTCTCTTCTGTAAGACTTGTTCTCTTTGAATTAAGTACATCCTTGTAGATAGAAAACGTCCTTTCTACATCGCAACTGGTTATATGTGCGTACTGGAAATATTCTTTTATTTCAGCGTATTTAGCATACACAATTGCCGCAATGTTATTAAATCTGAATTTCTATTAAAAACTGCGTCTAATTTTTGCCGAAGGCCACATCTAATGTAGTTAATCCATTTTTTAACTTGAGATTCGATTTTCAAAATATGTGATTAGTTTAGGCAAATTTCCAAAGTGTTCCTGAAGGAATAAAAACTGATTTCTTAAATTTGGGATTTGTGTTAGTTCCTTGCACTCAGAACTACTTCGAGCATCGTCATTTAAACATTTAACAAAATTTTGTAAACTATCGAAATTCTCTGCATAAAAACTATTTATGTGTATGTGACTCACGTGCGATATTTTGGCATTCTATAACGATATTTTACAGTACTTTGTAATAAATTTCGGAATCACTGACACTTCATTTTCATATCAGAAAAAACAACGTTCTAGATCCAAATAAATGATAACTAAAAATGTACGCGTGTGTTATTGAAACTAAATAACAGTAAGTATATACATATTTACATTATTTCTCTTGCGAAATATAAGGTAAATATAATAAATTTTGAAAACCCCTCAGGCTATCTACGCCGATGTAGAAAGAATTTTACTCATAAATTCCTTATTTTATGGCCATTTTTTGCTCTCATTCTCGGGCTCTTGTCGAGCGTAAATAGATGTTGCAGTTCACCATATGAATTAGTGCTATTCAGTAAGCGTGTGTTGTTTACATTATTTCTTTGCTCCGTTGTAACTTCGTCGTAGTTTAACTCGGTCATGTCCGCGACCTAGTTATTAAAAAAAAATTAAATTTGTCGGCTTGGGTTTATTAAACTTTAATAAATTGAGTGTGTGAAGTTAGCCCCCCTTTTTTCGAATATCGGAAATCTGACGGTTGTTCCAGGTTGTTCTAGGTTTGTTCTAAATTGTTCCAAAGTATTTCAAAAAAAAAGTCAAAATTGGCCGAGATAATTGAAAAAAACGACTTTTTCACCCAGCCCCCCTTTTTTCGAAAATTGAAATTCTGAAGGTTGTTCCAGGTTGTTCTAGTTGTTCTAAACATTGTTCCAAAGAATCTCGAAAAAAAAATCAAAATTGGCCGAGATAATCGGAAAAAACGAGTTTTTGCCAGCCCCCCTTTTCTTGAAAATTGTAATTCTGATGATTGTTCTAGGTTGCTCTAGGTTTGTTCTAAATTGTTCCAAAGTATTTCATAGAAAAAATCAAAATCAGACGAGAAAATGGGAAAAAACCAAAGCCAAAAGTATGAAGTCGGACCCAGTTTTTGCAAAAATTAAAATTTTGACGGTTGTTCTAGGTTGTTCTAGGTTTGTTCTAAACATTGTTCGAATACGTCAAAACCGTATCTCTTATATATCAAAAGATATGGCAAAAAAACCAAATCCAAAAGTGTGAAGTTAGCCCCCCTTTTATCGAAAATCTAACTTCTGACGGTTGTTCCAGGTTGCTCTAAGGGTGTTCTCAATTGTTCCAAAGTATTTCAAAAAATAAATCATAATTGGCCGAAAAAACGGCAAAAAACTTTTTTTTTCTGGCGGCCCATTTTTCGAAAATCGAAATTCTGACGGTTGTTCTGGGTTGTTCTAAGTTTGTTTTAAATTGTTCCAAAGGATTTCAAAGAAAAAATCATAATTGGCCGAGATAATAGAAAAAAACCATTTTCCCACGGACCCCCTTTTTGCGAAAATTCAAATTCTGAGGGTTGTTCCAGGTTGTTCTAGATTTGTTCTAAACATTATTCTTATACATCAGAACCGTATCTCTTATATTTCAAAAGATACTGCAAAAAAACGTTTTTAAAAAAAGTGTGAAGTTAGCCCCCCTTTTTTCGAAAATCTAACTTCTGACGGTTGTTCCAGGTTGCTCTAGGTGTGTTCTCAATTGTTCCAAAGTATTTCAAAAAATAAATCATAATTGGCCGAAAAAACGGCAAAAAACTTTTTTTTTCTGGCGGCCCATTTTTCGAAAATCGAAATTCTGACGGTTGTTCTGGGTTGTTCTAAGTTTGTTTTAAATTGTTCCAAAGGATTTCAAAGAAAAAATCATAATTGGCCGAGATAATAGAAAAAAACCATTTTCCCACGGACCCCCTTTTTGCGAAAATTCAAATTCTGAGGGTTGTTCCAGGTTGTTCTAGATTTGTTCTAAACATTATTCTTATACATCAGAATCGTATCTCTTATATTTCAAAAGATACTGCAAAAAAACGTTTTTAAAAAAAGTGTGAAGTTAGCCCCCCTTTTTTCGAAAATCTAACTTCTGGCGGTTGTTCCAGGTTGCTCTAGGTGTGTTCTCAATTGTTCCAAAGTATTTCAAAAAATAAATCATAATTGGCCGAAAAAACGGCAAAAAACTTTTTTTTTCTGGCGGCCCATTTTTCGAAAATCGAAATTCTGACGGTTGTTCTGGGTTGTTCTCAGTTTGTTTTAAATTGTTCCAAAGGATCTCAAAGAAAAAATCATAATTGGCCGAGATAATAGAAAAAAACGATTTTCCCACGGACCCCCTTTTTGCGAAAATTCAAATTCTGAGGGTTGTTCCAGGTTGTTCTAGATTTGTTCTAAACATTATTCTTATACATCAGAACCGTATCTCTTATATTTCAAAAGATATTGCAAAAAAACGTTTTTAAAAAAAGTGTGAAGTTAGCCCCCCTTTTTTCGAAAATCTAACTTCTGACGGTTGTTCCAGGTTGCTCTAGGTGTGTTCTCAATTGTTCCAAAGTATTTCAAAAAATAAATCATAATTGGCCGAAAAAACGGCAAAAAAGTTTTTTTTTCTGGCGGCCCATTTTTCGAAAATCGAAATTCTGACGGTTGTTCTGGGTTGTTCCAAGTTTGTTTTAAATTGTTCCAAAGGATCTCAAAGAAAAAATCATAATTGGCCGAGATAATAGAAAAAAACGATTTTCCCACGGACCCCCTTTTTGCGAAAATTCATATTCTGAGGGTTGTTCCAGGTTGTTCTAGATTTGTTCTAAACATTATTCTTATACATCAGAACCGTATCTCTTATATTTCAAAAGATATTGCAAAAAAACGTTTTTAAAAAAAGTGTGAAGTTAGCCCCCCTTTTTTCGAAAATCTAACTTCTGACGGTTGTTCCAGGTTACTCTAGGTGTGTTCTCAATTGTTCCAAAGTATTTCAAAAAATAAATCATAATTGGCCGAAAAAACGGCAAAAAAGTTTTTTTTTCTGGCGGCCCATTTTTCGAAAATCGAAATTCTGACGGTTGTTCTGGGTTGTTCTAAGTTTGTTTTAAATTGTTCCAAAGGATTTCAAAAAATAAATCATAATTGGCCGAAAAAACGGCAAAAAACAATTTTTTTCTGGCGCCCCTTTTTTCGAAAATCGAAATTTTGACGGTTGTTCTAGGTTGTTCTAAATTGTTCCAAAGGATTACAAAGAAAAAATCAAAATTGCCCAAGATAATAGGTAAATCGATTTTACCTATTATCTATATTTTAAAATGAATAATAATACTCATTTGTGATTCAGAATAAAGCAGAAGCAGTAAATATACATATATTTTCCCAAGTAATATAATTCATTTGTTTGAAAACAATATTGTTACTAAATGCTGATGCTCCTAACATAAAATAATATTAGAACAGTGACGTTAGTTACATTATTAATGTAGATTAAAAACTACCTCATAAACATATTGAGAATGATTATACCTTGCTCATAAAAAGATTAGTGTTTTTCTCATGAGCTGCTAGGTTGATGTTTCTTTGTTTATTTTTATTAGAGTTCATGCTTTAGTTTATCCCTAAAATCTAAAATATATATTTTTTCTGTAAAATTTATTTATTGATATTATTATATTATTTGATAACATTGACATAAATAATATATTTTTTTATCAATTTGGTATTGTAAAACAGCCTTTCCCAAATCGGCTACTCTTTGACGGATATACTATCTTATATTATCTAAATAGGTACCTATATAATATTTTTTCCAAATAAAGTAATAGTAGCCTTTGAATCGTTTTAGTGAGAAAATTAGACAGCATATTTCAACATGTTTACGAAGAGGGGCTACAAAAAATAAGCATACTTGATAGGAATGTCTACACGTGCTTGCATTCCCGGAGCAAAAACCATGAAAAAAAGTGGCCAGACCACGGCTAGACAAAATAACGTTGTAGTGGTTTACTATAATTAAAATTTTCAAACTTCAAAATCAGTATTTTATTTTTATTATTACTAGACAAAATAAAATAACAAAGGGAGCCTGATAGACTTCCCCATTTTGTTTGATTTTAGTTGGGTACCCATATCCAGCGCTTTTTTTTTTTGAAATACTTTGAAACTGTAAGAATTTCGATTTTTAAGAAATAGGGACTGGGGAAAAATATCGTTTTTTCATAACCGGTTTTGATTTTTTCTTTGAAATAGTTCATCAGCATTTGGTAACAATATCGTTTTGTAATAAATGAACATTATATTTCTTGCGAAAATATATATTTATTGCTATATTAGATGTTTATTTCTTTAAATAGAACTGCATCATACAAAAACTTCCTTCAACACAGTAATGTTCGGAAAGTGCATTCCGCCCATTGTAAAATCGTTTTTTCCTATTATCTCCGCCAATTATGATTTATTTTTTGAAATACTTTGGAACAATTGAGAACACACCTAGAGTAACCTGGAACAACCGTCAGAAGTTAGATTTTCGAAAAAAGGGGGGCTAACTTCACACCTATTTACCTATTATCTTGGGCAATTTTGATTTTTTCTTTGTAATCCTTTGGAACAATTTAGAACAACCTAGAACAACCGTCAAAATTTCGATTTTCGAAAAAAGGGGCGCCAGAAAAAAATTGTTTTTTGCCGTTTTTTCGGCCAATTATGATTTATTTTTTGAAATCCTTTGGAACAATTTAAAACAAACTTAGAACAACCCAGAACAACCGTCAGAATTTCGATTTTCGAAAAATGGGCCGCCAGAAAAAAAAAGTTTTTTGCCGTTTTTTCGGCCAATTATGATTTATTTTTTGAAATACTTTGGAACAATTGAGAACACACCTAGAGCAACCTGGAACAACCGTCAGAAGTTAGATTTTCGAAAAAAGGGGGGCTAACTTCACACTTTTTTTAAAAACGTTTTTTTGCAATATCTTTTGAAATATAAGAGATACGGTTCTGATGTATAAGAATAATGTTTAGAACAAATCTAGAACAACCTGGAACAACCCTCAGAATTTGAATTTTCGCAAAAAGGGGGTCCGTGGGAAAATCGTTTTTTTCTGTTATCTCGGCCAATTATGATTTTTTCTTTGAGATCCTTTGGAACAATTTAAAACAAACTTAGAACAACCCAGAACAACCGTCAGAATTTCGATTTTCGAAAAATGGGCCGCCAGAAAAAAAAAGTTTTTTGCCGTTTTTTCGGCCAATTATGATTTATTTTTTGAAATACTTTGGAACAATTGAGAACACACCTAGAGCAACCTGGAACAACCGTCAGAAGTTAGATTTTCGAAAAAAGGGGGGCTAACTTCACACTTTTTTTAAAAACGTTTTTTGCAATATCTTTTGAAATATAAGAGATACGGTTCTGATGTATAAGAATAATGTTTAGAACAAATCTAGAACAACCTGGAACAACCCTCAGAATTTGAATTTTCGCAAAAAGGGGGTCCGTGGGAAAATCGTTTTTTTCTATTATCTCGGCCAATTATGATTTTTTCTTTGAGATCCTTTGGAACAATTTAAAACAAACTTAGAACAACCCAGAACAACCGTCAGAATTTCGATTTTCGAAAAATGGGCCGCCAGAAAAAAAAAGTTTTTTGCCGTTTTTTCGGCCAATTATGATTTATTTTTTGAAATACTTTGGAACAATTGAGAACACACCTAGAGCAACCTGGAACAACCGTCAGAAGTTAGATTTTCGAAAAAAGGGGGGCTAACTTCACACTTTTTTAAAAACGTTTTTTTGCAATATCTTTTGAAATATAAGAGATACGGTTCTGATGTATAAGAATAATGTTTAGAACAAATCTAGAACAACCTGGAACAACCCTCAGAATTTGAATTTTCGCAAAAAGGGGGTCCGTGGGAAAATCGTTTTTTTCTATTATCTCGGCCAATTATGATTTTTTCTTTGAGATCCTTTGGAACAATTTAAAACAAACTTAGAACAACCCAGAACAACCGTCAGAATTTCGATTTTCGAAAAATGGGCCGCCAGAAAAAAAAAGTTTTTTGCCGTTTTTTCGGCCAATTATGATTTATTTTTTGAAATACTTTGGAACAATTGAGGACACACCTAGAGCAACCTGGAACAACCGTCAGAAGTTAGATTTTCGAAAAAAGGGGGGCTAACTTCACACTTTTTTTAAAAACGTTTTTTTGCAGTATCTTTTGAAATATAAGAGATACGGTTCTGATGTATAAGAATAATGTTTAGAACAAATCTAGAACAACCTGGAACAACCCTCAGAATTTGAATTTTCGCAAAAAGGGGGTCCGTGGGAAAATGGTTTTTTTCTATTATCTCGGCCAATTATGATTTTTTCTTTGAAATCCTTTGGAACAATTTAAAACAAACTTAGAACAACCCAGAACAACCGTCAGAATTTCGATTTTCGAAAAATGGGCCGCCAGAAAAAAAAAGTTTTTTGCCGTTTTTTCGGCCAATTATGATTTATTTTTTGAAATACTTTGGAACAATTGAGAACACCCTTAGAGCAACCTGGAACAACCGTCAGAAGTTAGATTTTCGATAAAAGGGGGGCTAACTTCACACTTTTGGATTTGGTTTTTTTGCCATATCTTTTGATATATAAGAGATACGGTTTTGACGTATTCGAACAATGTTTAGAACAAACCTAGAACAACCTAGAACAACCGTCAAAATTTTAATTTTTGCAAAAACTGGGTCCGACTTCATACTTTTGGCTTTGGTTTTTTCCCATTTTCTCGTCTGATTTTGATTTTTTCTATGAAATACTTTGGAACAATTTAGAACAAACCTAGAGCAACCTAGAACAATCATCAGAATTACAATTTTCAAGAAAAGGGGGGCTGGCAAAAACTCGTTTTTTCCGATTATCTCGGCCAATTTTGATTTTTTTTTCGAGATTCTTTGGAACAATGTTTAGAACAACTAGAACAACCTGGAACAACCTTCAGAATTTCAATTTTCGAAAAAAGGGGGGCTGGGTGAAAAAGTCGTTTTTTTCAATTATCTCGGCCAATTTTGACTTTTTTTTTGAAATACTTTGGAACAATTTAGAACAAACCTAGAACAACCTGGAACAACCGTCAGATTTCCGATATTCGAAAAAAGGGGGGCTAACTTCACACACTCTAATAAATTGTCACTCCTGTAGAAATATGTTATCTTTTCAATCAATTTTGTACTTTCCGAAAATTTTAAGTATTTAACTACTATTTGTCTCCTCAACAGAACCTCATGTTTAGCATTAAGATATTTGTTCTTATTATACGTAGCAATTGTTGCATAAATTATTTATATAATAAAAATTACTATTTCATTTAATCAATAGCAAATGAATAATAACTAAACGCATTAAAGCAGGTATGTACATTTTACATATATTGAAATTATATAGAAACCCGGAAATAAAGAATAATTGCATACATGTCTACAGCGCAAGCGTTGATATTTGACATACCGCTAATGTAAGCATCCGTAGCAAATAGTAATTTTTGGCACGTACTTACCATACATTTTAATGTACATGAAATTCATTGACATTAATGTTATACGAACGTTAAAAGTGATCGTGTTAAGTGGGCGTATTGCAAAGACTGTTTTTACAAAGCCAAATAAACAACCCCAATTCGTCATTCATAATATTCATCATTTCTTGAGTGTTGTTTGGACTAACATGCACATATCATCGAACCTACACATATTACACGATTTCATTATTATCATATTATAGATACCATGAATAGATATGAAATTAATACGGAATGCAACAAGGGCTGTGTATAAAACATCTTCTCTACATCATTTATATGATCTGAACGAAGTATAGACAAAGCAAATTATTTTTTTAGAACTAATGCTAAAATGTCCTTATAGGTAATTTGAACTAAAACAAAATAAATCAAAACCTATCGAATGATACGGTTTAAAAGGAAAATTAAAGGACAATTTGAGGTACAACACATTCCTTATTTTTGTCCAATAAATTAATATGCATAATTTCGACGTTAAATTTTAATGTATCTACCTTTTTCATTGCCTAGAGCACTTTTAAATCACGTGCTAAAATAAGAATATGTACTGTGATTGATTGGATTATATCAAAGAATAACAAGAAGAGACAAAGACATTAAAAGCGTGTTTTCGGTGCGCAGGGCGAACCTGGTTGTCTAGTCGTCCTTGCATTAAATTAAACATATTATTTAGGAATCTGTAAATTTTACAGCAGAAGCAAAAAACTGTTTCGGTCATTTGTTTTTGCTAGTATAGCAATTTTCGTGAGACTGGTTCTGTGGGTCATAAATCACGTATACTAGTAGACCAACTATTCGTTCGGAAGAAGCCATAAATGATGTTCGTCAACGTATGGAAAATGAAAACACAAAATCTTTGAAACGTCTTTCTCAAGAAATTGGACTTTCTTATGGAATAAGCCAAAACATTTTGAAGAAAACCTTACATATGCATCCGTATAAGATGTAATCACATCAGGCTATTTTACCGGTACCTATAGGTACTAGATGTCTTTCTTACTATCAGTGGTTTGCAAATAATTTAATGGAAGATGATGCTAATTTTAACATTTTTCTCTGATGAAGCGTGGTTTCATCTCTCGGGGTAGGGTAGGGTGGGGCAGATTCGGACACATTTCTTCAAAATGTCATAACTCCTAAACTAGATGATGCTCAGAAACAATTATTGTGTTAGGAGGTGCCGCAGACATTTAGGAAACTACTTGATTTTTTTATCTTTCGAAAGCATTCCAAAGGAGTGAAAAAAATGCAGAAACTAGAAGACAGCATTTTTCCGAAACTGCCCCAAGGTGGGGTAGATTTGGACTTGGGTGGGGTGGATATGGACATAATATTACAACCTCGTCCAAATGCAATAACTATATGTATTTAAGTATAAAAATGTTTACTGAACATCATAATTCGAAAAAGAAACAGAAAATTTAATGTGCGATGCTTGCCTAGCTGTCCCTTTAACCTCTTGTGGCTTTGGAAGCTTGGAAATTATTTCGTTTCTTGGTATTGGGCTGATATCATCGATAACCGGGTAGCAAAAGCCCAAATTCTCGCGTTTCCTTAAAAACTTCACTAGGTATTCGTCACAGTCCAGCAATTCTTGGATAATGCCAACAAAATATAGAACCTTTTTCTTTGTAGAAAATTTGACGAGAACAAAGTCTCCAACAGAAAGAGGTTCATCATATAGAAGTTCATCTGGCAAATTGTCCAAACTATCTTCATTAAAATCCATATCCAGGTCTGAGTCAACGCACATGTCTTCAGTTAACTGTTCCTCGGCACTTTCCTCTGAATCAGAAATAACTTTTCTCTTTGCCGACTTTGTTTTTCTACCCATCAGATTTCTTGTCGCCGCAAAAACATTTTCACAGTGCTTCTTTTTCTTGATTTGGGTTTTCTTTTGGATTTCATTCTTTTCTGGCGTGTTGGTGTATATACGTGAGCGTCCACGTTTGCGACCCCTACTATTTTCAGTTCTTGTTTTGAGTTTTGGGAAAGGTCTAACAACTTCTGGACTCAAAACTTCCGATTTTTGTTCTTTTTTCACCGATAAATTCTCCACTTTCGAATTCCAAACCTCAGATTGTAGTTCTCGTACAACTGATGACATTTTTTCAATTTCGATAAATACTCTTGTGAGAACCAACTCAACTAACTCAGCTACAACTTCAGTAGATGTAGGAGCGGCCGTCGTTTCTGCTGGTTTAATGATTTCATTTGAAATTATTTTAATTTGCCGAACCAAATTTGAGCTAGAAGGTCGAGGAGTAGGAGGCCTGTCTGTTAATTCAGCAGTGGCTTTTTGATCTTCATTTTCATATTGTAACACTCCAGCAAAATCGGTATCGTCAAAAGCTAAGCGATTTAAAGGCCAAATTCCTGGTTTTTGGAAAGCTTTGATAATATTAGAAGGAATAAATGAATGCAGATATGGTTCACAACTTAATTTGCATATTTCATAAATTGTGATAGGCTTTCCAGGGTTAGCTAATATGAAGTCGTTGAACGAAGTCTTCAGCTTAGCCTTGAACGGACCATAAATTCCGACATCTAGGGGCTGCATCCTATGGGTAGAATGTGGGGGAAATGACAACATAACTATCCCATGCTCTCTGCAAAAGTTGATTGCATCTAGTGAAATATGTGTTTCGTGGTAGTAAGAGAATTTTGTTGTCTACAGAGCAGCTTGTATATTGGCGAATGTGTCTTAAAACATTAACAAATATTTCGGCAGTTATCCACCCATTTTTTGACGCGTAACCTTTGGCACCAGTGACTGATCCAAGCAAAAAATGATCTTTCATTCTAACTCGTGGAAAAATGTAAACAGGTGGAATTGCCGAACCAGTAGCAGTCACAATACCACAATATGTGACCAGTGTTCCGCGTTCGGCAGAAACACATTGACTAACTTGTTTCTTTCCTTTCTCGCAAATAACTTTTGGTGATTGCATAACGGTGGTAATACCTGTTTCGTCGGTGTTCACAATTCGGTCCGGAGTAAATTTATATTTTTCCAAAACATTTGATAAGTTACTGAAAAATATTTCAACATTGTTTTTTGTGAACCCTGAAATTCGACCAATGCTAACGTTTTCTGGTTTTCTATATGAATGTTTAGGGTGCCGCTTTACAAAGGAACGCATCCATTCAACCCCAGCTGATTTGTTATTATGCCAGTTAACTGGTATGTCTTTCTTTAGAAGTATTGCATATTGAAAAGCCAAAGCTCTCGTATTGCTATAAGTTAAGCCAAAGTTCATTTCGGATGCTTGACACACGTATCGTGCAAGACTTGCTTCTTCTTCGGAACTGAATATTTGACGCGAGGCATGTTTAGATTTGCTTTCAGTGGCCTCAGTATCAGAGGAGTCTTCAATACCTGATTCATCTACAATTTCTCTGGCTTGTTTTTTAGCTTTTTGTACGTGGAAGAATAATGTCGACTTTTTCAGATTATATCTGATTGCCGCGGCTCTAATTTTCATTTTCTTGGCGAGAACAAGGCGAACGGCTTTTTTTTATATCTTTGGGATCTATCATATGCCGATTTGTTTTTCGGATATAATTACGAACCATTCTGTAAACAAGAAACGCTAATAAATTTGGGAAATTTAATTTGTGGGGTAGTTTTGGACATTTGGGGCAAATTTGGACTAGTCCTGAACTGCCCCATTAAAAATATCCAAAACTGCCCCACTTGCAAATATTTCTTTCTAGTCGAAGCAGAGAGACGTAGAAAACTTTATATTCTTCAACTAAGTGAGGTTATGTACACTAAATTTAACGTAATTTTGTACCCCACTGTTCGCGATATCAATATTTATACTAACAGACTTCCAGAAGCTTACAAATAAACATGCAAAAACTTACTTTCAGTTATCGAATATTTTACAGCCACACAAAATTCGCAAAAATCAAGCTGCGTGACTCTGCTTCCAGCCAACGTTTACTTATGAAAAGTGAAGCGTACCAAGGAGAATGCAGATTATTTGGAGCTTATTTACCCGGTAAATTTGAAAAGTCCAAATGTGCCCCATGTCTAAATCTGCCCCACCCTACCCTACGTCAATTCCCAAAATATTCGGATGTGGAGTAGTGAAAATCCCCACATTTTTTTTAATCGTTTCTGCATTCTGCGAAAGTTGGTGGCTAGCAGTTTCTCCCCGCAGAATGTTAGACCTATCTTTTTTAATTTTACAACAGCTGCACAAAGATGAATTATAATATAGTGACTTCCAGCAAGATGGTGCAACACACCAAATAAGAAAATATTGATTTTCTTCGTGAGTGTTTTGACGATCGGATTATAAGCTTACATACGGAAGTTGAATTTACACCGCGATCACTTTGTTTGACAATTATGGACTTTTTCGTATTTCCTCACGTACACAATAGAATACTAAAACTCGTGTTGCAAGTTTGCAAGATTTGCAGCAAAGAATTATTGAAGAATATGCATTAATAACGCCCGCAATGCTGCAAAATGCCATTAACACCATGGGAAGGCCTAAAAACGTGGGAATTGAAAATAATGGACAACTTGCTTTAATTTCGCCTTACTAAAATCTCGAATACCAGCTGATCTTGTTACTTTATTGTATCTTTAAATCAAATGACATGTTTATTGAGGTCACAAAGTGTTCAAAAGTATGATAATATGACTTAATTTCAGACATAAACTCATTGACAAAATTAAACTTGTATAATTACAATACTGAATTTAATATTGCAGTATAGTAGCTTGTAAATGAAATCAGTGAAACATGGCGTTATTTCTAATCATTTTTTTTTATTAAAAAACTTTTTTTCTTGAAGACAACGCAAACATGTAAACAAAGAACAAACGAAAACAATAGAATTTATGGACTTAGAGCTATTCTAATATCGTGTATGTCCTCCTCTACTTCTAGTTACTGCTTCCATGCGTCTTGGCATGCTGGAGATCAAATTTTGAAAGACTTCTTGGGGAGTATTTTCCCATTCTTGAATTGCTGCCTCTATCAGTTGATTGTGGTTAGCAGGTAATAATCCGCATTTATTGACCTAACACGTATAGGGACGAACTCTGTGCGGCCATCGAAATATATACCTACACACCTCCTTAAAACATTACAGAGCCACCACTAAACGGGACTCTTGGAGAGATATTGCAACTAGAAAATCTCTCTTCTGGCCTTCGCCAGACACGCTCACGTCCATCAAGAGATTTAAGGCTTATCCTCGTTTCGTCTGAAAATAAAACCATCTTCCAACCATTGAGAGCCCACACTTGATGACTTCTTGCAAAACGCACTCTCTGCTCTCTAGTGAGCAGGTGTTTCATGGTTGGTTTTCTGTTGGCCAATCCAGCTTCATTTAAGCGCCTTCTAATCTTCTAAGCTACGAGCTCATTTTTTAGGATGGTACTAGTCGTTCTCCTGAGAGCGGATTGTCTAAGAATATGCTCATCTATTGCATTAGTGCACCGTTTCTTCCTATTACAATAGCAACATGACGCATCGAATATCCCTCATCCAGCAAATTTTATGCTCTTACTGCTTCCTCCACTGACAAATTTGTTCTCCGATTCATTACTAAAATGTATTACACTCGCACTGACACTATCAGTAACAAAAAAAACTTGGTGGCTAAAGACAACTTGTCCTTAATCAGATTTTGGATCAAGGTTTGTCAAAAATGCTTTTATTTTCAATTGTACTTTTAAAAGAAAACCCTTGTTGACAGCATTTCCTTGAACTGTCCACAGGCTACTTGTAAGATAACTAGAAAACTAAAAATCATCATTATTATGTAATAACATAAAATAGATGCGGTGGTGCGTTAATTTTGTCCATGAGTTTATGTTTTCTATTTCAATGTCATCTTCATCCTAGAAACTTTATGATATCACGATACTTGAAGTGGACGGCCATTGTTTTTGAAGTTTGCACGCAGCGGTAAATGTAAAATTTGAAAACAGTTTTCAGAAAATACTTATTCTTGAAACCTAAACTGCATATAATTCTTTAGCAATCTCAGCTTAAGTTGACATAACCTCAAACATCTGAATCTAATATTCAACTCATAGATAAGGCCACTAATTTGAAAAGTTTCTATTACCATATGGCAACACTAGCCGTTCAAGGGTTAAATATAGTGTAATTAACACTATTAAGAATTTTATCTACAGAAGAACAAACACCACATGATTTGAACGATATTACGTAAAATGAGTACCATTATGGTCCTTTAAAAAATACAGTGTGTAATTAAAAAAGTACGTAAAAGAATAACAATAAAATTGTGAACAATATACATATTTTCCTAAGAACTAAAAATGAATAACCAATTGAATAATACATACCGCATGTGTCAAATTTCATTAGCTATAGGGATTCAATGGTTGCATGCGATCTATACGTATCAGAGAAATAGAGTAGGGGAGAACGCGCTTCGACGAGTGCGCATCCAGTTTTAAGCAAACGCTATTGTGGTCGCCATTTTGCAGGGTAATTGGCACTTGTGTTGTTGTAATTGTCAAGCTTGGAGGTTATTTTTAATTAATTGTATTAAAAAGGACTTGTGTGTGTTATTAACATGTCGTGCTCTGTGTTGGGCTGCAGTAACAGTCGAAGATTTAAGCCGGAAGGCATTTCTTTTCACACGTAAGTTTGTTTACATTTTTCTAAGTCAATGAACTTTACATGCGAATTGTTGAGCTAGGTATAAATATTACCGTAATAGAATGAAAGAATTGCATCTTTAAGAGCGCGATTAATTCTGCACTATTTGTAGATTTCCACGGGGTGATTCATTGAAAATGTGGTTAGATGTGCTAGGAAAAAATGTTGAAACGTGGACCTGGTCCAAAAATAAAGTTATTTGTTCCAAACATTTTTGTAAGGCTTGTGAGCAACCTTCAAAATGGCGGAATTCAATTTAACTTAGTTGGCGCATCTTTAAGCGCGTTCTCCCCTACTCTATTTCTCTGATACGTATACATATAATACGTTGCAACATGGTGCCCCTACTGTTCGTCACCAGTGCCGACAACAACCGACATCACAACGATTTACTCCGATCTTTCCACTTCTCCCGACCAGATTTTACATTCAGTGTTTAGCTGCGAACGAACACGTTGCAAAAGCCGTCTTATTACTGGAACGGGAAACATCAAATGTAGTAGTTTATTATTATTTTCAGAATCCTTTTTTATTTACCTTATTTTTAATTTTATTAGAATTACGCTTTTGTTTGTATCATGCAGCGTGAACGCAGCTTAATAATTCTCTGCATTTACTGAAAAGAAAAAGAAAAACAAATCCTTCCAAGGCATAAATATTATTTCTAAACGCATTACAAACACCCAACCCGGTGGTCGAATAGGTACTGCCGCTAACCACGCTAACTTCTATTTACGTGCATGCATCGGTCGTGCTTGCATTGGAAAGGAAGGAAGGGGTACTGTACTATGTTGCCACGTACTGTATGGATTAATCGCCTATGGCTAATGAAAATTGACACATGCTGTATAAGTATTTATAAATAACATAAATTCCTCTTATAAGTTAAACTCCTTATTTACCAAGAAGTCTATATTATTATTGGTGTCCTCGCTTAATCATTTAAAATGCTCATAATATGTATGTATATACATATATGTAGGTTTATATATACATAGAAAAAAAGACGTTTTCCCCATAATTTTGATGCAAAATTAAATGGGTAAAAATCATTTATATAAACAGAGATAAAAATATAATTTATTTGACAGAAAGATTTATTGTTATTCCAGGAATATTTGATGTACAGCATTAAAAAGGAACAAAAAAAAATGGGAGAATTTTAGCTTACAAGAATGAATGTATTATTGTACATGGTCTGTATTGCTTACTGAATGAGCAAATGATTTCATTTTCAAATAATGTCTAACCCAATTGAAGCAGAAATATAATATCCATACATAATATACCTATATAAATTTGGTTGGATAGGTTACAATTCTTATTTGCCAGAAATTGTATTTTACAACTGGTCTTCACTGGACCAATTAAAATACTTAAAAAGATTGGGTGAAAATATACAAGCATTGGCTATAACTGTGGAAAGAATTAAACACAACAGTTTGCTACTAGATATTTTTTAAGTTTGATTGGCTCGAATTTGATGTTGCTGTCAATAGTAAATCAATTTTATTGTAGTATCTGTACTATTTGTAGAAATAAAAATAGTTTAAAATCAATTGTAAATAAAATGAACTTCGGTGTTTTTAATAATTATGAAAATAATCTTTATTCTATTCAAGCTTTTTAATATGTAAACGGTATAATGTATTGTGAACCAAAAATATTATTACAAGAACACGTCATTTACAAGTTTAGTATATTTTTTATTAATGTATATACAGACTGTCTCTAAAAAAGTAGTATAGAAGAAGAAGAAGAAAATTATCATGAGTTTATTATTTGCTAAAAATTTGGAATGTGATACAAAGAGAGAATAGATATCATGCAATAACAGGGCGTCATAAGGGTTTCTTATCCTCAACACTTGGAAGGTGTTGTGGTGATTTTCCGGATGATTTACAAGATATTTTAAACATGCCAAAAGTATCGAACTGGGTTTTAGATCCCTTCGCAAACACAGATACTGAAGAATCATCAGATTTGGAAGAGGAACTTTTAGAACTCACGACTAACTTAGAACTCAAAGTAAAATTCAAACATGGATACCAAGAGTTCTGGCTTCAAAAATCAATACCAGTTCTCTACCCTGAATTGTGGACAATACTACACTAGTAAGTATTTTAATAGCATTTCCTTCGTCTTATATGGCTGTGCGTAGATTAAGTGTGCAGTAGATAATTTAGTATCAAAGAAGAGGAACAGACTACACATCACTGAACGTGGCGATCTGCGATTGATATTGAATAAATTGGAACCAAACATTAACAAATTGTTAATACTCCACCAGCCACAACTATCTCATTAATTTTTTTTTATTTATTATTAATTTTGTGTATTTTTAAAATTTTAATAAACAATTTTATTGTGCATTAAGTTGTCGTTTTATTAATTTCTGCGTTATGATACTTATGATTAATATAATAGATATATTAAGCACAGATTATATGCAACAATATTTTAATATTTCATATAAATTTTATAGACTAGGGGGGCGTTGAAATTTGTGTTCGGTTCTAAAGGGAACGATCGTCCAGAAAAGGTTGGGAATCACTGGTCTAAAAAATATGTTCAGAAGCAGAATAATTTATCGTGGCACTGTTTCGGTTCATTTTTGTTTCACTTCGAAACGTCGAGGCCATCTTTCATTAACTCGAAGAACATGTATGTACTTATTTACAACTTGTACGGTACATATAAAGAATGTATAAAATTATAAAATTAACTATACCATCAGGGGTATTTTGTGAAAACATTGGCCGGAGACACATACATACATATGTAATCTGTAATGTATATGCACATAGATAGGTGCTTTTTACGCTGAAAACAACGCTCGAGAATTGAATAGAATTGACTTGTTTTATAGATCCTCAACGAACGTTGCTTCTTCTGAATTTTAATTTTTTTCTTTACATCTGTTTGTGCTGTTAAATATTCTTATCCACTAGAAAATCTTGGCGTAATTGTGTGCCTGTATAAGGTATACATTTTTATACTTATTTTATGTACTACCTATCCATTTACTGGATCTAACACAAGAATAATATTCCGACAACATTTTTATATGAAATAAATCATTCTAGACAAAAAACAACTCATATTACACTTGTGTAGAACTGAAAGTATTCAATTTTATTTTCTAATTCTAATTTTGGAATGTTAGAAAATCACACATAATAAATATTATAAACTAATTTAAATAATATACCTATTGTATAACATTTAAATCAAAATATCACACTTGAAGTACAATTCCACTAATTAATTTTTATTTTGTAATATTTTGCGATATATGCTTGAGTACCAGTACAATTATTAGTGGAACGTTATTTCAAGTGCATTATTTTGATTTAAATATTATACAATATTATTTAAATTAGTTAATTATATATATAATATGTTTCACCAAGAACCGCCTGCAGACTCAATTAACAAAATAATAAATACTAGTGGTCGCCCAGTGGTCGAAATTTGACCTTAATTGCTTAAATTTTTGTATTTGTAGCATATATCGTTTTATACATACATTTTAACTTTCTGCACACCTCCATATGAACTTTATTTATGCTGTAGGTGTTAAGCTTTTCTTGGAGTAGTCTGCGAAATGTATTTATTTATTACAAAGCTATAGGCCTGTTGCCTTCAACAATCTATAACAGGTGTAATGGAACAACTTATAAAGTAATTAAAATAAATAAAATTGCCCCAATGTTGGGCGACCTAATGTAATGGTACAGCCCCAAAGTTGGGCACCATAATGTAATGGTACATGCATTATAATGCAATTAAAAAGAATAAAATGCTCCAAAGTTGGGCGCCATAATGTAAAGGATTAATAAGAAATGAAACGGGGTTTCCTAAACATTACCTAGTTTTAATAAAAAGAAAAATACCATTATAAACTTTAAATAATACTTATATTAAAATCAATGAATCACATATATATTTTTAACAGATAAAAAACAATCTCATACAAACAACAAAAGAGATAAAACCTATCTAAAAGACAATTTGAACACAATTTTATAAAGAATAAACGGATACAAATCTTTATGTATATTAATTATTCAATATAGTCAAACATAAACAACGAATGCCAGAATTTACTACGTCGGCTGGTTTTGTGTACTATTATATAAATACACAACAATATTAATACAGATCAAATTACATTCTCCTTCATAGAACGGAGATGATATGTATTTATCAACTTTATTATGTTAATTTCAATTTAAAATTTATTTCATAATCTTTAATTCTTCAATATCAACAATATTTTTATTTACAATAATCTTTTTTAAAAATACCTTATAATAAAGTTTCTTTCTTCGCTCTTCGGCGATGTCTATCTTCAGTAAAATCTTCTTTATTTTGCGATGTTTTCATCGGCATCATTTGGTTAGTGGTCACGATCCTGACGTGACGAATCTCCTTGCTCTGCTTACTAGAGCACAATATATTTTTTTTATAAACTTCCAACACTGTGCACATTTACTCTTTAAGTGCTACTTTAATCACTATTTTTCAAATAACAATTCTTATGATTGTTATCGAATTTATTATAGGAGTTTTAGGTTCTCCTTTTTATAGAACATTTAATGTAATATTACTTAATTTTCTGATAGTCGGGGTTTGACGACTTCTTTATGAAGCCAGCCACTCAAATCCCTCCGACTTTGGAGTTAACTTTCCGACTCGAATCAAGTCTAGCGGTTGACTCTCTCGTTTTTAGCGCGTGTTTCTATTTTATATAAAAGTGTCTGTGGTTCCCCTTTCTCTATATAGTTCGGTTATTTCCACTTAAGTTTCCCATACACACTCTTTTACATAGGCGAATGTTTATCACAACTGTAGCGTTTATTTCACTGTTGTAAACATTCGGCGCCACGGTTCTTAGAACTAAATACACACTAAGCTTATGACTAATATTTACTTAATAATACCATAACATATTCATTGATTTTAAATATTATTTCTCTTCAAAATATTAATAACAGAATATACTTAATTAAATTCTGAAAAATTAAAATTATAAAATTAATAACTGAAATGGTCTGTCCCGTTACACAGGTCGGTTGTGAAACAGTTATAGTAAATTTGTTATTAGCAAAATTGACAAAGAGTTTTAATAAGTAAAAGTTAAAAGTCCCTAATTATCTAATTTAAATACTAATCTTAGAACTAATATTAGTGGTCACTTATGTTATGTCCATGTTGTAAATGGTCCTAGTTTTCACAGCGTTAGCGAACAAGCAATCTTGGGATCACATTCGCAGATATTTTCGATAGAAGTGTGTCGAGAATTCAGAATTTTTCTTGATTTCTGAAAGCATGTGTGACATCCATATCCTCAAGCGAATGCCTATCTTCGTCAGAAACTCCCCAAATTTCCGGGCATTCGAAAAGAACATGTTCTGGGGTTCCCATTTACATTGCTCAGTTGTTGCCAATCCAGTACCATGAAGATACTGAGAGTATGGGCCGTGACCAGTGAGGAAGTACGTGAGTCCTCTTGAAGGGGTCAGGTATTGGTAAACCCTTCGTGTGAAGCATCAACCATCAAAATTGCGTCGTCAATGTAGTATAATATCTTTATGGATTCTTGTCCCATTTTGTATCCTCCACCAACTTCTTTTCTTTCTCGCAACCAAAGGTTGTTAGTTACGGTTTTTTTTCCCCTGGAACCATAGAGGAGAAGGTCCGAATATGGGCCATGCTGATATTATGGGCCACCATATTATTGGCAACAACGCGTGCCGATGCGACGTGTAGCATAGCGTAATCTTTACACTACTTATATCCGCGAACAAATCTCTAGCTTCGGCTTTCTAAACATAGGTGGCATAGAGAACCAATCAACATTTTGATATTCTGATGGTTGCAAAAATTTATTCAAGGGTCTAAATATTTTGTGTTTTCGTCAATAATTCTTAATCTTTCAAGTTAAAAATTGGTAAGTGTGTACTAGAAATTTTACGCTTTAAGATGTTTTAATGGGTTTTGCCCAAAATTGCATTTAAATGCTTTGTTTATATGTAGACATTTTTGTGGTTATGTTTGGAATATGGGCCACTTGTTGTCCGAAATATGAGCCAGGCCATATTCGGACCACATTTAGTGTAGAGTTGTAGAAAATTGCACTGTTATTTTTTTTAGGTAAAAATGCCTCGAACAAGGGAAAAATACGTTTCAAAAAATATAAGGAAGCAGTGGGATACCGGGAATATGACGAGGGCAATAATTGCGGTTAAAGAACACTCGTTAACTTGTAGACAGGCAGCAAAAGCATATTGTGTACCAAGATCTACATTACAAAGGCTTTTGAAAGCCGATGGAGATCCTGACAGCGTAACTGTAACTACTCTTGGAAGAAAAACAGTTTTAGGTAAACAATTGGAGGAGGAGCTTGTTGATTACATTCTCACAATGGAGGGAAAATTTTATGGTCTCACCAGACGAGACATTCGAATTATGGCGTACAAACTAGTTGAACTAAAAGGTAAGAATAATCCCTTTGGGAACGACCGCACAAATTGCGATCAACGGTTTTCGAGTGACAGGAATTTATCCCTTTAATAGACACATTTTTGTGACGCTGATTTTATTGCTGAGGAAGCTGAAGCAGTTAAAAGATGCAGCAATTCTAAAGAAATATCTACCAACAGCAATACGTCTCAAGATCAAAGTTCCTCTCCTGTGTCCAGTTCAGCAACTGAAAATAACAAAAATGATAAATCTGCTGACCCAGAATGTTCCAATAAAGATGCCCAACCCGGATGCTCTAGAAATGTTGATGATCTTCCTACACTTTTCGAAAATATGAATCCACAACCTGGATGTTCCAAGAGTTTTCCTGCTCCTACTTCCGGTCCGTCAAAATCACTCAGGTTTGTGTCGCCTTTTGCGATTTCCCCAGTCCCTTCCATACAAAGGAAAGTAACTAATCGTGGAAAAAAGTCTTATAAGTCTGAAATTATAACGTCTTCGCCGTACAAAAAGACTTAGAAATTTCTGTTGAAAAAATTAAAAGTATCAGTAAAAAAAGAAAACGGAATGTGTTTGGCAAAACTTTGGTCAAGGGTAAATCGAAATCCCAATCAAAACCTCTAAAACGAAAGAAGACTGTTGAATCGTCTGACTCTGATAGTGAAGAGGGAGAAATATTTATTCCTGATGATGAAGATAAGGACATGGAAGAATTCGGAACTCGTCCTGAAAATGAAGATGCAACGTGCATTTTTGTGAAGGACTTTTCTCTGAAAATGTCAAGGGCGAGTTGTGGGTGTGCTGGTTGATGTGTCATATGTGGTCACATGAGGCTTGCGTGGACACAGAACGCGGTGAATATATTTGCGATTTTTGCAAATAAGTTTTTTATGTCAAACTCTTTTAAAATACATATTTTTTTTACGATTTAATACGACTTTTTGTTACTTTTATAGGGTGGCCCATATTTCAAGCACTTTCCACAAATCTTAAAAATTTACACTTTTTGTATACTGAAAAACACACAACTTATGTTAACAACTTTTTCAAAAATGTGTTTATAACTTTAAAGTAGATGCTCCTAGTAATTAATTTTCCAAATTATAGGCTAATTGGATACTATAAAATATTTTCGAAAAACAAAGTGTGGCTCATATTCGGACCTTCTCCTCTAATGTTTCTTAGGGGCCAATTTTTGTTAATCCAGGGCTGACCCTTACTTTGTTATCCCAAAGACATAAAAAACAAGGATATTTTGTACATCCATTTTGCTGTCCAAGGAGAAAGTTAACCATTCTTAACCATACTTGATATTCTCAAGACTATTGATATCGTCTCGTATATCTCTTACAAGATGGTAGAATGACTAATGGGTATTGTACCAAATCTATTATGCATGGTTGCTCAAAGTTTCATTACACTGGTCAACAGTGAAATTGATTCTTAGGTGAAAGTACCCAATCCTGAATGAATTCAACGTGCTGAACACGAATATCACATTGAAAAAAGTTGATTGGCTCACGTTCAAGAGATATTGACGTTTTGTCCATTGTATAGATGCTATTGCATAATGTAATGCAATTCAGTGAGAAATTACGAAATTTTGCGTCATATTGCATCACCCCTTCATGCAAAGAAGTTAATGCAGCATTTACTGTAAGTTTCCATTGAGAGTGTTGCGAAATTGATTGCGCAATATCAAGCAATAGCTAATTATAGTTTATTTATAAATGGCCGACGTGACAGTTAACTCGTGCAATGTCCGTTCATTCGCGCATATTTTTCGAAGCTCTAGCATACATAAGTGATTGCTATAGTGTAAAGTAACTAAACAGTAGCAATGCCTCGTAACTGTGTTAATAGTGCAAATAACTTCTGTTATATTTGCGGAGAAGTGACATTTGCTGCACAGAAAAAGAACATCAGTGCAACAGTTAAGAAAGCGTATCATTTGAATTTTGGTTGCAAGATAGGCGACCAGGACAAAGACTGGGCCCCACACGTATGCTGCCGCACTTGTGCCGTAAATCTTTCACAGTGGCTTAATGGCAAAAGAAAGGCAATGCCATTTGCTGTGCCCATGATTTGGAGGGAGCCCACCAATCACGTTGACGACTGTTATTTCTGTATGGTACGACCAGCTTCTGGAGGCATCACCAAGAAGAAGAAGTGGACAGTTGAATACCCTAACATACCATCTGCTCTGCGACCTGTCTCTCATGGCGAAGGACTCTCAATTCCAGAACCTCCTACAGATTTTTCTATCAGTTCAGACGATGAGGATGGCCATGCGTCGGCGAGTTCTCCTCAACGTGGCAGTAAGGATGATGACTTTTCGTTCTTTGACGAAACATCTGCACCACATAAAATTACCCGGGATGAAATGAACGATCTTGTTCGCGATTTGGATCTGTCGAAAAGCAAAGCGGAGATACTGGCCTCAAGACTTCGACAGTGGAATCTTCTGGAACAGAATGTCCGAGTGACTTCATTTCGCACTCGCCATCAGCTCTTCGAATCTTTCTTTAAGAAAGAAGAAAGCCTTGTGTTCTGCTGTGATATTGATGGTCTACTACAAGCTCTCGGTATTGCACATGATCCCCACGAATGGCGGCTGTTTATAGACGCTTCAAAACTGAGCCTAAAGGCGGTTTTGTTGAATAATGGGAACCAGCTTCCATCCATACCTATTGCACATGCGGTCTACATGAAGGAGACTTACGGCAATCTAAAGCAGCTACTGGAGACGATTAACTACAGCAAGTATGGCTGGCAGATATGTTCTGATTTGAAGGTAGTATCTCTGTTGATGGGTTTGCAGCAGGGATATACAAAGTACTGCTGTTTTCTTTGTCTGTGGGACAGCAGAGCAATCGATTTGCACTACATCAAGAAAGACTGGCCTGCGAGAGCATTTTTTAAGCCTGGAGAAACGAATGTACAGCACCCACCATTGGCACAGCCACACAAAATCATCATTCCTCCTTTACACATCAAACTCGGTCTTGTCAAAAGCTTGGTAAAAGCCATGGATAAGAATGGACCAGCATTCAAGTACCTGCATGACAAATTCCCTCGACTCAGTGAAGCCAAAATTAAAGAGGGCATCTTTGTGGGGCCTCAAATTAGACAGCTCTTCCGAGACCCCAAGTTTGAGGAACTTCTTCAAGGTAAAGAAAAACAGGTTTGGGATGCATTCTATCAAGTGGCAGCAAACTTCCTGGGGAATGACAAGGCAGAAAATTACAAGTGTCTGGTTGAGGATATGTTGGCTTTGTTTCATGAATTCGGCTGCAATATGTCCTTAAAGATCCACTTTCTTGATTCCCACTTATATTTCTTTCCTGATAACTGCGGGCAGGTCAGCGATGAGCACGGCGAACGCTTTCATCAGGACATTGCCACCATGGAGCAACGGTACCAAGGCAAATGGTCTACGTCAATGCTAGCTGACTATTGTTGGACAATCAGTAGAGATGCTCCACAAGTCCACTACAAACGGCAGGCCAAAAGAAGTCGAAAGCCGGAAGCAGACTAATGTTTTCTTACCATGTATTATAATATTGACATAAGTACACTTTTTCTGAAATATGCGTAAATGTTTTCTTACCATGTAT
The DNA here is from genome assembly GCA_963170755.1 of Amphimallon solstitiale. Taxonomy (NCBI): domain Eukaryota; kingdom Metazoa; phylum Arthropoda; class Insecta; order Coleoptera; family Scarabaeidae; genus Amphimallon; species Amphimallon solstitiale. The sequence goes on from OY720684.1 coordinate 12,501,224, forward strand.
TATAATATTGACATAAGTACACTTTTTCTGAAATATGCGTAAATGTTTTCTTACCATGTATTATAATATTGACATAAGTACACTTTTTCTGAAGTATGCGTACATATAACAGAAAACCCGTAGCCAATTCAGCTTTTTCTTAGTCATTTTCGTGTTCAGCACATTGAATTCATTAAGAAATGACTATTTTCAGCTTGGAAGCATGAACTTTTCGAAAATTTGTTGCCCAGTGTTATTTGTTATTAATACGAAAATCAATTTGCCTGTTTCTCAAAAACTAAAGCTGCTACGAAAAAAAAGGCAGGACTGTTTTTAATCAGTACATCAAATACATCAAAAATCAGTACACAGTTTTCCCGTACCAAAAAAGGAAATTAATTTTGTTGGCCTGTGTAAATGGGTAATAAAATATAAATTAGTTCGCAAACTTTATATGCATATACTTATATGTACAATATAATATTAGATATACAAATACGACACATACACACACATATACAATTACACATGCATGGCATAGGCACGTTGACTATCAATAACTGGCCATGAATGTTTAAATAAGCGTTACGCGTTACTCATTGCCAGTGGACCTTTTGATAGCCGAAACATTTGCATCCATTCATGAATGAAATAACAAAGTGAGACAATAGAAATTATTACTGCCGAATAACCTTAGATGCGCAAATAAATATTTAATATCTATTATGTAACTGACTAGGTAGATATATATTTAATATAGTTTCTTAAGGTTGGGCATTATTGCTGTAGTTGTAAAACGAGTTTAAAATATTAAACCAAATTAAATTATTTTTCCGGCGTTTACGATGTTACCCACTAGACAAGGCATAGGTTTGCATATAAATTTGCTTTATGGCAAATGCAGAATTAAGCATTAAAGAGTGTTATACACTATCTTAAAATCATCCTAGTTCCATCCTTTTGTTCCAACTAATAATAAATTTCATGCAAGATATGTAGCTGATATTTTCAACATGAGTAATCTCTCTTGCATGAATATGCATTATCATTATAATTATTATTATTATTAGAGTAACATTTTTAAATGAATATTCAAATAATAAATTAATTGGTACCACAGGTGCTAGAGAGAGTATGAAAAAATGTATCGACATATTTTATTATCCATAAGTTAGAACTTATGGATAATAAAATGTCTGTCTTACGAGTTCATAATGTTTGCAAATACAGTGTAAATATAGTGATGAAAACAAGTTAATGAAAAACATAAATATTCAGTAAGTACATCAGTTATCGGTTATTTATTACTAAATTGTATTGTATGCGTATATATGTTTCCAAAATATGTAAAGCATAAGTGGTAGTTACACAACTAAATTATTATCAAAATATTAAATAATGTCAATATAAATTTTGAGAAACTACAAATATCTAATATATAGAATACAATATTATATTCGAAATTTTGCAAAACATATTGCAGTGATCTTTAGTCTGGGATTGAATTGTAAATACGCATAATCAAGATCACTTCTAGATTTAATTTAGTTAATTACTATTTTATTTATTTTATAATGATCATTGTATATACATATATATTTATTAAGTTAGGATTTTAGCAAATTTAAATTTGTTTAACTAAAATCATGTAGGAATGTTCATCACAAACGTAAACAAGTCGACATCGAGATGGATATTTGTTTACAGTTTTAAATAAGTAATACATCACTTTACTGAAGGGTGCAGCACTATCGTTATACATTTTTGGATGGTGGAAAGGATAGCATCACGGAGCAGGGAGGACATGAAGATTTTAGAGGAGATTGCTGGTGCAAACCGCTCTTAAAAATAAAAGGTCTTTTAAACACTGGTGCTTATACTTATGAATTATACAGAATTACATTTTATTTTAACTTAGAAACATTTTTATTAATCTGAACAGGTAATATTTTTCCGAGATATTTATTTGAACTTGGAAAAATTTCGATAAAAGTAGGACTTGCAATATTTTACTGAATTAAATTTTATTTTAACTTAGAAAAATTTCAATAAAAGTGGGACTTGCAATATTTTACAGAATTAAATTTCATTTCAACTCAGAAAGATTTTAATAAATGGGAACTTATAATATTTCTCCGAAATATTTATTTCAACACCATGCGTTATGGTAGAACATTTTAGTAATTGTATTTATTTAGTCTAAGATTTAATGAGAAAGTATTTGTTGTTAAATTGAAATAAGAGTATAAACACTTTGTGTTTGAAACTTTTATCAGATTAAAAGCATTCAGTTTATTGAACGTTTTTTTTTTTATTTCATTTATAGAATATTATTACTGTGTAAAAGAAAAATTTATTGATTCAATTTTAAAATGGATGAGTTTGAAAATCTATATGAAGAGTTAAGGTGATTTAGTGGTGTTTATTTTTGATATATATGTATATCTATATAAATATGTATATATAGTGTTACATAAATTTCTTATGTGGTGTTTTATGCTGAAGTTGTAGAACGAGGTTGGTAACTTTTCTTTATATATGTGAATATATTATTTATTTATTTTATATTTTATTGTGCTTGTGTATTGAAATTTTGACGTGTTGGGTCATAAGTCAGGGATGTGTGCAATGAATTAAGTAGGTGATTAATTCATAGCATGGAGCCTTGATTAATCCTAAAAACACGAATTAGTTTTAGTGGTACTGTTTCGGTAGCGAGCAAAGGCGCTGAGCAGAACTAATCAGGACTGAATCAATATTTTTAAATACACAGAGGCATTTGAATTGAATTTAAAGACATATATGCATTAAGGGATGAGCACGTTGTTGCGTACGCTAGGGGTGTGTCCAACGAGTTGAAATGCATACTCGTGGGATGGAACCCTGGGGTACCTACCTATGTGAATCTGTCATTTGGTTCGGGAGCGAGCAAAGGCGCTGAGCAGAATTAATCAAGATAGAGCCATTACCTTAGTATATATATATATATTTGCAATCGATAGGCGATATAATTTTGTTATTTATTTATAATCCACTATAATTCATAACATATAATAAAAATTTTGGTATGTTGATTGTTTCACATTTAGATAAAAATGAATTAAGATATGATAAATGTTTAGTAGAATATTTTCTGATATATTTTCATCATATTGATTATAATTGTCGTATTAATTTGATTATGTTATCATAACATGCAAAGATTTAATTTAATGTTTAAGAACAAAGAGACTGAATTCTCTCATCTGTTCAAAGGTATCTGCATAAAATAAGGCGGTGTCAAGCCATGTGGCCCCATCGTGTTATTATCGATTGTGGTGGCACTACTAGACCAGGTAAGTTATCTTTGCGTGCTTGAACCCTCAGCGGTGCTTTAATAAATACTTTTTTTGTCAAATTGATCAATAAATTAATATCTGAAAATGTTTATCGTACTTCTTCTGTCTCTGTTAAGAGCATGGGCCAAACACGTTACGTGCATCAGATTCGGGTAAAAAATCTTCTGTGCTGACTTCGCAGCATCCGATAACATCAGTAATACGTAATACCTTGGCACTTGGAGCAGCATTTACAAATGAAACCTCGTTAAACTATCGTTTATAGATCTCGTTATAGTTAAATTGTTTGTTTTCTCCAATTCTTCTCTATTTTTGTTTGTATAAATACACAAATCGAAAATTAGATGGAAGGTCTGGTTTCATTATCGGACTGATGAGCCTGGGCGAAACTAACATGTTAGTCTTCGATAATGAAATTACTCTTTTCCATAAGTTCATTAATTAACTTGAAAGAAAGCAAGTAATTTTTCAATTTCATATAAGCCGCTAATTTCAAGAAATCTGCTCGCATGTATATAGATATACATGTGTGTGGTTCATGTGTATTAACAGATACGGCTAAGAATTTGGTGGTGCTAGAAACAATGCAATTACTAAAGGTGAAAAGACTAGGTAAGAAAAGTTTTAGTAGCACAACTATTAAATGAGAAAATTAATATTGCCATTTTAGTGTACTGGAACCGGAAGCCAGCATTACTGAAGAACCAAGCACTTCAAGCAATGTAATATTTAAGTTTTATTCAAGTGTTAATATTTCTTTTATTGTAAGATTAAATATGCTCACTTAAAAAATTTCCAATTTGCTAGAAATCAGTCTTCATGGATTATAATCCGTATGCACTTTGAAAAATCTGGAAATACATTCTGAAACAAGGCATTACACAAGTCATAATGGAAACTATTCTGTTCTGTATTTTTACATGTTGAAGTAAACAACTGACTCAGAGTAGTTTGTGGTGCATTTTTAACTCTTGTCAATTTTTTTTATGCAAAGCAGTTCCTTCATACTGCGTTAATTGAATTTTTTTGTCGCACGAATCCAAAATAATTAATTGCAGGTAATAAAATATGAAATTAAACGTAAGCAAATATAAACTTACAATTTTAGTGCAATATTTACAAAACACTCTGCCATTACCCACACAAAATTCAAGATAATCTTTTACCAGATCGACACATGTCAATTTTCGACATATCAAAAATATACAAGGTAAAATTACGTGTACGTATACTTACCAAATAAACGCAACTGGCGATATGACCTATAGGTCAACCTCATTGATAGTAGATCCACTGGGACTTCCCCGAATTGATAAACACAAATCTGCGAATTCCCGCTGTACGAAAAACCTCATGCGGATTGTTAGTGTAATTTTGAAATATTATGCGTAAATGGTTTTACCTATATACATTTTTGACGGTGCACTTTAGAAATAAATAATAAAATGTGAACAAACATGCAGTTTTATATGAAATATGCTTTAAGCAGTCTCTGCATGCAAAATATGCAAAACATAAATAGTCGCAAATGCTTTCTTTTTACGAGATTCGTATAGATCTGCTAAAACTTTGGTAAACATATCATAAATAAAAAATATGCATTTTCATATAATCCCAGCGTTACTCATGAGTTATTCGAAATGTTTACCTTACTTGAGCGTTATGTAAAAGCTCAATGTGATGTAATAATACATGTATAACAGCATGTAACGAAATCATAATAGGAAGGGATCTAAAAAATCAAATTAAAACACATCTAAAATTATTATCACAGATTTATTAACCTCTGCTGGTTTATATATTAGTATTTTATAAAATTCACATTATTCGATGACAACTAGTATATCCATATATTCAAAATTATTATGCTAATTTTACTGCTGAAAATCCTTCAGTCATTCAAATATTCGTCACACTTCCAGCTGCTGTCTTCCAGTAATCTAAAAAAAATGTATATGTACAATATACCTATATATATGTGTGTGAATACGTATAATGTATATGAACATATCAACGTGAGAATTTCTTGAAATTAGCGGCATTTTTAAATTAATTGATGACAAATTACTTGCATTATTTTATTGTTAATGATTTTAAGGAAAAGAAACACATTACTCCGAGGACTAACATATATACATTAGTTTCGCTTACTCAACTATACGTGAATGCTCCTCGGCTCGGTCTGTAATGCATCCATTTTCCTATCTACCGAAATTTGTATATATACCTACGGTGATGATCTTTGCAAGTATAAGAGATAATTTCTTATCATTTTCATTTAATGAAGAAATCATATTAATTACTATATTTTTCCTTCTACAATATTACAGCACATACAGTGCTGCAGTGAAACTAATGTATATATGTTAGTCCTCGGAGTAATGTGTTTCTTTTCCTTAAAATCGTTAACAATAAAATAATGCAAGTAATTTGTCATCAATTAATTTAAAAATGCCGCTAATTTCAAGAAATTCTGACGTTGATATGTTCATATACATTATACGTATTCACACATTTAAATATACGGCTAAGAAAAAGATTATATGTGTTTAATATGTACATTAACCACATATAAAATATTAATTGTAATTATCCAGAATGAAATTTGGATTTCTGTGTATCCAACACAGAGTGCACTGTATGTGCTGTAATATTGTAGAAGGAAAAACAGTAATTAATATGTTTCCTTCATTAAATGAGAATGATAAGAAATTATCTCTCATGCTTGCAAAGATCGTCTCCATAAGTATATATACAAATTTCGGTAGGTAGGAAAATGAATGCATTACAGACCGAGCTGAGGAGTATTAACGTATAGTTGAGTAAGCGAAACTAATGTATATATGTTAGTCCTCGGAGTAATGTGTTTCTTTTCCTTAAAATCATGAACAATAAAATAATGCAAGTAATTTGTCATTAATTAATTTAAAAATGCCGCTACTTTCAAGAAATTCTCACGTTGATATGTTCATATACATTATACGTATTCACACATTTAAATATACGGCTAAGAAAAAGATTATATGTGTTTAATATGTACATTAACCACATATAAAATATTAATTATATACATATATATATATAATTAATTTTATTTGCGGCGTTTAATTTTTACATGCTAATACTTGCCATTCATAAAATATACAAAATTAAATTTAATAATATATGATATGTAGGTACGCAGTTTATTCTGATCCATTGTTTTATTGTGTTCATTAATCAGATACCTACAATAAAATAGTGAAGAATTTATTAAAATGTAGGTACCTACACATTATGATAAAAATTAACGCACATTGTAGGTAATAATAATAACTATAATAGTCTTAACATTTTACAGAAATGTTTTTTCTCTATATTTAATTGTATTACAAAAGCTAATTTACAAATCTAGCTCTTATGGTTTTATTAAGACATAATCGTATTAAATTTTTTACATTATAAACAACTAATTTGTCTGTAACAGTTAATATTATTGTTATGGATTTGTAATTGTAATAAGCGTGAATATAGAATATATCCCTTCATGTCCGGATTAATATGATTACGAGTGTACAACTTGTACATGTATGCTATATATGTATGTATATGCATATGCAGATGTAGTATTTCCTAGCTATTGTTGTAGTGACAACCACAGAACAAACAAATTCATTCTTTTACGTACACATGTCGACGTGACATTTCAATATCATACAAATCACTGTTTCTGAGATGTCACTATAATACCTTTCCTTTTGACTATATACATAAATGCTACCGATTACGATTAAGTACTATCATTAGTATACCTCTCGCTCATGGATATATCTTTTATTTCTATTCAATTCGCCAACTTTGGATAAATTAATTGGAACATTTCTTTCTTGTCTAGCACTTTTTCTTCTAACAGTTAATGAAGATTCGACGATAATTTCGTCGAACGGTTGACCGTACACAGCTGGAATTAATAACATTACGTTCACTTTCTATTAAGGACAAAACTAATTTTTACATTATTTATATAATTAGTCACTCAGAAAGGTTAGAATACAATGTGCGTACTTACATCTAGATACATTGAACGAATCATTAGAGTTTGCCGGTAAGGATTTACAGCAATTCAAATAGATAACAAGTAATAATATAAAATATAGACACAAATTCATTTTGAACAAGCACCTTTCTAACAACGAATGGAACCGCGAGATCTAATCTAATGTGTGAATGGTATATAGTTGTCGTTCGCAGTCGGTCTTGTGTTATTTAAACCTCCACTCGGACGAAGAGTGTGTCACAACCTCCGCAAAATTTATAAGACCGGTTGCTTGATCTATGTAGGTGCATGTACAACTTATATGTATATGTGTTATGTATATGTTTATACGTCTATTCGAGCAACTTTCTTCGAGTCTGGTCCTCGTACTCATCATTCAGAAGTTCATAAATAAAAAATTGTAACATAAATGTCTACTTATCATCTTCATATAGCAAAATAATTATGCAGAGTTATAATGGGTGTTTCAATAAGAGCGCAAGATTTTTAGGTTTAATAAAACATGGTTTTCTGTAGCAAAGTATTGAAATATTTATTGATTATAATGTACAGATTTAGGAATTATGTATGAAACAAAATATTTTGTAAATGACCCGCCATGGCTTTACTGGCACACGCGTACTCTTTTGACATAATTTGGAATAACATTATTGTGTACATGTGGCGGTATTTCATTGATAGAGGATCTAATTTCGGCCTTCAATGCTTCGGTGGTGTCAGGCTTGTTGGCATAAACCCGTGACTTCAGATAGCCCCACATCCAGAAACCCAAATGTGTCAATCGCAAGAACATGGCGGCCAATTCTGGTCACCAAACTGGGAAATAACACGAGCAGGAGCAAACTCGTGCAAGACACTGCTGAAACCACATGTCGTCAAGACCAATATCTTCCAATTGAGACACAAAAAACTGCGTTATCATAGCACGATAACTGTGTGTCGTTCTCTGTTTATCTGCCAAATTCAACGTCTAAATACTGGGAACGTTGCTCTTCTCTTAATCAGCCCTAGTTAGGCATGCCCAATCTCGAACTGCGCGTGTATAGTCGTATATCTGTTGGGGGTTGCGATAATTCAAAAAGGTACACGTACTCCAATGAATAGGTGACCCAATAAAATTTAATACGTTTGTGTGTGTGTGTGTGTATCGACTGATTTTTATAAATTACATTTTTGTCAGTCAAACTTTTCAAGCTACAAAAAATTAGGGTGGGCAGTGCCCACCGTGCCCACCCCGATGAGCCGCCACTGATAAAATATCCCTTAATTACGTCTTTTTATTGAAAAGTCATTGAAATAGTACGTTTCCTTTTTCATACATTTATAATTCAAAATACAAACTGGATTACCTACCTCATTCGAAATGGCTTTCTCAAAATCCTTTATATTAAAATTGCTTAAAAATATGTTTTTCTATGCAACACTTTAATATATTATGTAATATTAAATGTACAATTTAGTATACTACTTTGCGTACGTATACCACAGTATACAGCTATGTAATAGAAACAGTAGTTTCTCTCAAGGGAAATAATTGTCCACCGGGAAACCGACGCGTGCGTGACTGCGCAGTAGTCAGCCATCAGCTGTTGAGTTGGCGGGATTATTTGATGCGACTGCTCGGCATGCGGTTTGTGAATGGCCGTTAATGTAAGTTATGCTGGGTGTACACCAATTATACAAAATGTTTGACAAACAATTTATTATGAACAATAATTTTACAAATTAATGGGTAGTTGTAGACAAATTAAACAAGGCATATGTAAAACTAAATTATACATTCTTTTGGCATTTATAATTAACGTCAAATAAATTTATTAACACATTATTAATTTAGAATTTGTGTTTAAAATGTATCAAAAATTTTTGTTTGATTATTGTGCATTTCCTTGAAACATTTCCATATAATTTAATGGATGCTGACGTACTTCTAACATTTTTGACAAACAAATTGTTTTTTATAATTAGTGTGCAAGCAGCATAACGTTTTATCAATAATTGTAGTGTTTCGTTTCGCGTATACTTGGAACAAAAATGCCCCATTATTGTTGTGCACCTCGGTGCAAGAATAGTTCGAACAATTCTAAATTAAGCTTTTTCAGGTTTTCGAAAGAACCAATGCGATAAGATCCCCACGTGCATTAAAATGTCCTCAACTGTTAAAATGTGCATATTGTTTATTGTAGTTGTGAATAATTACTCAAACTTTATGACAAATCCACCACCACCAACGCAAAATTTAATTTTCGAAGATTGATTACCGACAATGGGAAATATAACTCAACAAAATGCCTTCACTTATTTTGTAGGTTATTTGGGACACAAATGTTTTGAAAAGCGTAGTCTTCCAACAATTATACGTTTAAAACACAAAAATGAATGAATTCAAATTTTACACTTATTTTAAGGCATGTCCTAACTTTGTGAAGCAGCTTTACTAATTTGGCAACGCCCGACCATAATTTCAGTATATATATAAATACCGCATTAGGAAAACGCCTTCTGTGCATTTTTTTCTTCATTTTCCTTCGGACCAAATGTTAGCTTTAAATTAAAACAGAAGTTGGAGGAAATATCATATAAACATCCCTGCGAAAATTTTCTTACTGAATTTTTAATAAAGCTATTTAATCGTGTAAGAATTTTTTATACTTTGAGATTTTGCAATAGAAATTTCAAAGTTAGTGGCAATTCAAATAAAATAACAATTTTACAACACCATTGATGAATTGTGTCAAGAAATTTAAGTAATCTTTAGGTTAAAGCAGACCTTTTTTGTGTTGTACGTATAATGTATTACATTTTAAATGCGTGTGTAATATGTACTTAATAAAAAGCAGTGTTTTATCCTCGTTTTTTTGTATTATTGATATAGCTTTTTCATAATTTTAAAAATAGATTAACATAATTATCTCATAAACGATTTGGTTCTGCGCCACTGGTTTATTTCTGAATAGAAAAATTGACTACGCCTCTGGTTGCGCGTGCGTGAATGCGCAGTACCATTTTGGGACACAAACATCAAAGGTGCCTACGGCGAGAGAAACTACTTTGTCTATACAGCTCTATACTGTGCCTATACCGTAATCCGTTTTGATTGTACTCGTATAAAGTCTGAAGTTGGTAACAAATAAAATAAGAAACTAAAACATATTTATGTGCAGTAGAAATTGTAAAAAGAATAAAAGAGACACATGCTAACAATTTATTTAGACTAACTAACAATATAAACCTTTAAACAGAGTTGGATGATAAAATTTCTAATACCATTATTGACATTTACTTCTCAACACGGACAATATTCAAATATTTCAAATGCTGTAATCTAAACTTCAAAAAAACTAATTTCTAAAATGTTCGAACAAACCATGTCTCTTATTTTAAGTCTTTTTTAACTTTTAATACAGGAAATTAAAAAAAAATATTACAATATGCACGTTTCTTAAGACATTTTAGGCATTTGTTGCTTAGAAAACTCGCCCCGACCAGAAATCATGTCTTAAGAAACTTGTATTTTAATAAACTATAATTATACATACCATTTATAGATGCAAGGATACTTGAATAATTCAGTAATAGCAAGAATACGGAAAATATGGACAATAGTACCTGAAAACCATGTACATTACTCATTAAAATGTTTTTGTTATCTATTTATTTAAATAAACAACCCTCCATATCCAAAGTATCCAAAACCACTTCGATATATTGGCACCGCTAGTCCTCCACCTCTAAAGATACCTCTTCCTCTACCACCCCCAAAGCCGCCCAGACCTCCTCCTCTACCAAATCCACCTCCGCGTCCTATTCCGCCAAATCCACCACCACGTCCCCCGCCACCAAAACCACCTCCGCGTCCTCCAAAGCCACCTCCGCGACCTCCACCTCCAAAACCACCACCGCGTCCTCCTCCTCCAAAACCACCTCCGCGCCCGCCTCCGCCTCCATGACCACCACCACCTCCTCTAGCAAACCGTTTTGCTCTCACTGCTACTAGAAACAATTAGGATGAATCTTTCTGTTGAATTAAGGTAGAAAACTACTTTACATCTTTCACCATCACACACGCATAAACAAAATATTAAGGTTAAGATTATCACTATTAGAAGTTTCATATTCATGTTTGTGATCAAGTGGTATTATGAACTTGAAATATAGTTAAACCCATCTTAAAAAGCCCCACCACTTTTTATTTTTTACTGGACTAATTTTGTTTATGTAGTTAATAAGAAGTGGTTACGTCTTTAACATATGTATGAGTGATATTTATTAGTAAAACAAATATTTTTTCGCAAAGGAAACTTTTTGTGAACGCTTTAAATACATAATTCTATTTATTTTCTTAGTCACAGCATTTTTTTTCTTTCTGATAGCATTATTAGCAGCAATTATCATACATTTGAGCACCTAGCCATAAAATCTAATCAAAACATTACTTAATTCTTACACAGGTGCATAGGATATGCGTTTCAAAATCTTTTAAGAACAATAAATGTACTTAGTAATTCATTCTAACTTTAGTTAATATTTTGATTATAGGAAATATAGTACAGTGATCATTACGGTAATCTTTTTTTTAATAGTGATCACCTCTAATAGTGGTCACAGTCACTTCAATAAAAATTTTCTTGGAAAATTGCTTGCAATATTATATCTCATTAGCGCTAATAAATTGTTTTGTCAACAACGACATTCAATGAAAACCCAACAATCATTAAAATCAAATTTCCGAGATAGAATATATGTGTATGGCAATATGAATACAGGGTGTTTAAAAAATATGCGGCAATATTAAAGGGGTTGATTGTCCAGGTCATTTTATACAAAAAAGTTTATAATAAACAAGGTCCGCAAACGCTTCGTTACCGATCTACAGCGTGTTGAAGTTTAATTAAAAGAAACAGTAAAAATTAGATTTCTCCAAGACGGCATTAAAGATCATAATGAAATTTTAGGCATGTTATTTTTCAAGAAAAAAATAGGACGCCGCTGATTTCTCTAAAAATAAAAAATATGTTTCTATTCTTTGTTCAATTGTGAAGAAAAAAGCTCTCTTAACTTTTTATCGTACGACGTAACGTTTTTTAGTAAAAAAAAACACATTTTAGTGCATGTATATTTATCATGTTTACAAAAATATTTTTAAACAGTCCTGTTTTATTCACTGACATATTGAATGACATATGATTAATAATTTTGTATGTGTCGAATTTGTTGAATTTCCTTATCATGAATCGCTATACAAATGCAGAGATGACCGACATGCACTACATTTATGGACTTGCTGATGGAAATGCATTAGAAGCTAGGCGGTTGTATACTGAAAGATTTCCTGGCCGTACTGCTCCTGATAGAAAAACTTTCGAAAGTATTCCTCGGCGTCTTTATGAAACAGGCACATTAAGACGAAATGGAGTAGCAGGAAGGCCACGGACAGCAAGAACGGTAGAGCTGGAAGAGGATGTGCTAGACATGATTGAAGAAGATCGAGGTACTTCTACTCGAAAAATTGCTGACGCTTTGGATGTAAGTAATGGGACTATTTGGCACATTCTGAAGGAAAATTTGTTGTACCCATTCCATATACAACGCGTTCAAGCATTACTTCCTGCTGATTTTCCTCCTCGCATAGCATTCTGTCAATGGCTTTTGCAGAAAATGGTTCAAATCCCTCAATTCCTGATGTTGATTCTGTTCACCGATGAAGTGAATTTTTCAAGAAATGCAATACGCAATTTCCATAATAACCATCTATGGTGTGACGAAAATCCACATGAAATTGTTGAAAATCGTTTTCAACATCAGTTTTCTTTGAACGTTTGGCTTGGGATTGTGGGTGACTGCCTAATTGGACCGGTATTTTTACCAAGGAGACTAACCGGAGAGGTGTATCGCAACTTTTTGGAAAACACGCTCCCTGGATTTCTGGAGGACGTACCATTAGCAATTAGAGATGCAATGTGGTATATGCACGATGGCGCACCAGCCACACTTTAGTCAAGTAACTCGTGATTTCTTAACACAAGCATACGGAAATCGCTGGATTGGCCGAGGTGGACCACACTTATGGCCTGCACGATCCCCGGACTTAAATCCCCTGGATTTTTTCCTGTGGGACCATTTGAAGTCATTGGTGTACGCTACTCCATTGGAAAACGTAGAAGACTTAAGAAATCGAATCATTGCTGGGTGCAACTCAATTGAAACCGATCCTGTTGTTTTTGAGAGAGTTCGCCAGTCGATGAGGAGAAGATTGGATTCTTGCATCCGAGCTCGAGGTGGTCACTTTGCACAGTTATTGTAATTTTTGCTTGCTAAAATTGTTGGTATGGTAAAATATTTGTTTTTGCCCTTAAATAAAACCCTTGTTATTTAAAAAAAATTTCTGTAATAAATGTACATGCACTAAAATGTGTTTTTTTAGTAAAAAACGGTACGTCGTATGATAGAAAGTTAAGAGAGCTTTTTTCTTCACAATTAAACAAAGAATAGAAACATATTTTTATTTTTAGAGAAATCAGCGGCGTCCTATTTTTTTCTTGAAAAATAACACGCCTAAAATTTCATTATGATCTTTAATGCCGTCTTGGAGAAATCAAATTTTTACTGTTTCTTTTAATTAAACTTTAACACGCTATAGATCGGTAACGAAGCGTTTGCGGACCTTGTTTATTATAAACTTTTTTGTATAAAATGACCTGGACAATCAACCCCTTTAATATTGCCGCATCTTTTTTAAACACCCTGTATACACGTTATACATTAATATTATTGTATGAATCAGTGGAATACATACTTGCAATTCAATTCTAAATAATCGTAATTATATTTTCCCGGTTCTACGGATATTACAGTTATTATGTTTTGCACATAAAGTGAGGTAAAATTCTTTTATGTCAGTTCTCAACGCATACCATCCCAGTTCATTACATATAAATATGTTATCAAGGAGCATTCAAAGTGTTGCCATCTTGGTCAATTCTGTACCAGATCTGGTAAAATAAATGTAAGTTTTATAATAAAGATTGTCAAAGAATGTTATTCTTAAAAAAATGGTAAAACTTATTTGCTGTCTGGTAAGATTTTGGTTGACATTTTTTTAGAATAAAATTAAAAAACATGACATACCATAAGTATTTAAATATTCATTCCAAAAGATTTGTTTTGTGATCAGAAAAATTGGTTCGAGTTTTAACTCAAAAATAATCGACCTCATACTAATAGTCGGTTGCAACAATGGTCATGAGCCTCACAAAATTTTACAAGTGTGTAACACTAGGTGGCAGAATCAGCAATTTCTAGAATATTGGAGCAATGGTTAGAACCGAAGACTTTTTTGGCATAGTTAGAAATAAGGAAAGGTGCTATATGAAAGAAACATTATATACAGTGTACTGTGATGATAACATCTATGCTTTAATTTCATGTTTAAGAAATATTTTGATAAAACTACAGACATTTAGTAAATTGTTAAATAGTAGTAATGCAGATCCAACTAAATTCCATTCAATATCTTGATCAAAATTGCTATTTAGGTTTTGAAAATTCTATTAGAAAAATGAGAGAAGAAAATTGTTTGACGCAAAAAAATGAACGATAAATGCGTGATAGGGTCATTAATTTCATCGTTGCATTGATTTTGCAAATAAGAAATAGATTACCAAAAATTGTAAGTAGGTACATATTTTAAAAAATATTTCTGCGTTTAGTGTCGAAAATGCACTAAGGCATGACAAATCTTTATTTGGAGCTTTATTAATTTTTTTCTCCAAAAATAATTGGATATTGACGACATTGACAGACAATGGCAAAAAAATGCATTTATTAAAATGGTCCGAAACTAGCAGTACAAAGGCATTCTGGTATGATTTGGGCCAAATATAAAAATGCAAATGACCATCAACCATACGAAAAACTTGCAAATTTTGCACTAGAAATGCTAGTCTTGCCATATTCAAATGCTGGGGTGGAAAGGCTATTTAGCGAATTAAGTTATGTAAAAAGTAAACTCAAAAATAAATTAAAATCAGACACTACAAATCCCCTGTTGTATACAAAATAAGGGTTGAGTTATAGATTAAACAAATGTTGTCATAATTATGATATTCCAGATGAAATTTTGCAGAAAATAAAAACAAATGAAACGTATGAAAAGACTGATCTGCTTCCAGGTATAGATATTTTAGATCTATAACGAAGTTTAGAATATACTATTTTTTTTATATTTATTGTGAAGTTCTTTTTTTGTTTTTGGTTGTTTCTTTTTAAATTAAGATTATTTTTAATAATAGTGTTTGGGAGGTCCAGAAGTTCGTGGAAATAAAATGAAACAATAAATCTATTTTTCCTTTTCAATATAATCACCCTTAAGCACAATACATTTATTAGATCTATGAATTAATTTTTCTAAACCATCATAAAAATATTTTTTATCTTTCGCCTCAAAATGGACCAACATTGCCTCCTTTACCTCATTATCGTCGGAAAACTTTCTTCCACGTAAGCCTTTTTTTAAATTGGGGAACAAAAAAAATCACTAGGTGCCAGGTCTGGACTGTAGGGTGGGTGGACTATTGATTGAAAGCCCTGCTTGTGCAGAGCAACCATTGCAACTCTGCTCTTGTGAACCGGCGCATTGTTTTGCAAGAGCAACACACCCTTGCTCAATTTTCCTCGACGTTTTTCCTTGATGGCCTCCTTTAATTTTTCTAATATCGCTGCGTAATATTCTCCGGTGATGCTCCTTCCTTTATCTTTGTAATCAATCAATAATATCCCCTCACAATCCCAAAAAACAGTAGCCATCAACTTTCCAGCCCACTCTGACACTTTGAATTTCTTTGGCGGTGGTGTCCCCTTTTTATGCCATTGCATGGACTCCTGTTTGGACTCAGGCTCAAAGTGATGAACCCATGTTCCATCTCCGGTAACAATCCGCTCCAAAATCTGTGCAGGTTCGTCTCCACACAGCTACAAAAATTGTTTGGACGCATCGACGCGCTGTTTCTGCAGCGGCGTGAGCATTCTCGGTACCCATCTTGCACGGACTTTTGTCATACCCAAGTGGTCATGTAGGATACGCAAAATGGTGGTATCTGATACTCCAAGTAATGCAGATAATTGTTTTTTCTTCAAACGGGTATCTTCCAGTACAATTTTTTCCACCTTTTCGGCGATGTCTGATGTGGTGGCCGCAACTGGCCGTCCTGAGCGAGGGTCATCTTCAATCGACTCCCGACCATGTTTAAAAAGAGCATGCCACTTATAAATCATTGATTTACTAGGGCACTGTTCCCCATAAACGGTTTCCATTTCATTTAATATGGTTTGAGTGTTCTTTCCTTGCTTTGTAAGGAACTTTATCACAGCACGGTGTTCAATTTTCTCCATAGTTTCAGTTATCTTTCGGATTGACTTGTTTAGCAGGCAACTATTCGTAAACGACTGACGCTATAGTATGTATGTGTCTATTTGGTATTTCCTGGGTCGAAATTTCTTCCATTACCCGGTATGTCATTAAGCCTGGGTTACTAGCTTGTGTAAATTTTCATTGTTGCGTTTGAATGGTTTTCAATTGTTTAATTCTTCATAATTAAACAATCTGGACCGTGTATCAGTGTGTAAAAGAGTGGTGGTGAAAAGGCGTTGCCTCGCGGGCGTTCATTTGTGTGCATGTAGATGCGTGTTTGTTTGTTTGAATTGTATGTCTATTGTTTATTTAAATTAAATTGTTGTGTGATTTTTTTCGTTTCTTTTATGAAGTCTGTTATTTGTTCGTTTGTTGCGTTTGTCTGGTGGAGGATGAGCAGCAATTTGCCTAGACTAAGTGCTAGCTCATCCACCTGTCTTCGTGTGTAATTTTTGTCCGTTTGTTTTTGAATTCTTTCTGTCCGGGTTTTGTCCGTATTACGTGGGGATTGTTAGGATTTTTAGGGCATCGTAGCGAGATCGAAAGATGTTCACCACCGCAGTTGGAACACTTTGGTGGTGTCGTCTTTGATTTCTGGCAGAGGTGTGTTGAATGTCCTTCTGAGCATTTCATGCATTTGTATGAAATGCTGCAGTATTGTTGTGTATGTCCGAATGTCTGGCACTTATGGCACTGTACTGTCGCTGTCCGCACCCGCAAGGATTCCACCGTTACTTTTAGTCCGTAAATTTCTGTTAAATTGAATATTGATTTATATTGTTTGGTCAATTCAACGAGTACCAGCGGCGCTGGTACTTTATTTTTCCCGTTCATTCTGGTTATTTTAACCGTTGGATATCCTTGTTCGAGTAAGTCGTTTTGTACGTCCGAATTTGTCATGTTAGTAGGTACTCCGCGGAGTACTATTTTAAGTGTTTTTTCACTACGTAATTGAAATGTAAAAAATTCTATGTTGTGTTGTGTCAAAGTCTTTGTTAAAGTCCTGTATTCGTCGTCGTTTTCTGGTTGTATTTGTATACCTTGTTTGACCATTTTACTGGCTATTGTTTTAATGTTATGTGTTTTTATGAGTGCACGTACTTGTGTCCATGTGTCTTTGTCCGTGATTGTTATAGGTACTGTTCTGTATTTTGATGATTGTGTGTCTGTGTTAGTGTTTGTGTGTGTTTGTTCTGTTGTGTTAGTCGTTTGTGTTTCTTCTTTTTCTGCTGTTGTTTCTTCTATGTCCATTGGATTGTGAGGCGGTGTTAGTACCGCAAAACTGTTTTTTGTTTCGACTGTTGGTGTATTTTCTGTTTTGGGCTTCTTAAAGGTGAAAGTTTTTTTCGGTTTGATGAAAGTTGTTGCTGCGTTTTGTTGTAAAGCAGCGGCTTCTTCTTGCTGTTCTGATTGTGATTGTTTTTGTAGTTTTTCTTTTGTTGGTAAGCCCTGTTTAAGCATTGAGTTAAGTTGCTTAATCGGGTGTTGTGTTTTTTGCGTATTTTCTTTATTTTTTAGGTGATCGTTGAGTTGGTTGACGTAAAAAGACGTTGATTTAGGGTCTCTTGAGGCCTGTAAGGCGTTATAATAGTTCCAAGCTGTTTCGTCGTTGGGATCAATCATGGTTTTGAAGAGGTTGTAGTCTTTTTTGTGAGTGCGCGTGTGTGCGTGTACCCTTGCCTTTGCTGGTTTTATTTGTTGTGAACCGTTGAGCGAGTTTAGATAATTGGTGTATTCACTCATACTCGACAGTATAGATGCCTGCGAGGAGTCGGAGTCTATATCTTCGTTCATCGCGTATATTCTGACCGGACGGTGCAGTTGTTCGAGTCAGAAAAAAAAAATGAGGTGTGGCCACCACACGACTTTCTTATACGTATAAGCGTTTCAAATTATAGAATTTTAAGAATTTTTCTTTACAAAAATTATTCAAAATCCTATTCTAAGTACTTCTATTCTCTTAATAAATCTCTATAGAATGCATACTTTGCAAGATATCAAAAAAGTGTTCCTCGCTAAGAGTAAAAGTGCTACTTCCGGTCCGAATTTTAAAATTTCATATATACAAAAAATATTGCAAATCCAGTTTTAAATACTTTTGTACTCTTGATAAATATATATAGAATGCATAACTTACGACATATTTGCAAAAAATCGCTATTCGATAAGAGTAAAAGTGGCACTTCCGGTCTGAATTTTGAAATTTTTTTTATACAAAAGATATTGAAAATTATGTTCTAAATACTTTTATACCCGTAACGTACTTGTCTAAAAAGCATGATTTGCGAAATATTCGCAAAAAACTGATTTTCGATAAGAGTAAAAGACCTACTTCCGGTAGGAATTTCGAAAAACTTTTTAAATAAAATTATTCTCAATTTTAATTTTAAGTATATATGAATTCTTTATAAATTTGATTAAATTTAGTAGTTGACGAAATATTGGCAAAATTCGATTTTTTCGCTGAAGTAAACTGCTACTTCCGGTCTACCGATTTTACTGAAAAACTAATCAGATCTCAAGAGGGAGATTACACACGTAAATACAAAATTTGAAATTGATACCTACAGCGGTTTGACCGCTATCGTGGTCACACACACAGAGAGAGAGAGAGAGAGAGAGAGAGAGAGAGAGAGAGAGAGAGAGAGAGAGAGAGAGAGAGAGAGAGAGACATTTTTTAAAAACCACTTTTTCGGTATCAGGGGACTTCAAAACGTGGACATCTGCAAAAATCTCGAGGTCGAAAATTTTCATCATCACAATACTTCCTTATACTACGTATAAGAAAGTAAAAAATGAGGTGTGGCCACCACACGACTTTCTTATACGTATGAAAGTGTTACTTCCGGTCCGAATTTTGAAATTTCATTTATACAAAAAATATTCCAAATCTAACTCTAAATACTTTTGTACTCTTCATAAATATATATAGAATGCATAATTTACGACATATTTGCAAAAAATCGCTATTCGATAAGAGTAAAAGTGGTACTTCCGGTCTAAATTTTGAAATTTTTTTTATACAAAAGATATTTAAAAGTATGTTCTAAATACTTTTATACTCGTAATGTACCTGCCTAGAAAGCATGACTTGCGAGATATTCGCAAAAACTGATTTTCGATAAGAATAAAAGACCTACTTCCGGTAGGAATTTCGAAAAACTTTATTAAAACAATTTTTCTCAAATTTAATTTTGAGTACATTTGAATTCTTTATAAATTTGTTTAAACTTAGTAATTGACGAAATATTTGCAAAATTCGATTTTTTCACTGAAGTAAACTACTACTTCCGGTCTGCCGATTTTGCTCAAAATCTAATTAGTTCTCAAGAGGGAGATTATATTCGTAAATACAAAATTTGGAATTGATATCTACAGCGGTTTGACCGCTATCGTGGTCACACACAGACACACACACAGACACACAGACATTTTTTAAAAACCACTTTTTTGGTATCAGGGGACCTCAAAACGTGGACATCTGCAAAAATCTCGAGGTCGAAAATTTTCATCATCACAATACTTCCTTATACTACGTATAAAGCTTAGTTCACAGAACTTCGACGGTCGCGGGCGACACAACTATCATCCAATAGCGTTGTTTGTTGTTTCGTATTCCCCTCTGTCGCTGTGAAGTTGGAATTTGCGAACTACACATACTGTCGCTCAAATTAGTGAGGTTATGTTCATTAAAATAAATAAAAATCATACAACAAACCGTTTTTTTTTATTTCTTTACGTGTTTTCTTTTTCTCCGCCACAAATAAGTTAGAGTGTATAACAAAATTCGTTTATTTATCATTTTTAAATATAAATCTCTTTGAATTTTAGGTTATATGGTAAAGTGTCGCAAGCGACATTAGACTACTGCAGCGCTACCAAATTTCGTTGGCGGGGGAAGTGTCGCCCGCGACCGTCGAAGTTCTGTGAACTAAGCTTAAGAAAGTAAAATGACACTATAGAGCAGGGTTGCGATCGGATTTTTTTTTATTTCCCTAGATTTCTAGTCAAAATGTCCCTAGATTTCCCCGAAGTGTATAATATTGTTTTTTTGTTTCTACAAACACTATTAAAAACTCAATTTTTAACACATCAATCGAATCTCGTTATCTATTTTTCATTCAAAAAAATTCATTAATAAATGAGAAACAACCGAACACTTTAAGTAAGAATCAGATAAACTAAACCTCGTTAATAAAACAAAAGTAATTTTGTATCTACATATACTTACATTAAATAGATATAACTAAGCTGTACAGATAAAACTAAACTTATTAGTGAATTAAAAAATTCATTCACATTTACTTCTCGAAAGCTTGAATTAAAATGTGAAAAATAAAAAACAGCACAAGCTGTTATAGTTATACTTCAGAGCAGGGACTTTTTCCAAGGGATTTACCTTATTTTATTATATTGTAGTAATTTGATCGATTTGCAAACGTGCTTAAAATTTAAAATCGGTAGAGCACCGGTTCGGAATGTGTATAGATGTTATCGCGTTATTAACCTTTGAATTTCCTACTAGCCATAAGATGGCGGACTACTATTTAAAAAAATATGTAATCAGTGGTTTAAGCACAGATAAGGGAGATTACAGATAGCCGATGTAATGGCTATTATTGGCAACACATTTTAGAGACGACCGCTAGGTTCTAGCGGTCGTCTCCAAAATGTGTTGCCAATAATAGCCATTACACCGGCTATCTGTAATCTCCCTTATCTGTGGTTTAAGTTTAAAACTTTTTAAAATGAATTGTGATACAATATAGGTAGCTTAAATACAGACGGTTGTATTAAATTTTCCCTAGATTTTGACCTATTTATATTAAAATTCCCTTTTTCCCTAAACGAACATAAAATTCCGTAGATCTAGGGAAATTTCCCTAAATATCGCAACCCTGCTATAGAGCTGCAACTTAACTTATATACTATTGATGAGTCGCCAATCAGAATGCCACCTAGCGAGCGCACCTATCCCCACTCCGTCCCCTCCATTCCACGAACTTCTGGACCTCCCCTCGTATGTTCTTTCTCTTCTTATGTGCCCGTGTTCGTTGCAGTGAAATTAAAAATAAATATCTATTCTTTTTAAATTGAACGTTCACATTCCATTTCCCATTCTGTTCATGGCTATTGAAATGACGCAAAAAAAGAAACAGTGGTAAATAGTATTTTTTTTTCAAAAAAAGAACAATTGCCGGTAAAGTTCTAGTTAGTAACTTTACTTGTCGGTTTAGTAAAATTTTGGTCAATTTTTAACTCTGTTTTGGTAAAATCAACCAATGCGTTATTGGCAACACTGAGCATTCAATACGTGTTACATATCGAGGAATTACCTTGAGACGTATAGTATAAAGTACTAAGGGGATTTCCCTAATTTCTTTGCACACGGTGCATTTGTTTCGGTAGATTATGTATTTTAGCTTTCGCTGCACATATTTTAGACGTCAGCATGTATTCTATAACGGTTACGGTTCGAACGAATATGTTGCAGCTTCGGGTGTCCTTCAGGGGTCTAATCTTGGTCCATTGATTTTCAGCGTGTTTATTAACTACATCACCAAGAACTTAGTGTCGCAGAACTTGCTCTATGCTGATGATCTTAAATTATTTCGCTAGATAACTACTGCCCTTTACTTCAGCATGAGCTGGTGTACTTTAAACAACTTACCACTTATCAGGCGATCATAAAAGGTTGCGTTTTACATTGGAAATGGAAGATGTGTATAAAATATTTTTCTAGAGACAATTCAGAGCATTAACAAGATATTGACAAAGTTTTTTGAGAAGTCCACTTCAACAAGCAGATATGTTAATTGTAAGTCTTGCCAACCTTTGGCACATAAAAAAAAATATTATTGCTCTTATTGATAGAGTCTAAAATCACAGTATAGAGCTATATAATAGAAACAGTAGTTTCTCTCGAGGGAAATAATTGTCCTCCTACCGACGACCTTGAACCGACGCGTGCGTGAGTGCGCAGTAATCAGCGATCAGCTGTTGAGTTGTGGCGGGATTACTTGATGCGACTGCTCGGCTTGCGGTTTGTGAATTGCCGGTAATGTAAGTTATGCTGGGTGTATACCAATTGTACAAAATGTTTGACAAACAATTTATTATGAACACTAATTTTACAAATTAATGGTTAGTTGTACACAGATTAAACAAGGCATATGTAAAACTAAATTATACATGCTTTTGGCATTTATAATTAACGTCAAATAAATTTATTAACACTACATATTAATTTAGAATTTGTGTTTAAAATGTGTCAAAAATTTTTGTTTGATTATTGTGCATTTCCTTGAAACATTTCCATATAATTTAATGGATGCTGACGTACTTCTAACATTTTTGACAAACAAATTGTTTTTTATAATTAGTGTGCACTAGAAGTGGGCGAAACGGTTCTTTTCATTGACCCGGCTCACTCGGTTCAGCTTCTCCTAATTTCAGTATATATATAAATACCGCATTAGGAAAACGCCTTCTGTGAATTTTTTTCTTCATTTTCCTTCGAACCAAATGTTAGCTTTAAATTAAAACAGAAGTTGGAGGAAATATCTTATAAACATCCCAGCGAAAATTTTCCTACTGAATTTTTAATAAAGCTATTTAATCGTGTAAGAATTTTTTATACTTTGAGATTTTGCAATATAAATTTCAAAGTTAGTGGCAATTCAAATAAAATAACAATTTTACAACACCATTGATGAATTGTGTCAAGAAATTTAAGTAATCTTTAGGTTAAAGTAGCCTTTTTTTGTGTTGTACATATAATGTATTACATTTTAAATGCGTGTGTAATATGTACTTAATAAAAAGCAGTGTTTTATCCTCGTTTTTTGTATTATTGATATAGCTTTTTCATAATTTTAAAAATAGATTAACATAATTATCTCATAAACGATTTGGTTCTGCGCCACTGGTTTATTCCTGAATAGAAAAATTGACTACGCCTCTGGTTGCGCGTGCGTGAATGCGCAGTACCATTTTGGGACACAAACATCAAAGGTGCCGACGGCGAGAGAAGCTACTGTGTCTATACAGCTCTATACTGTGCTAAAACCAACCAATCTAGAATTCAGGGAGGAAATTTTACCAAAAATGAGGAATATATTACACATAAATAACTACCATACTTGTTACTTTAAAAAAATATATTGGAGGAAGGGTACATAAAAACTATAACCATGACAATCGATCACTAGCAGTCAAATAAAACCTACTAACTATAAATATGTAGTGCAGGATTTTTCTAAAAAAAATAGCAAAAGTGTTAGCACCGTTTAATATAAAACTTGCACACAGAAATAATAATAATTTAAAACATCTTTACACCAAAATTAAAAATGAGGTGTGGCCACCACACGACTTTCTTACACGTATGAAAGTGTTACTTCCGGTCCGAATTTTGAAATTTCATTTATACAAAAAATATTCCAAATCCAACTCTAAATACTTATGTACTCTTCATAAATATATATAGAATGTATAATTTACGACATATTTGCAAAAAATCGTTATTCGGTAAGAGTAAAAGTGATACTTCCGGTCCAAATTTTGAATTTTTTTTTATATAAAAGATATTGGAAATTAAGTTCTAAATACTTATGAATTCTTTATAAATTAGTCTAAACTTAGTAATTGACGAAATATTTGCAAATTTCGATTTTTTCATTGAAGTAAACTACTACTTCCGGTCTGCCGATTTTGCTCAAAATCTAATCAGTTCTCAAAAGGGAGATTATATTCGTAAATACAAAATTTGGAATTGATATCTCCAGCGGTTTGACCGCTATCGTGGTCACAGACAGACACACAGACATTTTTTTAAAAACCATTTTTTCGGTATCAGGGGACTTCAAAACGTGGACATCTGCAAAAATCTCGAGGTCGAAAATTTTCATCATCACAATACTTTCTTATACTACGTATAAGAAAGTAAAAACGATGTTCCATGTAAACAATAAGCCCGCCCGTGTTGTCTATAAAATCCCTTGTGGAAATTGTGATAAAATATACATAGAACAAACACAACAACATATTGCAGAAAGAATTAAGGGCCATAAATATAGCCTAAGCATGACATCATTAGAAAAAAGATAGTATTACTACTCGACATACATTTAATTTCAGTGAAGTAAGAAAAGAAACCAACGTCAATAAGTTTATAACAGCGGATTCAAATCATAGTTTTCAGCAAAAGATGGCTTCTTTTAATTTTCTTATCCATTGGTGATTAAGTTTTCCGCTTACAAAAGATAGACATGAAAAAGAACTTAGTTTAATTAAAAAGATCACGAAGTACTACGGGCCGATACCCGTGTCCAGTTTGTAGGGATTATTGTAATTTTAGGTGATTAGTCTGTCAGCTTCACGGTCGCGTTAGTGATTTGGTGAAGAGCATATCTTCTAAGGTTACACCCAGTGGCGGCTGCTGCAGGGAGGGCAACGGGGCACTACCCCCCCCCTCCCCCGTGACAAATTTCTTTTAACAGATAAATTAATTATAAATACCTAATTTGTATGTAATTTTCTGATTTGTTTGATGACAAATAATATGTTTTCGGAAGTAACGGACCGTCTTTTCAGCGCGTTTAAAACTCACAGTCTGACGTAGGCTCCAGGGCATCACGCGCGACTGCCCCGTCTGTATTAGAAATCGAGCGATGAAACTGGCGCGGGTAGCGCGCGTATATATGTAGGCGGCGGGGCACTACTCTATGGTGCCGGGTCCGGGTTGCGGTCCAGTATGTAATATACAGCGGTGAGTGTATGTTGTAATTTCTATCGGTGCAAATGCAACTATGAATTGCGTTAGTAACATTAAGACAGAATTAAAAAATCTAGGTTTCCCTAGACCAGATTTATTGATTAAACTAGATCACAATTTGAAAACTAATAAAACCGTGACGAGAAAATTCAACAGTAGCTCTTACAGTTTACCAGACTGGTTGTGTGGGTGTAATGTGCAAAATGCTTTTTTCTATTTCGGTGCTATAAAGTTCACTTTACGACGTCCCTTTTGGTTGGAAAAGTATTTCTTTATCGCACGCTAAAATGAAACCAAATTATATTTAAATGTCAAAATGTAAGCCTTTAATGTAACAAACATGTGCAATAGAAGTTGTACAAAGAATAAAAAGCACACATGCTAACATTTTATTTACTAATTAACAATATAAATTGTTAAGCAGAGTTGGATGATAAGTTTTCTGATGCTACTATTGTAATTTACTTCCAAGGTTGAATAGTACAACTGTTATAAAAGTTTGTTATTGATAATATGTCGAGACTGTGTTGGCGAAAGATTTTGTAAATTGTCTTCTGCTATTCTGCGAACCTCTGGGGGCGTGCAAAATAGAAAAAATCAAGTGAACGGTGTTTTTCTACTTTGAAGAGAATAAAAACATTTTCTAGAAATACCATGCGGGAAAGCAGACTATGTGCCTTAGCAATATGTTCCATTAAAAAACAATTACTGACAATCAACACCTTCAATAAATCATTTTGCTGATCGTAAGCCGAAACACTGCACATTCATTTGAAATTTCGTCCGTAGTATCAGGGTAGCAGAAAAGCGAGGAGGTATATCAAATGTATTAGGAGTAAAACAAAATATATGTGCCGCCATCTTCAAAGTAGTAGCCACACTATATCGTGAATATAGAATTTTATAGTCACATGTATTAGGAGTAAAACAATATAGAATTCTATATTCACAATAGTAGCTATATTTAGGATATAGTCCAGCTACTATTGTGCAGATGGCGCCAATATATTTAATTTTACTCCTGATATATTTGATATACCTCCTCGCTTTTCTGCTGCCCTGATACTACGGACGAAATTTCAAATGTATACTAATTACCGAGATAAATTTCGTAAATTACAGTTTCGTAAAAGAATTTAAATTTGAGAAATAATTCTCTGCACTTAAGGTAATTTTTAATTATGAACGGAATCGCGGCTGATAATGCCTACCTTAATTAGGTTTAGACAGACTTTATTTAGCAAGAAAAAGAACAAGGAGATAATATATTTTATTTTACCCCTGATACATTTGATATACCACCTCGTTTTCAACTTACCTGAAAGTAGGGACGAAATATCACCTGTTAAATGCTGAGATATCATACCAGGTGGTTATAGAAACTTTAAAATATTTTTATTTTTATTACAATTATACATATATTGTTAAAGTATTAACTGAGAGTATTTTCGCAAATTACACTCTCTTAAAAGAATTGAATTTAAAAAAAAAATTCTCTGCAATTAAGGTAATTTTAATTATAAACGGAATCGGGGCGGCAGATAATGTCTAAATTTTGTCTAGACAGACTTTACTTAGTCTGTCAAGAAAGAATATTTCAAGTAACTGAAGCCGAAACACTCCACATCCATTTGAAATTTCGTCCGTAGTATCAGGGTAGTAGAAAAGCGAATGTATTAGGAGTAAAACAAAATAAATGTGGCGCCATCTTCAAAGTAGTAGCCACACTATATTGTGAATATAGAATTTTATAGTCACATGTATTAGGAGTAAAACAATACAGAATTCTATATTCACAATAGTAGCTATATTTAGGATATAGTCCAGCTACTATTGTGCAGATGGTGCCAATATATTTAATTCTACTCCTGATATATTTGATAAACCTCCTCGCTTTTCTGCTTCCCTGATACTACGGAAGAAATTTCAAATGTAGACTTACCCAGATAAATTTAAAAGAATTAAATTAAAAAAAATTATTCTCTGCATTTAAGGTAATTTTAAATTATAAACGGAATCGGGGCGGCAGATAATGTCTTAAATTATGTCTAGACAGACTTTTTTTACTCTGTCAAGAAAGAATATTATGTAACTGTAACCGAAACACTCACTGCACATTCATTTGAAATTTCGTCCGTAGTATCAGGGTAGCAGAAAAGCGAGGAGGTATATCAAATGTATTAGGAGTAAAACACAATAAATGTGGCGCCATCTTCAAAGTAGTAGCCACACTATATCGTGAATATAGAATTTTATAGTCACATGTATTAGGAGTAAAACAATATAGAATTCTATATTCACAATAGTAGCTATATTTAGGATATAGTCCAGCTACTATTGTGCAGATGGCGCCAATATATTTAATTTTACTCCTGATATATTTGATATACCTCCTCGCTTTTCTGCTGCCCTGATACTACGGACGAAATTTCAAATGTATACTAATTACCGAGATAAATTTCGTAAATTACAGTGTCGTAAAAGAATTTAAATTTGAGAAATAATTCTCTGCACTTAAGGTAATTTTTAATTATGAACGGAATCGCGGCTGATAATGCCTACCTTAATTAGGTTTAGACAGACTTTATTTAGCAAGAAAAAGAACAAGGAGACAATATATTTTATTTTACCCCTGATACATTTGATATACCACCTCGTTTTCAACTTACCTGAAAGTAGGGACGAAATATCACCTGTTAAATGCTGAGATATCATACCAGGTGGTTATAGAAACTTTAAAATATTTTTATTTTTATTACAATTATACATATATTGTTAAAGTATTAACTGAGAGTATTTTCGCAAATTACACTCTCTTAAAAGAATTGAATTTAAAAAAAAAATTCTCTGCAATTAAGGTAATTTTAATTATAAACGGAATCGGGGCGGCAGATAATGTCTAAATTTTGTCTAGACAGACTTTACTTAGTCTGTCAAGAAAGAATATTTCAAGTAACTGAAGCCGAAACACTCCACATCCATTTGAAATTTCGTCCGTAGTATCAGGGTAGTAGAAAAGCGAATGTATTAGGAGTAAAACAAAATAAATGTGGCGCCATCTTCAAAGTAGTAGCCACACTATATTGTGAATATAGAATTTTATAGTCACATGTATTAGGAGTAAAACAATACAGAATTCTATATTCACAATAGTAGCTATATTTAGGATATAGTCCAGCTACTATTGTGCAGATGGTGCCAATATATTTAATTCTACTCCTGATATATTTGATAAACCTCCTCGCTTTTCTGCTTCCCTGATACTACGGAAGAAATTTCAAATGTAGACTTACCCAGATAAATTTAAAAGAATTAAATTAAAAAAAAATATTCTCTGCATTTAAGGTAATTTTAAATTATAAACGGAATCGGGGCGGCAGATAATGTCTTAAATTATGTCTAGACAGACTTTTTAACTCTGTCAAGAAAGAATATTTCAAGTAACTGAAACCGAAACACTCACTGCACATTCATTTGAAATTTCGTCCGTAGTATCAGGGTAGCAGAAAAGCGAGGAGGTATATCAAATGTATTAGGAGTAAAACACAATAAATGTGGCGCCATCTTCAAAGTAGTAGCCACACTATA
Organism: Amphimallon solstitiale; assembly: GCA_963170755.1. Classification (NCBI taxonomy): domain Eukaryota; kingdom Metazoa; phylum Arthropoda; class Insecta; order Coleoptera; family Scarabaeidae; genus Amphimallon; species Amphimallon solstitiale. Next base: position 12,530,350 of record OY720684.1, read on the forward strand.
TCGTGAATATAGAATTCTATATTCACAGTAGTATCTACTCCTAATACATTTGATATACCGCGCGATCATTTAAATTCTAAATTAGAGCAGGCTGTGAAATTTAAATTAAGTTGGTATATAAGTACTAATTTACAATTTGAATTGTCAAAGTGACGTTTCAAAATGTTAATTAATCAATAATTGACATTCTGGACAACCTAATAAAAAAAATCCCGCCTGCTATAATTTAGAATTTAAATGATCGCGTGGTAGCTCCTCGCTTTTCTGCTTTTCTGATACTACGGACATGTGTAACAGTAATTGTTTTTCAATGTGTTCCATTGAAAAACAATTACTGACATCAACACTAAACATCAATGAATTAGTTATTAATCATTTTGCTGATCGTACGGAACGGCGGATGGATTTTATTTTCAAACAAGTTAAATAAATAACATATTGAGTTTATTTTTTTGTCTGTACTGTAATTTTTGATATGAAATACGCAGACCCCCCCCCCTCCGGTGCCCTCCCTTCCCCCAAAATCACGGGCCGCCACTGGTTACACCTTAGCCAAAAATACTACGTTTAACACTCTTTTTACTTTCTTATACGTAGTAGAAGGAAGTATTGTGATGATGAAAATTTTCGACCTCGAGATTTTTGCAGATGTCCACGTTTTGAGGTCCCCTGATACCAAAAAAGTGGTTTTTAAAAAATGTCTGTGTGTGTGTCTGTGTGTGACCACGATAGCGGTCAAACCGCTGGAGATATCAATTCCAAATTTTGTATTTACGTGTATAATCTCCCTCTTGAGATCTGATTAGTTTTTCAGTAAAATTGGTAGACCGGAAGTAGTAGTTTACTTCAGTGAAAAAATCGAATTTTGCCAATATTTCGTCAAATACTAAGTTTATACAAATTTATAAAGAATTCATATGTACTTAAAATTAAAATTGAGAACAATTTTATTTAAAAAGTTTTTCGAAATTCCTACCGGAAGTAGGTCTTTTACTTTTATCGAAAATCGGTTTTTTGCGAATATTTTGCATGTCAAGCTTTTTAGACAGGTACGTTACGTGTATAAAAGTATTTAAAACATAGTTTTCAATATCTTTTGTATAAAAAAGATTTCAAAATTCGGACCGGAAGTAACACTTTTACTCTTACCGTATAGCGATTTTGGCAAATATGTCGTAAATTATGCATTCTATATATATTTATTAAGAGTACAAAAGTATTTAGAGTTATATTTGCAATATTTTTTGTATACATGAAATTTCAAAATTCGAACCGGAAGTAGCACTTTTAGTCTTAGCGAGTAGCACTTTTTTTTCGAATATCTTGCAAAGTATGCATTCTATAGCGATTTATTAAGAGAATAAAAGTACTTAGAATAGGATTTTCAATAAGTTTTGTATAAAAAAATTCTTAAGATTGTATAGTTTGAAACGCTCATACGTATAAAAAAGTCGTGTGGTGGCCACACCTCATTTTTTTTGTTTTATACAGATTTCTACTGAAGATGGCAACTTAGATGCCAAAATACGTATATACATATTTTTGTATATTTTTTGTGGTAAGGGATTTTTCCTTTTGCATTTTATTTCAAAAAAAGCAGACATAATAAACTTTTTTCAAAACAAAACAGTGTTATATGTAATATAATTGAATGTACCTAAATGGATTGAAAATGGCCACTACCATCGGCAACAAACAAATACGTATCTACAAGAAACATTTTTTTTTTCATTTTCATTGAGTATACCAATAACGGACACCTCTATATAACGGTCGTCTTTACAGTAAATTTTAGTGACCGCTATTTAAAGATTTTACTTAAATCTCTTAACTCTCTCTTACTTAACAAACGTAATTCTTACATGGCGGATCGAATGTTCAAAATGTAAGCATTTGCTAGTTAGTGGCAATTAGGTAGCAACAAACAGAGCCGATGAACTCGAGTGAAGTCATATGCAGTGCAGGCCGCGATTTGTTTTTTCCATACAGTTATATTATTCTACAGAATTTTATTGCAAATACTTATCGCCATGTAATCGCCTACCTGTGTGATATTATCAGTCAGTACCTACTCATTAATCTTTCACTTATTACAAGTAACATTTAGTATATAGTACCTGTACCTACCTATCTGCGTTAACAGGCACACTGTACTGTATATAGACACGCACACTCAGTCATGCATATACAATGACAATATAGACATAAATTAAGAGATAAATATCCGACAAGTTGGAATTTGGTTATTATTCTGAACCAATCACAGTATATACGAAAATAATAGGCAGCCGAAAATATTTGACGTAAGTAAATTACACCTGACGTCAAGTATGTATGATGTGAATTATGAATTTATAAATTTACAATTTTACAGAAACTATACGCTTATATAACATTCAAAAAACCTTTACATTTTCTACAAATTCCTATTTATATATTCCTATATAGGAATTATACAATTTGTGTCGGTATTATTTGTGTAGCAGAATTAAATATATGTCTATGATAGATCAAGACCGTTTGATAAAACTACATAGAAAATAGCGATGGTTTTATGGCTTATTGTTTACATTTTCACTTTTACACATTTCTCGTTTGCATTATATCTTGTTAGTCATTGAAGCTTTTTAGATGACATCTTGCTGTAAAATTGTCATTTTGTTATTAATTGTCATTAAGTTGCCGCTACGCCAAGTTAACTAATTACTTTTAATGCATTTCTTGTATATTTCGGCAAATAATTTTAATATTTATATATATAGTATATAAGCAAATTAACTAACGATGTCTAATATATGTGTTAATTGAGATTTTTAATTTTTTGGTATCGCAAATTAATGGTATAATAAAACCATAGATAAATACGAATCGTAGATGACAAAAAAATTTATGTGTATGGCAGGTTTACATATTTAATGATAATATACCTACATGCATATAGGTATCGACATTATTACCTTCTTTCAAATAATGCAAAAATTAGGTGCAGTTACGAATATCACAAAAGGATATCTTATAGTTTTATATAATCAATGAAAAGTATAAGAATAATTTGACACAGATTATTTACATCATTTTATTTACAAATTTTCATTTCTTACACGTAGAAGGTATAAGAAAGTATTGTGATGCCCAAAATTTTTGACGACGAGTTTTTTGCAGATCTCCACGAAAGTCCTCTGATGCCAAACAATTGTTTTTTAAAAGATGTTTCTCTCTGTGTGTGTGACCACAATAGCGGTCAAACGGCGAACGCTATCAATTCCAAATGTTATGCCGCCTCTACACATCGCCGAATCGGCAAATATTTAATATTCGCCAATATTCGCGCCGAACACGAATGCCGATCCGTTCGGAGTCGGTTTTCGTTTCACACATCAAAGAAAATTCGTATCCGAACACAAATAACCTGACTACACATCGTATACTGAAGTGAGATGATTACCTATATAAGTAAATAGATAAATTCGTAAACATAACCTATAATTTAAAGATTTCAAATTAAAAAGGTATTATTCTGTATACGTTAATGAATTACGGCGGAGTGGAGTAATGACTTAATACTCGAATAATAACTGCAAGTACTCATATAGTATAATGCAGCAGCAACTTGTTTACCATCCATAATTCTATCTTCTTTTCAACGCGAATATTGCGAATACGATGTGTGTGTGGATAGGCAATTCGTTCATATTTGCGCACGAATTACTTGACGAAACATTCGTATACGAATCTTCGGCGAATACATTCGGCGATGTGTAGAGGCGGCATTATATTTACGATCATAATCTCCCTCTTGAGATCTGATGAGATTTTCAGTAATATCGGTAAACAGGTAGTAGTTTACTTAATTAAAAAACAAATTTTACCAATATTTCAAATACCAAGTTTATTCAAATTTATAAAGAAATCGAATGTACCCAAAAGTAATTCGAGAAAAATTTTACTAAAAAAAATTTCAAAATTTGGACCTGAAGTAATAAGAAGGTAAAAGTATATATAACTTTATTTGGAATAACTTTTGTATAATTTAAAACACATGCGTATTTTTTTCAATAACAAAATTGATTGACTAGAAAGAAACAATTTTCGTTGACATTTTCAGCTTCCCTAAACTTCCCTTCCGTAAATATTGATGTGGCATAAGCTGCTTTTAACTCTATAAAATAGTAATTATAGAAATTTCTATGTACAAATAAACAAAAAGTTCAATCATATTAACAAAAATGAATTGAAAATACCGAATCTATTTTAAAACCATATAAACAAACAAAACCTATTTACGGAAAATTTAGTCACAACACACTCAGTTTGCTCTGTGAAATATTAATTTGTAAACACTTCTAGAATAGCCTACCCATTAAGCATCAATTACTGACCTAGCGCAAAGGTTTTCGTAATGTACTACATATATCCAAGCCATCCCGTATTTCGTAGTACGCAGGTGTATATGTTGAATGGGTTGCATTTGGGAGAAATATATTCAATTTTTTTTTTAATTCTATAATAATAACAGTGTGATAGAAACAGATAACAGAGAAAATCTTTATTCACCCAATACATAGGGTACATATATATGGTGAATACGTCAAATTTAGAGAAACGAACAACTTGTAAATATAAGCATATAATATAAAATTACAAAAATACTCATACAAAACTTTTATTTGTCAAAGTTAATGCTATTTAATTTTCATATAAAAGTAGAATTATATGTACTACATGCACTACATAAATTATGTTTTTTTAAATTTATTATTTAAGAGTTTTATTTGTGTTTTATATCCTTCTGTTTCTAATAGTCTTCTGTTCTCTAATTTAATAAATTTCTCATGTAATTTTCTTAGTTCTTCTTTTAATTTATTATTCTCATGCTAAAATTTTGAAAAAATCAAAGATAATTAATAAGTACAATACTACAAATAAACTTTAGTATGTACCTTATAAAGTAATGCCACTTTATCTGCATTTTGGGTCATTTTATGAAACTGACTATATACAGCATCTTGTTGCTTTTTCAATATGGTTATTAAGTGTTCTTGTCTTCTTATTTGCTCATCCTTATACTTTAATATTTTATCAAATTTTGCTTGAATATTAAGATAGGCCTCATCCATATTATTTTTGATAATATTATTTATGGTTACTTGATATTTTAGTTTTTCTTCATTAAATGATTCTCGACAAAGTTGTCTCTCATTTAAATAGTATTTAGTTTGACTAATTAATTCTTTGTAACAAATCTCTAATCTAAAATGGTCATCTTATTATAATTATTATTACTAGCATATTATGCTGTACTCTTTCAATATAATACTTATATGCTGCTGTAATTTATGTATATAAAGTTCATCTTGCTGCTTCCTAACATCTTTTTGTTTTTCAAGTAATATTAACTGTTCATTTTGTATTTTCTTATAGCATTCCATTAATGATGATATTCTTTTATCATCTATATGATTTAAATTTAAACTTTTATTAAACTGACACTAAAATAAAAGAATCTATATAAACTGTTTCAAATGAGACCTATCAATATGTACTTTAAAATATTCTATTTGAATATGTAATTTAATTATTTCTTGATGATCATTGAAGGATGACTTTTGTAAATTTGCTATTTTGTTTTGAAGATGTCTTATGTCTTCTCTAGCAGTGATTAGTGTATGATGAAAGGATACATTCTCTGCACTTAATAAATCAAACCTTAAAATTAAAAATATGTATACAGTTTGAATTAAAAAAAAAACAATCTCACCAATGAACTTTCTTGGCAATTATATTTTCCAAAGCTTTACAATTTTTACAAATAACTGCTAACATTTTATCAGATTTATTATTAGAACTTGCAAATATTCCATTTTCAAAATTATCCATAACGTTATTTACATCCCAAAACTATTTAAATGATTATAAGTAGTATTATAACTTATAACAGTTGATTATAAACATACAAACAAGGGAAACTTTAATCATCGACCGTTATATTAGTTGGTCATCCTGTTTGATAGTCTATTTATTGTGTTATGTTATGATGGTAGTAGTTAACCCTAAAGTGATTAACAGATAAAATAATTACCACGAATTACTTATGTAGTACACTTACGTATTTATGATAAGCTGCATATGACGAATACTCTTTATCACATTAGATGTAATAATAAGTCTGCGAAAATTGTAATTTGGTTCAACATAAAAATGTATTCATATAACTTTGACAAATGACAGTTTTGAGATGGGTAAGTTAACCAAACTTTTGTTGTAAATATTATCAACAAATATTTACAGGGGATGGTTTAAATACAGATGATTATAAGAATATCAAAATGGGGGCTAGCAGTAATCCAAACTCTTTACGTTTAGCAACATTACAGGATAAGAAAAAGACTTTAGAAGAATCAATAGCTAAACGTAATCAGGAATTAAGACAACTATGTTTACAGGTATACATATATTTCAGTGCCTTTGCCATTCTAATTTTCTTCTTTATTTTTCTTATTGTCTGTTTACAAGCAGGAAGCCGAATTAACAGGTATAACACCTTCTGAAATTCCTTCAGAAACTGGAGATTCACCACCATTAAATAGAAGGAAAGTAGGTACATCTTATCAACTAAATTTTATTAATACCAATGCAGAAGATGAGTCTGCTTCAACATTGGAAGTGCAATTACAATTACATGCGAAGATGGCTGAAGCTGCAATTGGTCTTGCTAATGAAGTAAATAGCAGTAAGGTAAGAGTTTTAGTAACTTAATTATATTAAGAACTACAAAGTAACAATTAGCATGTGGATATGGTTGGAAATTAATAAGTGATATCTATATTATTAATGTATTTATTTTTAAAAATACAATTATTTTGTATTTTGTTCTTTGTTTATTTTCAGACATTAAGAAGACAACATATGTCTGAGTATGAACACCATAGAACACAATACAATTTATTACAAGAAAAACTGAATCAGCTACAAATTGTGCAGCAATCACCTTCACCTAATAATACTCATCAGCAAAAACAAAAGAAGAAACCCAGACCCACTATTCAAGGTGAAGTATTTATAAGAAATAGTGTGCTGAATTTATTGTTTTCTTTTTTTTTTTTTTTTATAACCACAGAAGATGCTATGTCTTTTAATATAAGTGTAAATGACATGTTTGGTAAATCGGTTCTCAGGCATAGCATGAGATCATTACAGCATCCGCTCTACAGTACAGATTCTAATGAATACAAATTTTCAAGCCATCCAAAATTGACATATAGAAGTTCTGATGACAATATTTATATAGAAAATACTCAGCATATGAAACCTGAAGATGCTTTAATTTCTAATTTCTATAAACTTAATTTATCAAAAGGACCGGGCCAGTAAGTCTTGTACTTTTTGTTTTTGCAACCATGTGTGATATGTCTATTTTATATATCTGAAGCAAATATTTACGTTACACTTAATAAATAAAATAGCATTGCATTATAAAACTAATAATCTCTTTTATTGCATGTTAATATGTTTTTATAAATAGGTTTTTGTTATACAATGAACGGGTAGAATTCTCAAGTACATATTTGAAGGTTTCAGATTCAAAGAGCATCCAGCACTAACACCTATGGCTTTTTTCTGACTTTAGCTTGACTTAGACTGTTGAAAATGAGTAAAGGTCAATCTTTGATTTAATAGGCGGTTGATTCAGCGCTAATTCTGTTACCATCTTAGTAGAGATACTACATTCAGAAGAAGTGCAAGTAGTTGCGTCTTGAAATTTGGCATTTTATTTCAAAGCTTTGCCTCCGAATACTCATTCTCAAAAGTTGAAGTCAAGGCGCAGGTCACTAAGGTTAAGGCTATTTTGCACTTAACATTTTCATGATTGCCGCAGGTCACTAGGGTTAAGGCTGTTTTACACTTAGCAATTTTATGTCCAAGTTGTAGATCAAAAAATTGCCATCAGTTTCTTGGGAAAGTTATTGTTTACCTTGGGTCTTTTAATTCAGTCATCAAAATAAAAAAATTGAAAGTAATTTCAAATATCACATTGTGTAACACTAAACACAATGAACACAAAATAATATGTGAACTTTAAATTATATCACCAAAGCTCTTAAAGAGAAATATTTGTCTACATTGTACATAGTTGGCAAGAAACTTTATAAAATAATTTTTATTAGAAATTACAAAAAAGTTGATCAAGTTCAAGAATAATATAGAAGGTCAACTTCATGGCCGTTGAGTTGGCCAAGAAATTGATAAGTGTAAAACAACCTTTATAATACCAACCAGAAATTCAAAAAGAATGTCTGCTTCGTCTTTTTAGACTTGTTCTTATCGCTAAACCTTTCTTACCTTAGATTGAGCTAATAATAGTATGGAATGCTCATATTATTGAAACTGTTTCATTTAATACTGTTTTGTTTTCTTCTCTAATAAATTTAACATATCTTTGACCGCCTTGTTAAATGACACATGTTAGCTATGTGCCACATTTCTACAATAATGTTGTAGGTTGTCGGTAAATAAAATGTATATAAATATATTTTTATTAAACACAAGTTTCAAAAGGTATTACTTATATTTGGCTTACAAGACCAGTATTTTTATTAAATTATTAAAACTAATGTTAATCTTTTGTTTATTATTTTCATTATTATTTTCGTATGTTACATCGTATTTTTCTTTTTCTGTTTTTGTATAAGGCATAATTAAAGTAATTATACAACCTGATGTACACTTAGTTGCAAACAATAGTTTCCACTAAAATTTAAAATACTACGGCTGCAATCTATAACCCGAGTGTTAGTAAATGCTAAGAAGTATTGACTATATAAAGGACAGAAAATAAACATAATATATTTGAATGATTTCATTGGATTCACTGTGCATATATATAGAAGAAATATACTGTTTCTAATATTCATTCGATTATTTTGTAAATAGTAATATGCAATACATACATTTTCTACAAGACTGAACCGAATAAATTTTAGTTACCGAACAAAGAAGTAGTGAGTAAACAGATGATTCTTTCGACGTGGAGTATTAGAAAGAAATCGCAAAAAGAGTGAATGGGGGAGTTGGTCACCGTCATTCCAGAAGCCACGAGAATTATCGCGAAGATAAAGATGTGTATAAAAAGGGTTACAAGATGCAGTTCAATTAGTAATGTGAACATCAGATATAAAGTAATAAATATAAATCATTTCTAAAAATATTTTTAGCACGTTTAAGAGTATTTTAGTCAGTTTAATTGTTAGTGTCTTCATCGTTTTGCTATATTTAAACTAACGATGGCAAAAACGTTAAAATAATGTTGACTACTCCGGAAAAAGTGCGCGCGATAAGTTTATTCGACAATAGATTGTCCGTAAGAGTTGTTGCTCGAGAATTGAACGTTAGCCATACGTCTATGAATAAATTGCTGCGTAAATAGAGATGGGTACGAATTTAATCGGAGTGAATTTTATGTGGAAACCTTTTTTTGCAACTATATTTTAATTTTATTGGGTTTCACATGTCAATCATAAATTCATGTATTTAAAGTAAATTGCTCATATTAGAGTATCTTACTTATCGATATTTTTCAAAACACTATATCGAAAAGGCGCCATATGTATAGTAGATGTCATATGTTATTCTATCGGACTACACAATCTTTTTGAATCTTTGTATAACTTAAGGGTAGCGGCAAATCCGATATATTTAACAAATACCTGTAAAACCTGTACAATTTTTTTATGCCAGATATATCTAATTTAATATTAAGTTAGTTACAATTATAAAAACGATTACTTTATCAAAATCGCAAGAAAAGTAGATTTCTTTTAGTCGATGAAAAGAGGTTATTGGATATTATTTATTTACTAATTTACCGATAATGAAAAGTTCTGTCCTATTTTTTTTTTTTATTAATATTATATTAACTTGTAAATATTTGTCATAGGCTGGAAAATCTTGACACTCCTCATAATATTGTGCAATATACCACGTCAAACGTACCTACACCGTATCAGCAGTATGTACAGTATTCCAAGCCGCATATTCAACTAACCCAACAATCACATCAGTCGCCGCCTCAAATGGTATCGCCATCTGGTAGTTATGACTTGAACGTGCACAATGATTACCATCAATACAAATTACCTCATCAGCCAAACAGTCAAGGGCAATTACATAAACATTTACCTGGGATAACTAATCAGAAGGTCTCTTATTTATCTTCGGCATCTACTCAGTACCTTTACAGTCATCCGTATAATGGCGAACAACAGCGATCATACAATCCCCTCCAAATACAGCCGCATCAGCAATATGAACATGACGTAATGACATCTGGTCTGGGAGGTTATTGGAAGAGAAAAGAAAACGGCGATATGACTTGGTGTAATGCTAACTTTGATAACGTATGGCAACGAGACAAAAGGTTTGAATTAGCACAGTAGTACACAACATAAAAACCATAAAGCACAGCGCACATGATACAACTCATATGAGCAGGTTTGGCAAAATAAAACAATTTTGTCATTATCTTGTTACGGTTTTTATTTTTAAATTAAAAAAGAACTGCGTTATTTTCTTCTCGCCCCACGATGGGGTGAGTTGAAAAGAAGGTCACTTTCGGTGTTTTATCATTTATACCAGCAATAGAGGTGACTTGGAAACAAAAAATTGAAAATATATTATTAATTTTCACGAAATCTAAAGTAAAAAAACGTGTTTTGAACGCAAAAATTATATTTGTTTACAAAACAAAATAACATAAAATGTAGGTAGGACAAACACAAATAAAAATAAATTACAAAAAAAGAACTGCAATAATACACGAACTCTTACTTGTCAACGTCGGACAATGTCTTTCTTTTATACCAGAGCTATGTCATGCAGTAGGTTAAGAAAAAACTTCTTGCACCTTATTACTGCGTCTTAAGAACTTTCATACAAATATTTCGTTGTTTTCAACATTTATAATTTTTACAACATATTGTCTTAACAGCATTTTTTCAGTTTTTAGATTTACTAAAACATAGTCTTCTACAAAAAATTCAGTCTCATTGGATGATATTGCATTACCGTCGTCATTTCTTGTGCAATTATACGATTTTTCTACATCTGAAGACGTTTCCAGGTTATTATTACTACCTCCATCATCCATCAACAAATTCGCTTCGTAGATGTCATCTTCTGACAAACTGCTATCAGAAAAAAGTATTTTTTTCTTTGGTCTTCTAGGGAAATACTTTTTTGCAGCTGGACGTTTAATTTTTTTTTTCGGACAACCCTTGATGATTCGTTTGCATTATATGATGCCTTTTCGACAATTTCCTTTAGAGATTTTAGTTTTGTGGGATCTTCTGCTATATTTTCTGTCGTTCTTGCAGGTAGTTGATCAAGAATTTTGTATTTGATTCACTTATTTCTGTGCGTGTTTTACGGGGCGGAACACACATATCCAAGGGTTGAGTCATGTGGGTGCTGTTTGGTTGGGGTATTATAAAACGAATGTTGTTTATTTCACAGAGGTTTATTATCCTTAAAGACAAATGACTTGCAGGATTATCACACTTTTGGCTCCAGTGGTAATTTTTGAAAGTAAGCAAAACAATATTTATGAACCAATCTTTGAAAAAACTTCCATCAAACCTTCCTGAGCGACTTTGGTTATACCGAGCCGTAACTGGCCCATTCTCGGTCCTGGTAGACCACACATGGTCGGATTTATATACCACGTAAACCGGAAGCACAACTCCAGATGCATAACACCCAAACATCACCAAGTGTCCATAACTTTTTCGTTCCTTTTTGCAGTTCTTCGGAGAAGTATATTTACGCGGCCCGGATCGTCGGTAAAGTTAGTCTCATCATAATTTACAACAGCTTCCGGAGGTACTTCATCAAGAGATTTTGTCAAATTTTTAAAATATTGGTCGCATGATCAACTTTTGCGCGGCTTCCTTTAATTGACTGGGAATACCTTATTGATAATAAATTCTTGTGCCGTTTCATAAATTTCTCCAACTAGGTTTGCACTGGTCGATTAGTTTCAAATTTGTCAATCTTTTTAGCTTTTTGATCTAGAAAATTCTTTACTATACAGGGTGTAACAAAATAAGTGTAAAACATTTCAGGGGGTGATTCCTTAGCGAAAAAGAGATAGGGTCTTTCATATAAAAAAAACTTCAATGGAGCATCCCTTGTTAAGATACAGCCCCATAAAGGGGGTACATAAAATTTGTTTTACAATTTTTCTCACAAACACTAAAAATGTAATTTATTTCCAATGTAACTTTTTGTATGATTATTTGTTTACCATTTAAAAATCTATTTCCAATACCTCGTTTCATTCGAAACAAAAAATGTCTCTTGAATTTTTTGCCCAAAAGTAATCAGTTCGCAGCAAAAAATTATTTTACGAACAACTACAGAGATACATCGTCATAAATGCGAACTGGATTAGTATTGTTATTTTGTAGTTACTACCTGCATCAAAATACATATGATTAAAGATGAATAAACAAAACTAATTTATTAATAACAAAACATAAAACATGTAGAAATCATAGTAAATGTTCAATATGTCCACCTTCAGTCATTACACATGCGTCTAGACGTCGGCGCATTGAGCCACGTATTCGCTCAAATATTCCTGGATTCTCTCTAATTACCTTGCACGCATCGATGATGCGGTTTCTTAAGTCCTCTACATCGCGAACAGGAGTAGGATAAAAAAAAGTCTGTAAATGGCCCCAAGTAGAGAAATCGAGAGGATTGAGATCCGGGGATCGAGCGGGCCAATTCTGTGGTCCTCCTCGACCTATCCAATGATTTGGATATGTTTGGGTTAAATGCTGACGTGCTGCTTGACTAAAATGGGCGCGAGCCCCATCATGCATAGAAAACATATCCCTTCTGACGCCCAAAGAAACTTCCTCCAGCAGTACTGGATGCACTTCTCTTAAAAATTGAGTGTATGCCTCACCATTTAATCGAGGAGGTAGAAAATGAGGGCCAATTAAATAATCCCCAATAACTCCGAGCCACACGTTAAGAGAAAAGTGTTCTTGATGGTTAGCTTGTACAATAGCGTGAGGGTTTTCATCAGCCCATATGTGGTTATTATGAAAATTAATTATCTTGTCCCGAGAAAAAGTACATTCGTCTGTGAATTCGATCGTCTTCAGAAAGTCAGGATTTCTTCTAATCATTTCCAGCATCCAATTGGAAAATTCAAGACGGTTCGGAAAATCTCGCTGTAACAGTGCCTGTACTCGTTGCAGATGGTAAGGGTATAAGAGTTGTTCCTTTAAAATTCGAAATACCGTCATATGATCAACATTTAACTCGAAAGCAATCTTTCTAGTACTGCTAGTAGGTTGTTCTTCAACCAAATTAAGTACTGCTTCTTCAAGATGTGTTGTTCTAACTTCTCGATGGCGACCACAATCCTGCGTTCTTTTGTCGAATGAACCATATTCTCGTAATCGTTGATGAAGTCGGGCAAATATTCTATGCGAAGGAAGCTGCCGTTGAGGATACATTTCAGCATTTTTAGTGTTTGTGAGAAAAATTGTAAAACAAATTTTATGTAGTCCTTTATGGGGCTGTATCTTAACAAGGGATGCTCCATTGAAGTTTTTTTATATGAAAGACCCTATCTCTTTTTCGCTAAGGAATCACCCCCTGAAATGTTTTACACTTATTTTGTTACACCCTGTATACTTAACATCATCGGAGTCGCAGGGGAATCCCTAATCTGATGCCAGTGTTGCTTTCACGAGAACGACTTCTTCGGTATTTCCGACTTTGAGTCTTCCGTACATAATTACGAACCATTTTCAAGTCACCTCTGTGTCACGCGCTTTGAATTTTGCTCGCTAGATGGCAGCGTTGATTTATAAAATTCTGGGTGTGATTTTTTCAAGCTGTCCCATCTTTTCATTTCGCCTCACTTTACGGTGTATAAAAAAATAAAGACCTGCATACAGTTATAATTAGTTTTCATGTAAATAAGATTGTTTATTAATTAATTAAAACCTATTTTGGTGTATGTGATAAAAACAAGTCGTTTATACCAGTCAACCCTGTATGAGAGTACCTTACATGCTTGCTTTACAGCCCTAGTTTCGTTTTAGGTGTGGCAGTCTAGATCGTAGAAAAAATAAACGCATACATAAACGAATTTCGCCTAGTGTTGATGTTAAATGCGCCACACTAACATCAGTACCAGCACAGAATGAACCCAATAGAAACATTATGACACAAATGCATCAGGTTTGTTGTTTCTTTATGCTTTACACTCATATTCACTCATATTACATAACTCATTCTTTAATTAGCAGGGTTCATTTAGTAGGTGTAGACAAGACAATTGCCCTTTAGTAAGAACTCAGTCTTTAGGAAGCGTTGGTGTGCAAACGGTTGACAGCGTTTGGCCAAGTGATGATAATTCGTCTTGCGGAAGTGAAACTCACAGTTTTAACGATTCGAATTCGACTGCGCGAAAACAAAAGCAGAAGGAATGGTATGAGACTTCACTAGATGATCCAACACCAAATGCTCCAAGTACACCTAGTACACCCCGAACACCAAGGTCTCTCTCAACAATTCCATCTATTATGCCGGATGTAAAATATACCGATATACCAATTACTAACTACATGTCATCACAAATGCCAAAATATGTTCTTGAAATACCCGCAGAATCAAATCCCACATCGAAAATGACCGAAACTAATGTCGAACTATTCAACAACAATATACCAAAGAATTGTACAATCGTAACAGCCGGTCGGTGTAAGCCTTATTTTGAGGAAACAAAGCCCTTTGAGATGTCCGACTTCTATAAATATTCTACGAAATTTAAAAAGTCGCCTAGCAAAGAAAATACTACTGGCAGTGTCATACACAAAGGTGTTTATCAACCTTTACAACCCATGACCTGTCAACCATTTAGTCCAGTCACGTAAGTACGTCAAGAATAAAACGGAGAAATGCTGCTCCTGCTGCTGCTAATTTTACTTTCTTATACGTAGTATAAGGATGTATTGTGATGATGAAAATGTTCAACCTCGAGATTTTTGCAGATATCCACGTTTTGAACTCCCCTGATACCGAAAAAGTGGTTTTTAAAAAATATCTGTGTGTGTGTGACCACGATAGCGGTCAAACCGCTACAGCTATCAATTCCAAATTTTGTATTTACGAGTATAATCTCCCTGTTGAGAACTGATTAGATTTTCAGTAAAATCGGCAGACCGGAAGTAGTAGTTTACTTCAGTAAAAAGATCGAATTTTTCCAATATTGCGTCAACTACTAATTTTAAACAAATTTATAAAAAATTCATATGCACTCAAAATTAAATTTGAGAAAAATTTTATTATGAAAGTTTTTCAAAATTCCTACCGGAAGTAGGTCTTTTACTCTTATCGAAAATCAGTTTTTTGCCAATATTTTGCAAGTCATGCTTTTTAGACAGGTACGTTACGAGTATAAAAGTATGTAGAACTTAATTTTCAATACCTTTTGTATAAAGAAACTTTCAAAATTAGGACCGGAACTTTTAATCTTACCGAATAGCGATCTTTTTCAAATATGTGGTAAATTATGCATTCTATATATCAAGAGTACAAAAGCATTTAGAGCTGGATTTGCAATATTCTTTGTATACATGAAATTTCAAAATTCGGACCGGAAGTAACACGTTTACTCTTAGCGAGTAGCACTTTTTTTCGAATATTTTGCAAAATATGCATTCTATAGGGATTTATTAAGGCAATGGAAGTACTTAGAATGGGATTTTGAATAACTTCTGTATAATTTTTTTTTTAAATTGTATAGTTTGAAACGCTTATATGTATAAGAAAGTCGTGTGGTGGCCACACCTCATGTTTTCATTGACATATTCAGGACTTCATTTTGTTGTATTATGAAAGTAGGCAAAAAACGCTACGTTTAACACTGATTTTCAGGTTTTCTACCAAATAATGCAACTTACCTGCCGAAATACTCTACAAAAAACGACATTCCAGAAATATGCTAACTCATTTCGCTAGCGATGCTACAAACTTCTGCGGTGGTAAAATTTAGTTCAAGGACCGATTGAAGAATAGATATTGTTTATATATAAGACATACTAGAAAACGAAAACCTCTACTTTCGTATTTACCATACTCTGTTTTTTAATTCCGCGGATCACTAAGTAGAGCCATATGTACACTATGCAATATATGAGGATTTATTTTTGACAAATTTATGATATAGGTTATGTACATTATGTTGTGTGATACGCATGCGCCTGATCAATATTTTTAGTAAATTTCTGCAGTTTGGAATATTTATATTAAAATATGTCCACATATTGCATTTTGGTCAAGGAAGTTTGTTAGTTATGTACATGATATCTAAAAATAATGCAAGAGATAGTATTTTAATAGTTTTTCATGTTTAGAGAGAGAAGTCAGGAATATATTGCTAAATAATAACACAAAAAATAAAGTATATTTTTTAATGTACAACAAGCTTTAACAATAATTATACATTCCTTAATCAGTATTTTAACTAAGAAAACTTCAAAATATCATTACATGGACAAAAGTTTAATTATAGGAAGACCCCAAATTATGCACATGTTTAATTTATTATTCGATGTTAGTATCTGTATCACTATCACTTGCAGTTGAAATCATAAATGGTTCCACGATCTTATCAATTAAGGCCCTCTAATAGACTCATTAATCAAATCCAGTAAAACGTCTTACTCATTTCTAGTTGAAATGGTATTTATTTTCATTGTAGCCAATTCTGCATGTGTTTCTTTTTAGATGATGTAATCTTTTCAACTTTGCGAGAATGGTAGGGCGCGTTATCCATAATAATAATGGCATCGTCTGGTAATTTTTCTAAAACAGCATTAAACCAATTTTCATATACAACAGAATTCATATCCTCATAGTAGTCGCCGATTCTTTTGCTTTGGCAAACAAACAAGCTGTAATATTACTTGTCTTATAGCATTTTTTACATTTTTGTCAATTTTGTTAACTAATGAGCATCTACCAGACCTTTACTTGGCTTAGTAAGCGCTCTCTTGGACTTATATTCCTTTATAACTTTAAAAACTATACTTCTTGCAACACCTGCAATAACAGAATGTGGGTAACTTCAGGAACATAAACCATAACCTAAGAAAATACAATATTACCTGATGTGGACACTATATGCGATGCTATTTCCCTTGTACTTTTTTTTGCTTCTTATAAGTATTGTGAATTATTTGCTTTTCAATGGACAAGTGACCAAAACGGCCGCGTTTCCTCGGTGGAGAAATAGGTAGGTTTCTACTTGTACACTGCATTGGGTACATGACATTTATTATGCTTGACACTAAATAAACGGTCTAAGAGTTGTAAAAAAAACTATTTTTGCTGTATAAATACAAGAACAGAGATAACGAAGTTGAAAAAAACGTGGAAAATATACAAAATGCAACTGTCAAATGACTAGAAATAACTGTCAATTAAATTAAATTGAGTGTAATTAAATGAAGTGATGGAAATCTCTTGGTGAAACATGTCGAAATATAAGCAAGTAATAACAAAAAACACACTTGGTATTGTTTCACAAATAAATATAATTAAATACTCGATGTACATTTCGCCTTGCGGCATCGTCAGGAGTTCTCGAGAAACTAAAGTAAAATTTAATATACTGTAACTACCTACTTCTAACCAAAATGTAAATAAAAATGTACAAAAATAGAAAATTATGAAAAGGTCATGGCTTATCTGGAAAGACCGTTTTTACAAGGCTAGGGTTTATTAGGGGTGAATTTATGAGTTCTGTTTGTTCATTAAGAACATTGCCTGGTTGTAAAAGTAAACTTTCTTTTATAAAATAACCTTCTAGAACATTCATTTTTTTTTACTTTTATTTAAACTATACTATAAAAGTTATATTATAAAAGAAAGTTTACTTTTACAACCAGGCAATGTTCTTAATGAACAAACAGAACTCATAAATTCACCCCTAATAAACCCTAGCCTTGTAAAAACGGTCTTTCCAGATAAGCCATGACCTTTTCATAATTTTCTATTTTTGTACATTTGTATTTACATTTTGGTTAGAAGTAGGTAGTTACAGTATATTAAATTTTACTTTAGTTTCTCGAGAACTCCTGACGATGCCGCAAGGCGAAATGTCCATCGAGTATTTAATTATATTTATTTGTGAAACAATACCAAGTGTGTTTTTTGTTATTACTTGCTTATAAATTGAGTGTCATTTGGGTACGAAAAAAACCAATTGAATTGCCTACTTCTAACGCTAAAATTTAAAAATGGTAGTCCGCGGAATTAAAAAAACAGTATATTGGTATTTTGGTAACTTAACTAATCTTCAGTATAAAACCTAAAATTCACTGTTAAATATAGTGTTTCGTTTAGCTATATATTCATGATTAATTTTTGTAGTAACATACCTATTCATTCATTCTTTATTGCATACGTATAACATATGGGGTGGATCTAGAAGAAAATTATATACAAAAGTCGCATGTGCAGCAGCGGCACTTTCTCAGGGAGGTCTACCTATATCCATTTTAACATGAAAATGTGTAATGTTAGATGATTACAGTGAGGTTTGCTAATTTGATTGTGTTTTCTGTTTTTAGACATTCAAATGGAAATATGGTGTTGGACACTCCATTGATGATGACAAATCAAAATGTGAATATAAATAATACAGATTTTCGAGCCGACATCGGTGCTTGGTACAAAAACGAGGATCACATTGACAATACTAACAAAGACTGTTCACATTCAACAGCCACACTTGTCTAGCTTTGGAATTCTTTAAAGCCATTACATATTATGTGATCTATGTATATGTATATATACATATATTTAATTATATTTAAGGACAATATCTATTTATTTACATAAACAATGTAGCAATACTTTCTTTAAATAAATATGAATTACATATATTTATATAAAACTCAAATATTACATGTATCCTTTCCCTACTCTTCTAAAACAAAAGTAACTCTCCCTTTCAAATTACGGTTTTATGACAACTCGTGTGTTTCCGTGTGTTTGGGTTGATTGTAAAAGCGTTATATAATATAATATTGATTGAAATCTCAAAATTTCTAAATCAGAAAAACCAATTGATAATTAAAGTGATATAATAAGTTATGATAAGGTAGAAAATAACTCCAAAACCATTGAGAAATTTATTTTTCCGTTTTTCTTATGCTGGGTTTAAAGGCTGGATTACATTGAGCGAGTTTAGTAGCCACTAGCCGGCGAATTTACTAGCTGCTAGTAAACTCGCCCAGTGTAAACATGTTCACTAGCTAACTAGCAGATTGTAAACTATCTGCGAGTAAAGTTGAAAGCCGGGCTACTTTAAGGCTCGATTACATTGAGCGAGTTTACTAGCTGCTAGTTGGCGAGTCAGCGAGTGAGATATTCGCAGCTAGTTCGCTAGTAACGATGACACACGGCTAGTTTACTATCTAACAAGCCCACACGCAATTAGTTTTAACCTTAAAAGTACACATTTACAGACATTAAATTTTCAAATTACGCAGCATGAATGGTACGTAGCTGTGTACGTATTACCTCATAAAGTTTAGATCTTGGCTACCGAGGTCTTAACTTAGTCCTAAGAGTTAAAAATTACGAACTTTCAAGGTCGTGTCCTAACGCGGTCCTAAGAAGCTTACGACCTTAAGATCAGCTGACTGAACTCCAACACGTATACTCAATGATCGAACTTTCTTAAGACTAATACTAGTACTAAGTTAGGACTAATTCACGCTGCATAAACCCACCATTAGTATATAGAGAGGCATGTAGATCTAATTCCCTGTATGATCGAACTTCTTTCATTAAGGTTAAATGTTGCGGTTTGATTGAATTGCGTATGTATGAACATGTTCAGCAACTCCAATAATGGTTGGAGACTGGCTAAAAATCTGAAACAAAATGCAAAAGGAAGATTCCTTTACCCCAAAAATTTAAAAGGTATAAAAAAAGTCTATATACGTATTTCGGCAAGTAAGTTGCCATATTCAACACTCTGTGGCACCAGTGTTATCCCACTCTTGATTTGGTGAAGAGCATATCTTCTAAGGTTACACCTTAGCCAAAAACAGGTTTCTACTGAAGTTGACAACTTAGTTGTCGAAATACGTATATAGATGTTTTTATATCTTTTTAATTTTTGTGGTAAGGGATTTTTCCTTTTGCATTTTGTTTCATGTTCAGCAACTGCTGATGTTAAAACTTTACCTAATCGACTTTTAAGTAGAACCTAGATTTTTCTTTAATTTTCTACTTTATAGTTTGGATTTCCTAACAAATTCTTTAGTCTGTTTTGTTCTGGAAACGTATTTTTATGTTCTGTTTCATCTAAATGTTACGTAGGCCCTTAGGAATTTTGTGAAAAACAATTTATAAAGACGATTAAAACCAGTGAACTTTTTTTTATCAGTTTTAGTTCTTTTCCAAATCTACCTTTCTTTAACAAAAAATTAACAAATCTATGTATTAAAGAATTCAGTGATTGGTATTGGGAGCAGAGTAGCAGAAAGAATGGTTTCAAATAAAGAAAGCAATAAGTATATACGTATTAAATTAGAGTGAAAACAAATGCCTATAAGAAAAAATAAAATTCTTTTCCTAATTTATATTAAATAAAATCCTGCAATCTACCGGTTACTTATTTGTTTTTCATGGTCACTAAAACCCTTTGTATATGGAAAAATTATTGTGTAATATTATGACATGAATTACTGTTGTTATTGAATGAAAACAAAACAAAAAAGTGAAGTTCTAACGTTTGAAATACTTAATTGAAATTTTTAGTTAAAATTTGGCCTTTATATCATTGCAATTGAAATCAGTAACATTCCTATAAAACTAACATCTTTTCAATGCGAAAATGCGAAAGCAATGGCCGTATATGAGAATATAGGCAACCAGCTAACCAAGACACTTTTCAATGACTCATTTAATTACAAACAAAGATTTCATACAATGAAGAAACAGTATCGGTCAGAATTGTATATTTGTAAATATTTCGGGTATTATATATTGCATTTTTGTATAATAACGGTTAGGTAGCCAAATCGGGCCTCAGGTAAGTTCATTTGGCGCTTTAAATTCAAATATTATTATAGTTCCTTAGTAGATGGCGCTGTGGGTAACTTTCCGGATGTGACGTCCTTTAATTAATGAATATGTTCGTGCTGTAAGAAGTCTCTCTTCCTTTCTGTTCGGCACATCGTTCAGTGCGGTTGGTCTGCTAGGACTTTGTATAGCCACTATTTGAACCAGGTTAATACCGTAGAGGAAGTTGGGATTGTTTTAAACTGTAAGTACTTTTATATAGTTTCTTGGCTACCATTGCCTTACAGTACCATTACTCATCTTCTCAATTATTTTAGAAAATCATTTTAATGCACCACGTGTCATGTTTTTAGCCGCCATGTTAGCAATATGTTTAATTACTGTTTTTTCATATATTTGCAAAAGCATAGCGACTAATTTACTTACGTTTTAACTTCTACATATTTTGTAATCATATATAAATAATTTTACTCTTGATTATTTTCGTTATTGGAATATATTTTAAATGATTACTACTATTACCAACATGTTCTTACAGAAACTCCAAAATGGGTAAAGAAAAAGTTCACATCAACATTGTCGTCATTGGTCACGTAGATTCCGGCAAATCTACTACCACTGGACATTTAATTTACAAATGCGGTGGAATTGATAAAAGGACAATTGAGAAGTTCGAAAAGGAGGCCCAAGAAATGGGAAAAGGCTCATTCAAGTATGCCTGGGTATTGGATAAATTGAAAGCGGAACGTGAACGTGGTATTACAATTGATATTGCATTGTGGAAGTTTGAAACGGCTAAATATTATGTGACAATTATTGATGCTCCTGGACACAGAGATTTTATAAAGAACATGATTACGGGAACTTCGCAGGCTGATTGTGCTGTTTTAATTGTCGCAGCTGGTACTGGAGAATTTGAGGCTGGTATATCAAAGGATGGTCAGACTCGTGAACATGCCCTTTTGGCCTTCACACTTGGTGTCAAACAATTAATCGTGGGTGTTAACAAAATGGACTCTACCGAACCTGCATATTCTGAACCACGTTTCGAAGAAATCAAGAAAGAGGTCTCTTCCTACATTAAAAGAATTGGTTACAACCCTGCAGCTGTAGCCTTTGTTCCCATATCTGGATGGCATGGAGATAATATGCTGGAATCATCTGCAAAAATGCCATGGTTTAAAGGATGGAATATTGAACGTAAAGAAGGAAAGGCTGATGGCAAAACTTTGATCGAAGCTCTTGATGCTATTCTTCCGCCATCTCGTCCAACAGAAAAGCCACTTCGTTTACCACTACAGGTAACTAATGCTTTTACTTACTTTACTGTTTCAAAAAGATACACTCTTGCTTAAATTTGTAATATATTAACTCAAAAATTTCATTTTATTAATTATTTTTTCCTTGAACTTGTTTTTGACTAATTTTTAATATAATAGTAAATTGATAGACTAATAGGTTTTGTGATGATGATAAATATTTGACTTAAATGTAGACCATGTTGAATAATAAGGCTTAATCTTTTCTGAACTTTGTGAAATTCAATATCCATCTATTTAAATTTATGGTACAGTTGAGATATATATATGTGTGTATTTCTTTTATTTACAGGATGTTTACAAAATTGGAGGTATTGGTACAGTGCCAGTCGGTCGTGTTGAAACTGGTGTCCTCAAACCAGGAATGGTAGTAGTATTCGCTCCTGCAAATATAACTACTGAAGTAAAGTCAGTAGAAATGCACCATGAAGCTTTACAGGAAGCTGTTCCTGGTGATAATGTTGGTTTCAATGTTAAAAACGTATCTGTTAAAGAACTTCGCCGTGGATATGTTGCTGGTGACAGTAAAAGTAATCCACCAAGAGGTGCTGTCGATTTTACAGCTCAAGTAATTGTATTAAATCATCCTGGACAAATTTCAAATGGTTATACTCCTGTACTAGATTGTCACACTGCACATATTGCATGTAAATTCGCAGAAATTAAAGAAAAAGTAGATCGCCGTACTGGTAAAACAACTGAAGAACATCCAAAAGCCATAAAATCTGGTGATGCTGCTATTGTTAATCTAGTTCCATCCAAACCAATGTGTGTGGAATCTTTCCAGGAGTTCCCCCCTCTAGGTCGTTTTGCTGTGCGTGATATGCGACAAACAGTTGCTGTAGGTGTTATCAAAGCAGTTAACTTCAAAGATGCTTCAGCTGGTAAAGTAACAAAAGCAGCAGAAAAAGCCCAGAAGAAGAAGTAGCTACAGTTTGAACAAATATGTTCGTCTTGTTCTTTCATATTTATATATATATATATGTATGTATATATGTATAGGTATGTGTATATATATATAGATATATTCTTTCTATAGTTATTACAACAACTTCAAATAATTTTATTTTATATGACTTTGTATTTCGACCATTGCCAATAAAGAGAATTTCTAAATATATTTCTTTTATTTATTCTTTCGTAATTCAATAGTGTATCTAATTATATTTATTGTGTTAATTAAGGTGTGCACAAGTCATTGACATTTCATAATTTGATATTATTCAATGAATTTTTATGTTGTATAACACTTGTAAGGGAAATGGATAACCTAAAGACCAGATTAATTGTCTAATTAAATTACTGATTTTTTAAATATGGAGACAAAAAAAACATGCGTTTTAAAAGAAAAGTGAATTTGAACTACAAAATTGTTTATTCTGAACAAAAGTAATCTAAAATCTTATCCGGAATTTAGTTCCGATTATGCTACCACAAACATTTCAACTTCAGTTACTATGAATTTTAATACCAAGTGCTATGTTAATTAGTTTTCGGTGTACCGTCTTTCTATATCCCGAATTAATTAGTGATTTTAAAAAAGGCTTATTAATATGGGTAGCCAAAGAAATAAAAACCGTACCGAACAGATTTTGTTAGACACAAACACCCATCATAATACAAATTATCTCGTTCAATCCGGTGTCCATAATGAGACTTGGTTTATAGTATGTGCATACATTAGACGACAGTGGATGATCATAAAATATTAATTTCGTTACGGGAGAAATTGCCGTATTATATAGTTATATCATTACTAAAAACGATCGTTACACGGACAACTAAATAGGAGTTCCTATTAAAAGTATAATTACTATTTTTATTGTTATACATGCACAAATCGGTCATCAAATTCGACAGAGTGATAGTGTTACGTGAATAAAATAGCTGAGTTTAAATGTTAGCGAATAACCTTCTAATTTTTAATTCGGCAATAGGTTATTTACATTTTGTACGTAATATAAGGGAGTATTGTGATAAAATTTTCGACCTCAAAATTTTTGTTTTCAGACTATTGAAAATGTGGTTTTAAAAAAAAATCGGTATATGTGGTTCTATGGCCACTATAGCGACCAAACGGCTAAAGTTATCAATAGCAAAACTTTATGTACAGAAACATAATTTTTCTCTTGAGATCTGATTAGACTTTTAATGAAATTGGTGGACCGAAAATAGTAGTTTACTTCGATGAAAAAACCAAATTTTGCCAATAACTTGTCAACTATTAAGTTTAGACAAATTTCTAAATAACATGAAAGTATCCAAAAGTGAATTGGAGAAAAATTGTATGAAAAAATAATTCCAAATTTTTACCGACAGCAGCAGAGTGAGTGTTAGTCCTGGACCAAACTTGTTACTAATTTAGGCCCCAAAGCTTTTATATTCTTAATAAATCCATATAGAATGTATTACTTTAGAGATATTTTCAAAAAAGTGCTGTTCGATGAGAGTAAAAGTATTTTTTTTACAAAATTGTTCCAAATCAAGCTCTAAACACCTTCAAACGTTTAAGCCTTAATTTGTAGAATATTTGTAAAAAACTGTTCTTGATAAAAATAAGATGTTATTTTCGGTCCTACTTTACAAAATGTTCTTCTACAACATAAAGATATACATATTTTCATACTGCTAGTGAATCTCTGTTCAATATGGTGAAGGGGGTGGGCGAAGCAAAAACTATATAAGTCATATGCTTTCACGGTTGTCGTTGATACCTTCATGGTTTCTGGGTTGAAACCGCGCCGTCGTCTCTGCTTCTACTGACGACGTTTCATCCATATCCTGAGATCATCTTCAAAGCTTCTACTGCTGCGATAACCTGTAATAGATTGTTTCAGGTTATCAAAGAAACAGAATTCCTGAAGATGTCTCTTAGGATAGTGGACGAAACGTCGGCAGAAGAAGCAGAGACGACGATGTGGTGTCAACCTAGAAAGCAAGAAGTTAAAAACTATATTTTTCGAGCGAAATGATCTTCGTTTTTGCTAACGCCCACATTTTCTATCGTGAAGAATTGTTTCGGCTTGTGACGTTTATGTTCTCTTTTTGAACCTTCATCAGACCTTTATTAAATGTCAATAAAAGTAAGAACATGGAAACTCTTGCCATAAAAACCTTAACACATAATATAAATTGTAAAACAGACACACTAAACCTTAGCAGAATATATAGGACGTTTTTACCACAACTACAAGAACAATTTTGTAGTAAAAGTTGAATAAATCGTGGTGGCGTCATAGACTATACTCAAATTGCTGAACAGATTCAGTGATCACATTGGGTTCACATGATCACACCAAAGTCGTATACACACAGGCACAAAAACTCATTCAATGGTCAATGTCTAAAATAGTTATCGCCGTAGTATTTGACATAAGAAATTGTGCATATTCAAATGTTTTCTGTCAAAACGTATTAAAATTGTATTGTCTCTATGAAATAGCTCGTAGTAATCATCAAACACCTGCGATCTGTGATACTATTAGTTTACCTAATCGCTTAAGGGGAGGGTAGGGTTTCTAAAAGAAAATTTTTTTATTTTTTTTTATTTGATTTACTGAATGGAGAACCTTTCAAGAATATTGTGTGAAAATTTGAGATGAATCTGAGCAAAACTAACGAAGATACAGCGGTTTAAGCGACCGCGTGTCACTTCCGCGCGCCGCTTAAACCGCTACGGTATAGCGGTGGCCGTCATACAAACGCCTAATGCCCTTCAAGGATTTGACGTCTACTGTTTATTTAGTCAGTGTCAATGACTGGCATCGATGATTCAGTGTGAGGTAAGCCGATAAAACTGGCTTATGGACGTTTTATTCCAATTTGTTCAAACTTTCAAGCGTTTTTCCCACAATTCACGTTTTCAAAGTCGGTGCCCCTCATAACTTCTGCACCGATCCTTTTGTAGTTTTGAAGACTATTTCTGTACATAATTTACGAGGTAACGCTGGAGAGTTTCTTTCAAATTTGTTGATATTTTTTATTTTACAATAACAAATTTGCCGATTTTTTCCGCAAAAATCGTGTTTTTCATTTCAAAGTGTTCCCGAAAAGTGAAAAATAGAAATTTCGAAAAACCCTCCCAGAGTTACCTGAAGAAAACGATTATCTAACGAAAAAACTTTGATTTTTTCATTTCAGATGATCCAGCACCGAGCTATAAGGGGCACCGCAATTCAATTTTTTTTCGAGACACTTCAAAATAATTGCTGCCATTACCGAATTTTTTAATATTTCTTCATTAAAATTTCACATAATGTTCTTCAAATGTTATACTTTAATGTACCATTGGCTTTAATGCATAGATTTCAACTGTGTCGTCAAAAAAAATTCACAAAAATATGCCTTTTTTTCCACGAATTAACCCTACCCTCCCCTTAATCTAAACGATCTTTGCCGCCGACCGTTTTTATGCATAGAATGCCTTGATCACGCACTTTTATTATTGAATCTCTTCGGCGATTCTAGTATAGACGCCATGATTATTCTGACCACAGAGTTCTGACATTTTTTGTTTAAGACAAATTTGTTTGCATTTAAAATAAAACATTAATTCAATAAATCCATTTATTAGAAAATTTACAAAAATAGTTTAGGTATCACAGCTGTATGTATTCTTTTTTAAAAATTGCACCATTTAAATAGAGACAGAAACTGTTTTCTTAAGTAAAAGTAACTACATATATATGATAAATAATGATAATATTAAAAGATTATATATAAAATGAAGGCAACAAATTAGATATTTTATATTAAAAATAAGTGTACAAATAAATATAAGTTGTTGTTATTCATCACTATTAGAAACGGCTTGATCTCTCAGAGATTGTAATTCTTTGAGTAATTTTATATTCTCTTGTATCTGAGCTACCTTTGATTTCATTTGAACAAATTCTTTAAGAATATTCATTTGCAAATCTAGAAATTGCCTTCTCATTTGAGCTCCTACATCCATTACTTCATATTTCAGCTTTTCATGTAAAAATCCAGTTTCTTCTTTCACTACTTCACGTGTCACTTGCGTAAGGACTTGTTTAGTTACAGAAGTGGGAGATCTTGAAACTATAGGAGATATATTCCTGGATCATTTTGGTGTTTGCACCTGTTTAATTGAATCTGAAGTTATCAACGAAGATGATGGAAGAACTTTCCTTATTAGCCTAGTTCCATTCGGCCTTTTTGGGATTTAAGCCAATTGCATCTAAGAATGAGTCATTACCATCTATTTCACAACATACCTCTGTGCTTGGTATACTTTCTCTTGATGAATTGTAAGTTGCATTATTTAAATTAAAGCCAATTGCATCTAAGAATGAGTCATTACCATCCATTTCACAACATACCTCTGTGCTTGGGATACTTTCTCTTGAAGAATTACAAGTTGCATTATTTAAATTTGAGCCAATTGCATCTAAGAATGAGTCATTACCATCCATTTCACAACATACCTCTGTGCTTGGTATACTTTCTCTTGAAGAAGTGTAAGTTGCATTATTTAAATTTAAGCCAATTACATCTAAGAATGAGTCATTACCATCCATTTCACAACATACCTCTGTGCTTGGTATACTTTCTCTTGAAGAATTGTAAGTTGCATTATTTAAATTTAAGCCAATTGCATCCAAGAATGAGTCATTACCATCCATTTCACAACATACCTCTGTGTTTGGTATACTTTCTCTTGAAGAATTGTAAGTTGTATCATATAAAGTTAAGCCAATTGCATCCAAGAATGAGTCATTACCATCCATTTCACAACATACCTCTGTGCTTGGTATACTTTCTCTTGAGGAATTGTAAGTTGCATTATTTAAATTTAAGCCAATTGCATCTAAGAATGAGTCATTACCATCCATTTCACAACATACCTCTGTGCTTGGGATACTTTCTCTTGAAGAATTGCAAGTTGCATTATTTAAATTTAAGCCAATTGCATCCAAGAATGAGTCATTACCATCCATTTCACAACATACCTCTGTGCTTGGTATACTTTCTCTTGAAGAATTGTAAGTTGCATCATATAAATTTAAGCCAATTGCATCCAAGAATGAGTCATTACCATCCATTTCACAACATACCTCTGTGCTTGATATACTTTCTCTTGGAGAATTGTAAGTTGCATTATTTAAATTTAAGCCAATTGCATCTAAGAATGAGTCATTACCATCCATTTCACAACATACCTCTGTGGGCACTTCAGGAATATTAGGAAGCCCATCGCCACAATATAACTGGTCAAATGAATCAAAGCTACATTTACCTTTCTCAGTATTTCTAGGTGAAATTATTTCATCTGATTCATTTGTAAATGTATATTCAGTGGCAGCTTTCTTCTGAAATAAAATTTGTCTAATTGGGTTAGTATGAGCCTTGAATGAACACAAGGCTTGATTTAGTTGTCTAGTGTCATAAGCACTTATTGCCCCATCTTGCAATGCCATAGCAAATCCTACACCATCAGGACAAAAGTCAACAGCAGTAGGTGATCTCTCAAATATTGTTTGCACAAGAACATTTTTCTGAGCCATATCATGAAAGGCAAATTTCCCATCATATCCTGTTGTAACAATTAAATCACTTTTAAGAGGCGAAAACACTAGATCTGTTACAGCTGCATCGTGTGCTTGGGTATTATATATCAACTTATTAGTATGAATGTCCCAAACACCTACTATACCTTCTTGGCTGCCTCCTCCTAGAATATTCCTTCTATTTGGATCGCAGCATATTGCTGAAACAGTCTTAGAATTTGGCAATTTATAAGAAGTAGATAAATTGAATGTAACACTCTTATATAGCAAAGTCTCTCCATTTTCACAAGCTGCTGCCAAGTATGAATCTTTTGCACAATATTCTACTTTAAATATAGTTGAAGGCACTCTTGGAAAATGTTTCTGTAAATTTTTTGACTTCATATCATATATTAAAACAATACCAGTAGTACTTCCCAATGCAATATTTCTCATTGTAGTGTTTTGAAACGTTGCACATGTTGGCTGTTGAATATCTTGAATTGAATGCAGATGTTTTATATTATCCCGTAAACTTATAATTTCAGCTGGACCTTTGCTTGGTACTAGGACTAACCAAGATCCATCTTTACTCCATGATATAGACTTTATACATCGCTGTAAGTTGGACTTATATGAATGTATCGGTTGTCCACTGGGCCAACCATGAACTTTTAAATCAGATGCAATTGAAGCAATGTCCATTTCTGGAAGTAAGTGTAACTAACATTGGAGATTATTCAAAAATATAGAAACCACAATAAATATTACCGTAAAATAGCTGGGGGTTATAAAAAATTATAAAAAAACATATCACACAAACTTTACATTGGCACACATTTAAATTCAACAAGTGTCAAGCCGACAGCGCACTCTTTGGTATTTCCAATGTTGTTAGTTCCGAGGTCAGATTGCTGAAGTCTGAGACATCTGTTGGGAAATTACAGAATAAACTAGTTGAGTTGCGCAATTGTTGGTGTTAGTTCACGTTACGAATAAGTGATAACAAAATATAACGAAAATACAATGTACATTTCATTGAAAATGATATGTTAAAGTGATATTTAAATAAATTTGAACATATTCGTTTAAATTTTTATATAAGTTTGTGAGCAAACAGTAGTGAAAAGTGTGTTTTGAAGTTTCACATCTTCCTCTTGCTACGTATCAATTCCAAGTATTCCGATTTCCAGAAAGCAACTTACCAAAGTGAGTTTTACTAGTTTTTAATAATTTTATTTAATGGCGAGTACATATTATATGTGTAAATTATCAACGTCATAAGGGTAAGATTAAGGGGCGGTATTGTTTTGAAAGTTATATTTCAATCGAAATTGACGTCGAATAGGTTATCACAATAATGTTTACAATAAACCTTGACATATTGGCTATCATTTGGTTGTTTATCGCGTTTCATTGAAAAACAGGATCGTTCAGTTTATTTTCAACACTTCTTTTGCCATAATCGGAAAGAGAATGGAAATTGCAGCTTC
The DNA here is from genome assembly GCA_963170755.1 of Amphimallon solstitiale. Taxonomy (NCBI): domain Eukaryota; kingdom Metazoa; phylum Arthropoda; class Insecta; order Coleoptera; family Scarabaeidae; genus Amphimallon; species Amphimallon solstitiale. The sequence goes on from OY720684.1 coordinate 12,560,794, forward strand.
TTTCTATGTATAATTGAAATATTGTGATGCAAATAGTTTCTTGGAAATTAGTATCTCCTATATTGTCATACATGGATTATTTTCTTGTTAATCTTTTGATTATCCAAGAAAGTAACGGTTGAACATCGAATAAATTTCACAACTAATTTATAATCTGTTTTCTTTTAAGGGAAAATGTTTTGGATTTATCTAATTCTAAGTTGCATCTCATAGTAACGATCATTAGTGAGTATATAAGGTGTATTTAAATTCATATAGCTGTTTAAAATTTCTATTTTAGGTTCCATATAATAATGGATAAATATTTTCTACAAATTAAAGTGATTTTCACATGTCTACTTATATTTACATTTTGTCATGTAACATACACATGTGCAGGATTCGTGGGTCTGGGGTGTAAGTTAACAAATAAATATTATCAAGTATTTTGGCATGTTAAGTTTTACAAATTGATATTTATAGATACATATCCACCAGGCGATATATTTTTAGAGTATAACACATCAACACCCTTGGAAATAACATGTGTTATAACAAATAAAACGTTAATTGAAGCAACTCCAAATATCAGTTCAAAATTATACTATAAACAAAACAACTATAATGTATCGGCTGAAAAGGTAACGCATTTACATAGCATATATTTAAAACTTGTTTAGTACTGACAATCTAAATGTTGCAGATAACAAGACTGAATGATACTAGTATAAAATTAGTAGAAGAAAATCCTGAAAAGATGTCAAGTTTATTTAGTTGCATGTTAAGTGACAGTACAATATGTTTGAATACCGTGGTTGTTGGCAGTAAGTACAGAAAAAATTTAATGTCTGGAATAATGTTTTTTTAACAACAAACATTTATTTTAGCAAAACCACAGAAGGTGGATGATTTCAAATGTCTTGGTATGAATTATGAAAACTTAACATGCTCCTGGACTCCACCAACCAACTATGTGCCGACAACTTATAATTTATCTTATACATTTCCAAAAGCAAGATCTGGAAAGTGAGTTTATCATTTTATTAATAAGCATTATTTTAATTTATATTGTATATTATCATTTTTGAAATTCAATAATGATATAAATATCCAAATGTAACTACACCATTAAATTTGTAAATGATTTGAATTATCTTTTTAAAGTAATTATCTTTATGTAGGCATAAAAATGATAAATCTCAAATGGTAAACAGTGCAAACCAAAAACTGAGACCACGAAGGTATGTTTGACACTTAGCATTGTATGGGTGTACCCTTTTATAATGCCATTGCAAGTCATACATTTACAGTGTAACTAAGTGTTAATTTAGTTTGTTAGTGTGTAGCTTTTGTCCAACGTTTTTTACACAACTAGTAAGCATTCACTTTCTCTAATTGAATACTAATATAAACTCCAACAAACATTGATCAATTTCAGAGTTTACTGATATTACTGATATCTCTGCCTAACAAACTTTAGTTTCATGGTTAGATTAGATAGCTTAACTAATTGTGCTGTGATACAATTAATAGCACTTCTTAAAAGAGCTATTTGGGTTAGAAAGAAATTCAGTATTTTTGATGAATCCCACTAGCTGTCTGTTTGTTGGTAGCAAAGGTTTATCCAGTATAATTTCTTGAGATTTGACTATATTGTATGCTTGATGTTTAATCTAAAGTTTAATATCATAAATATCTAAACTTTATTTTTTAGAGTCATTAATTGTATTGGTTAGATGGAATATAAAAAAATCATGAGTCCTGATGTACTAATAAACAAATAGTTTCCTCTTTGTTCCGTTATATTCATAGTGTTGGAAATTTTTGTTGTAACTTGAAATGAATATACAGGGTGTCCAGAAACTCTCCTGACAAACGAAGACCGGAGATTCCTCAGATAATTTTAAGACAATTTAACCCAATTCACCCTAGTCCGAAAATGCTTCCGAAGGGAGCTAGAGCTCTTTGAAGATGGCGCCTTGTAATTAGTTTTATTTTAATATCTCCCGAACGCTTCTATTTAGAAAAACAAAAACTGGTATGCTTATTTATCCTCCAGAGATGAATCGATTCCATCAATTGCCAATTTCTAGTACCGGTCATAGGCGTCTGTTTTGGGTAGGTAAACGGTTATTTTAACGCATAACTTTTTTGTCTTTAACTTTTAAGCATTTGTGACACTAGATTATTAAATTTTCAGATATTCTAGTACTAAAAGGTACTCTTACTTTAAGTCGGTAGGATACACCGTTTTCTAGAAAAATCAATTTGAAAATTTTTCGTTTTTTCGTCATTTCCTCTTTCGTCATTTCAACTTCGCGACCTGACAACAATTTGACAATTAAAAACGTAGGTTTTATTTCTGTTGGCAGTTCAGAGCGAACTAGTGCAAAAAATAATAAATTGAATTTTAATGACGAAAAAACGAAAAATTTTCAAATCGATTTTTCTAGAAAACGGCGTATCCTACCGACTTAAAGTAAGAGTACCGTTTAGTACTAGAATACCTGAAAATTTAATAATCTAGTGTCACAAATGCTTAAAAGTTAAAGACAAAAAAGTTATGCGTGAAAATAACCGTTTACCTACCCAAAACGGACGCCTATGATCTTAGGAAGCATTTTCGGACTAGGGTGAATTGGGTTAAATTATCTGAGGAATCTCCGGTCTTCGTTTGTCAGGAGAGTTTCTGGACATCCTGTATAACAAATTTGATCACATTGAAATCTGTATCAGTGTGTCGTTCTGTTCAACCAAATAGTGATAAACAAAGAGAAATAATAGCTAAAACTAATTATTATTATAAAGAAGCTTTCTTACTGGTATTATAAAGAAACTTGGTTTTATTATGATAATGTTGAGCAATGACACTTATGTGAGATGAAAACTATCCTATCACTGACTAGTTTTGTAAAATAAGTGAGAGTATTGACAATAAATAATAGAAAGTATCTTGAAAAATGATAAAAACGTTTAGCTTTATACAAATAATTTTTATCGCCCTACGAATTATTCAGAATACATAAATGAAATATGACTGATAGAAAAATTATGTTTTCGCTTGTGTGTTTTTTTGTGGCATCCAACTTTCTCTTGTCTTATAACAAATAGCCTTTCTAACGTTTTGAACCCTTAAGAAATAAGTCAGTGACTACCAAATACACTTGATTATACTGTTGACGTATGGATGGTTGTTGGTTTTGTATTTGTACCTGCCTTTAATGAAGAATTCGTATAGTACGTCCGCCATAAATGCCGATAGATGTACATATCTACATGTACAGAAACTTTCATAAATAATGTCTCACCTGCTGGCATAACTATTTAATACAATAGATATTTTATATTTTATTTTCGTAAAGCTATGGAATATGTAATATACTAATGTGTATACGCATATGCCCTAAGTCTTTTGCTAATATACATATTAACAGCAATATTTTAGTAGGATTGACATTATTTCTGAATGCCTGTAATGCTAACACACTACTCAAAGTTTCATGATAGGTACACTTAAAACTACTCATACAAAAATCACGCTTTGTTTTGTTTCTATTTCTTTCTTTTACTCTTTTTTGTTTTTGAATACTTTTTTCTTGAATGACTTTGCGTAATAAGTATTAAATTACTCACGAGTTTTTGCCGATGTGATATCGAACAGTCTGTTTTTGAATACCGTATTTTACACTTTGTGGCCTGTCAAAGGCCGTTGATTATTATGAGTTTATGAATATTTATAAGTAATTAGATCTCTTATTCTAGCTTAATACTGAATTACGAATGGAAAAAAAAGAAAATTTTTTCCGATCTTGTTCAAAAATGGCATATTCGATAGCGCATGTGAAAACATAACATGATAAACTTTTAATATGTATTACAGTTAACTTGTTTATGCTTGTTGTAATATCGTTTTTATTAACATGCGCACCATTTTAAACTTTAAGTATTGATAGAACTAGTTAAAAAGAAGGCAATATATTAGAGGAACTAAAAATTGAAAAAGACACAGAGATTTTTGTGTAACAAAGTAATTTATTGACTTTTGAAAAGTTCAAGAACATGTGGATTTATACCTTTCAATTATAATTTTTACACAAAATATTAACATACAGAATGTTTTAGATCCAAGCCGTGACATCAGCGACTTTTTCAAATAGCCACCCATATTTTGTCCCTGCAATTTTTGAAATGCTATTATTTCTTCAAAAATACTCTGTTGCCAGTGAGAAATAAGTTCTCATATCGTAAGCTATTTTGGAAATAGTGCAAAGAAGATGATCATATTCTTTGCACCCATGTATAGAAGAATCATAGACTGGATTTTTTTGTCATAATTTGCTGCAAAGATTCAAAAACCTGATTAGAAACCCTGTAACTCGAAAGTTAGGTGCTTGTAGATCAATAAAACGGAGAGCTGATTGTATCGCAGATGTTGAAGAATGAATATAACTTTCATATGACATATATCCTATCTGAATATATGTAGAAGAAATTCGATCATTTGAAAACTTTCTGACTGTATAACTATTGTTTGTGAGCAGGCAGATAGTTACGCGTTACTTATCCCTGTTTTATCAACTCTATCCAACTTTTAAAATGCTATTATTTCTTCAAAAATACTCTGTTGTCAGTGAGAAATAAGTTCTCATATCGAAAGCTATATTATGGACTGGATTTTTTCGAATTGTGTAATAATATGTCATTAATTTGCTGCAAATATTCAAAAACCTGTTTAGAAATCCTGTAACTCGAAAATTAAGTGGTTGTAGACCAACAAGACGGAGAGCTGATTGTATCGCATATGTTTAAAAAGGAATAACTTTCATATGAAAAATTAGCCAAGTTTTAAGGTTCTCATCCTCGGAATCTTCCTAGAGCCAGTAGCGTGGCTAGAAAGCTGAGCGTGCGCAGGATATGAAATGCGCATGTGGACATTTACCACAGGGCACAACATTCACACAAATATACTGCGATTCAATATGATTTTCAAAAAAAATTGTTTATTAACTTTTTTTTTACAAAATCCCTTCAGTCACCTTCAAAGTGCTCTCTATTAGATGCGATGCAATTGTCAAGTCTTTTTTTTTCCACTGTTTGAAGCATCTCTGGAACCCTTCAATTTTGATACCGTCCAGTGCCCTTTGCGAAGATGTTTTGACCGCCTCTACATCATCAAAACGCTTCTCTTTATGATTTTTCTTCATTCTCGGAAAAAGTCGCATGGGGCTAGGGTCTGGTGAACACGGAGGGTGGGAAACGACAGGCCATCCCTGAGAGGCCAAATAAACTTTGGTCAAAAAGTTCGGATCCCTTTCAATCGAATGTTTTTTTGATTCTGTGTGAAATGGCGAGGAACAAATTTAGCGGAAACACGTCTCATTTGCAAATCGTCAGTCAATATCCCCTGACACGGGCTCCAACTCACGCATGTCTCTTCTGAAATTTCATAGGTTGTGAAACGACGATTTTTTGGCGGATTTTTTCAACGTTTTAATCGCGTCGACATGTTTAAACGTCGTTTAAACGTTTAAAGCGCCCAAACCACTCGAAAACTTGTGTGCGACTCATAGCATCCTCCTTAAAAGCCTGCTGAAGCATTTGGTAACCTTCCGTTGTCGATTTTTCAAACAGGAAACAAAATTTCACACGCACTCTTTGTTCTTTTAAATTTGCCATAACGACTTCGCAGGTGAAACAAAATAATAGTAAGAGAAACACAACACCACGCTCAAACTTTAACCGACTAACTGACGCAGTGACGCCGTCTGCACAGTTGTTTCGCGAAGGCACAGAATAAGAAACAATCAGAAGTTGCACTCACTGTCGGCACTTTTTATCTTTTCAAGCCATATTTCGTGACCTTGACGCCATATTGTAAAGAGATAAGACTACCAAAGTAAGACAAATTAGTATCTAATTGATATCAGTACCGTATTCAGTTAATATTAGGCGTTCCATGTGCTTTTTAAATACCGAGTTAAGATTCAAGCAGAAAAAAATATTTAAGTGTAACTTTAAACGTCAAAAGAACAAAAAGGAAAATATGTAATTACATACATGAATTTGTGAAAAACTATCGACATATCTCTTAAAGATTTCCCTTTTTCCCTTAATGGAAACCTAATATTAATGAACTGCATAATGAAATACGAATTAAAGTTTAAATATACAATATATCAAGTTTTTATAAATGCATATGTTATCAATACATTATTATACTATATTTGTTTTATAATAAAAAAAAGTAATGATTTTATTTGTATTAATGGGAGAAAGGTTTAAAATACAACAATGTTTAAAATGTATTTTTTACTTATAAATTTATGTATATTTATCTACAAATTATTATTTTGTTCGTAGAAATTTGTTTTAAGTTTCTATTAATAACGTTCAGGGTATGGAACAATTTAACCCTACAATAAGAATAGTATTATACAGCATGTGTCAATTTTCATTAGCCATAGGCGATTAATCCATACAGTACGTGGCAACATAGTACCCCTTCTTTCCTTTCCAATGCCAGCACGACCGATGCATGCTTGTAAATACAAGTTAGCGTGGTTAGCAGTAACTATTCGACCACCGGCTTGGGTGTTTGTAATGCGTTCAGAAATAATATTTACGAGTTGCAAGGATTTGTTTTTCTTTTTCCATTCAGTAAATGCAGAGAATTAAGCTGCGTTCACGCTGCATGACACAAAAAAAAAGCGTAATTCTAATAAAATTCAAAATAAGGTAAATAAAAAAGGATTCTGAAAATAATAATAAACTACTAGATCAGGAGATCGCTGCGGCCATTTGATGTTTCCCGTTCCAGTAATAAGACGGCTTTTATTGCAGACTAGATCGCAACGTGTTCGCAGCTAAACATTGAATGTAAAATCTGGTCGGGAGAAGTGGGAGGATCGGAGAAAATCGTTGTGATGTCGATTGTTGCTGGGATTGGTGACGGACAGTAGGGGTGCCACGTTGCCACGCATTACTTCTATACGTATAAATCGCACGTAAACATTGAATCCCTATACCTAATGAAAATTGACACATACGGTATACAAATACTTCACAAAACAATTTATTCAAAAGTGCGAAAAACGTACATATGCGAGTCGCCAACTGCAATTAAGTACAGTTTTCCCTTTAGAATATGGCGGACTATATTGCGCGGATCGAATGCGCGTACTTTGCCGCCGACGTAAGAAAATATTCTGATTGTTTCTTATTCTGTGGCGAAGGTCTCTACTAACCCCATCTAGCGGAAAAACTCTTTACTATGTCTACGAATGGCAGCGCACTCTCAGTTCGTTTTTTTTGGGTTCCCCCTCGTATACTCCATAACAATGGAATTTGTTGTTATTTACCTCCTACATTTGTGAAATATATCTTCAATGATTATATTATAGATTACATTTTATGATTTTGACAAGAGATGTAAACAACAAACAGACGTCAAACGTCGTAAATACCACTAGATGGAAATAAATATCCCTATACGTTCAAGTAATCTTATCGTTAATTGTGAATCCACGAAACCTTTCCGCACTCGTTTCCGTTTCCGTTCGATTGTGCAGCCGCCTTTACCCTTACAACATATATGTGTCACGTTTTACAATATTTCATGTCGGCCTTTCTCTGCCAATCATCTATAACCAATTAAATTCAAATAAAACACCAATATGAAGATTTGAGATTTACACTAATTTATAGGTTATAGTTAGCTACTGTGTAACGAAACAGCTGTAGTGTGTTTTAATAAATTAGTGTAAATCTCAAATCTTCATATTGGTGTTTTATTTTAATTTAATTGGATATCATGGATTTACATCAAATAAAGGTCGAAACAATTCGAAATTTTAATCATTTAAAAATCGCCGTTTTATCTCTCTCTCTCTCTCCCTCTCTCACACATTTTTATAAACATTTTTATCGACACATGCAGCTACTTAAAAAATTGCAAATGAGACCAAGCCATACGAAACGCCTATGTCAAAATGTCATTGAAGACATTAAAATTGTTGAAGTAACTCCCATTTAGTATCTAAAACGACACATTTTCTAAATAAAAGGAAGTTTTTATTGCGCAGTTCCACTAATATATACATGTATATAACATTTAGTCTTATTAATTTGAACTGACGTTCACATTACATAAATGATGCAATGGTGCAGTAAAAGAGTATGTATGTTCTTAAGTACATGAAGAAATTAATGTTCAAAACACATAAATTCTTGTAAATAAATGTAAAACCTTTCTCGCAACATACTGTATCTATATGACCAGACATGCTTTGAAACTTTGAGTTTAGAATATTTCATGAAAAGCTGTTTTTGTTATATGTAAAGGTGTTTTGTATAATTTCCAAACATCCAAACGCATTGTACAGTCCTTTAGTACACAACATATCTCCACATTTAATGTTATAATTGTACTTAGCATATACGTTAGTAGTTTAAAAGCAAAAGTTCTGGTGACTAAATGGGTTTCGGTGATAGCTTTTTAAAAAAATACAATGACAATGCATATCTTGAATATAAAATTTAAAGTAGCCTATCAATATTTATTTATGTACTGTGTTTTAGTCGGCCTACGGACTGTAACGTAACAGAGGATAACATTACGAAGAAGAAAATGTGTTTTTGGAATTTACATACTCATCCTCACTACAGACAAGTCTCGAAACAGTATAACTTTACACTGAAGGCAAAAAATCGCTTTGGAACAATGGAACAAGTGTTTTTATTTGATCATTATAAAAACAGTATGTTGTCATTATTATTTTTGTTTACATACGCAATTATGCATTATGTTCATAATTATATATATTTCAGTACTCCCCGAAGCACCCGAAAATATATCTTGTATCAATTCTACAACTTCGTCTTTATTTTTATCCTGGAAAGTTCCTACATCTATAGTGCCGTTTTCAGAAGGTTTGGAGCATAGGATTCTATATCAATGCGGGTTTGGACCGAAAATTTGGCAGGTACATAAATAGCATTACAGATAAAAGGGAGATTTACTGATAGCTTATGCATGTACATGGAGGCATTAGTAACGCGAACCTTAATTTTTATTTATTTCAAAAGGAATTCTGGTATTTACGAGTAAATTTACGTGTAATTTTCTTTAGGTATTTGCTTTGCAAACACATTTGTCAGATAGTTTGTGGAACGAATTTATTGCGTAACATATAAGTGCTATTGACCCAAAGTATAACTTTTTTATGGTGGTATCAAATAGAAGCGATTTTGCGGTAGTTTGCGTTTATCCGTTGCTATACTCTGTTTTTTTTTAATTTCGTGGATCACCAAGTAGAGTCATATATCGGGTGTCTGTTTAAGCTCGGCCACCGGCCATATCTCGGCAACCGTTTATCGTACAACCTCGCGGAAAAAATCTTGATAGTAAAATGGACGACGGAAATTACAACGAAAATATTTTTAAGTTTCCAAAATGATCGCAAGGGGGCGCAATTATCAAGATAAATTAAAAATTCGATAATTTTTCATTAAATTCTAGATTAAGATAGATTGAAAATTTTTCTAGTGAAATTTTTAGACGTTTTTATACCACTTTCATTTGAAACTTTTTGATCTAACTCCCATACGAAGGGGAGGGGGGTATGTCTGCGTACAAAAGTCGGTATAATTTTGGTTTGCACCAAGGGATTTTAATGTTTCTGGGCTCATTAGATAGAGAATCTTACAAAGAATTGAACGATATGTAGCACGAAATTACGTGGTTGTCAAAGAAAATAACAGGGGGCGCTGTTCTCAGTGTATGTATATTACTTGTTTTTTCTTTAAAATTTTAAATGGAACGGCATATTTTTAATATAGTAATATTGAAGCACATAAAAAACTGCAGAGAATGATGAATACCGGAAGTTGTTACCTTTTTTCTTGACGAAGATATAGTCAGTCATACGAAGACAATCCAAAACAAATAAACAATTTTTAATATAAATTTATTTATTTATTGTGAGTAATAACTTTATTTTAATTTTAAGTGTCACTAGACAGTGTATAGTTCGCTTTCACTTGAATTTTCATCATAGTCTTCCATAAATGTATTTATTTCAATCTTCTCACCGATTTTTTAATTCTTGCATATGTTACATTAGATTCTCTTCTTAAATGTTTTCAAATTTTCTAGCTATTTTTAAATTTCATGTCTTGCCTTTTTAGACATTGAAATAAAATAATAATAATAATATATCTTTATCACCCAACTGATATAGGTAGATCTAATTATAGGAATACAGCAAAAATTATTTCCAAAACTCATGAACTAAGTAGACAATAACGAGAAAAAAACCAATATTATATAATGCATTAGTTATAATCAAATCATTTACTCATTAGTAACGAAAGGGTACACAAATTGATATTTAAATCATCCCCACCTGAAATGAAAGTAAATAAGAGAACCTATTATATACGTAAACATAAATAAGAAAATATATTGACCAAGTAATATAAAGGAAAAGAAAATATATTTAAATCAGAAAGTACAAAAAAAAAACAAGAAAAAACTTCAACTTAACAAATGTTCAAAGTGTTCACCTTCATTTTCAATACACGTTTACTTGTCGATTAGTAGAAAGCAGAGTTACTTCCATTTCGTAGGCAGCAATTGTTGTACTCGGCTTTTTGTGATAAACTATGTCTTTTATTCTACCCTATAAATAAACATCAAGAACATCTGGCAAGGTGAATAAAAACTCAATAATGTCTTCTTTCGGGATAATTTAGGGAATATTTCCCCGAAGCAAGAATGCATTTTCAAAGCATTGAAAATACATTCTGATCATGTCATAAGCTTCAACGTTAGAATACGACATTTTACAAACTTAATAATCATGTGCAGGTGTCCAAAAAGGCGTAATTTGCTAAATACGTACAAAAAGTTTAACTACAAGTGACACTAATATCTTTGCATTTCGATTTTCATGGCCTATCTTGAAAATCTCATCATAATGTAATTTAGTATCACTGTGCATGCCATGTTGTATGATGAAAATTAAAAAAAAAGCAAACTACACTGTTCACTATTATTATTTTATTTATTTTATTTCAATATTGGAAAGGATAAGAAATGATATTTAAAAAATAATAGCTAGAGCATTTAAAAACATTTAAAAGGAGAATCTAACGTAACATATGCAATGAATTAAAAAATCGATAAAAAGATTGAAGAAATAAACACATTTAGCGATGAGTATGGTGAAATTTTAAGTGAAAACGTACTATAATACACTGTCTAGAGACCCTATTAAAATTAAAATAAAATTATTACTCCCAATAAATAAATAAATTTATATTTAAAGAGTTTTATTTTTCTGGATTGTCTTCGTATGACTATATCTTCGTCAACAAAAAAGGTAGCAACTTCCGGTTTTCATCATTCGCTTCAGTTTTTTATGTTATTCAATACTACCATATTAACAATATACCGTTCCATTTGAAATTTTAAAGAAAAAACAAGAAATATACTTACATTGAGAACAGCGCCCCCTGTTATTTTCTTTGACAACCACGTAATTTCGTGCTACATATCCTTCAATTCTTTGTAAAATTCTCTATCTAATGAGCCCAGAAACATTATAATCCGTTGGGGGAAACCAAAGTTATACCTACTTTTGTACGCAGACATACCCCCCTCCACTCTACCCTTCGTATGGGAGTTAGATCAAAAAGCTTCAAATGAAAGTTGTATAAAAACGTCCAAAACTTTTGCCAGTAAATTTTTTAATCTATCTTAATCTAGAATTTAATGAAAAATTATCGAATTTTTAATTCACCATGAGAATTGCGCCCCCTTGCGATCATTTTGGAAACTTAAAAATATTTTTGTTGTAATTCCCGTCATCCATTTTACTATCAAGATTTTTTCCGCGAGGTTGTACGATAAACGTTTGCTGAGATATGGCCGGTGGCCGAGCTTAAACAGACACCTGGTATACACTATGCAGCAATATATGATTTATTTTTGACAAATTTATAATATAGGGTATGTTATCTGTAGTTACTTTAGGATAATTATATTAAAATATGGCAACAATATTTGCATTTTTGTCAAGGAAGTTAGTTAGTCAGTTAGTTATGTACATGATATATAAAAATAATACAAGAGATTTACTTGATATTTCAGTAGTTTACAGAGAGAACTGAAGAATATATTCCGAAATAATAACACAAAAAGTAAAGTATATTTTCTAATGTAGTACAACTGTACAACAAACTTTAACAATATTTATACATTCATTAATCAGTATTTTAACTAATAAAATTTACTGTGCATATCACTATCACTTACAGTTCAATTGATAAATGGTGCCACGAAATTTTCTATTAAGCCATCTAATAGACTAATTTTTTCTTCCTCTTTAATTACATGTGCATGTTTTTCATTTAGCACTTTTAAAATTGGCGAATGCAGTCAATAGTAATTGTTTGACTTCTGCCGTTTTAATTTTTTTTATTATTCGCGGCAACATATCTTTTTATTTCGGCCCATACCAATTCAATGGGATTTAGTTCACAGTGGTATGGTTGTAATCTCAATATGTGTTCTTTACTCTTGCCATTCCATCAACAACATAATGGTTGAAATTGTGGCGATATTGTTTAATCAAATCCAGTAAAACTGGTCTACTCATTTCTAGTTGAAGTGGTATTTCTTTTGATTGTAGCCAGTTCTGCATTTCCTTCTTTTTAGATGATGTAATTGGAATCTTTTCAACTTTGCGAGAATGGATGGGCGCGTTATCCATAATAATAATGGCATCGTCTGGTAATTTTCTAAACAGCACTAAACGAATTTTCAAATACAACAGAATTCATATCATCATGGTGGTCGCCAGTTCTTTTGCTTTGGGAAACTAAGAATCTTCAACAAACCCATCTTTAGCTGCTATATGCACAATAATCAGTCTTTGGCTTTTCAACTTTGCGAGAATGGATGGGCGCGTTATCCATAATAATAATGGCATCGTCTGGTAATTTTCTAAACAGCACGAAACGAATTTTCAAATACAACAGAATTCATATCATCATGGTGGTCGCCAGTTCTTTTGCTTTGGGAAACTAAGAATCTTCAACAAACCCATCTTTAGCTGCTATATGCACAATAATCAGTCTTTGGCTTTTCAACTTTGCGAGAATGGATGGGCGCGTTATCCATAATAATAATGGCATCATCTGGTAATTTTCTAAACAGCATTAAACGAATTTTCAAATACAACAGAATTCATATCATCATGGTAGTCGCCAGTTCTTTTGCTTTGGGAAACTAAGAATCTTTAACAAACCCATCTTTAGCTGCTATATGCACAATAATAAGTCTTTGGCTTTTCAACTTTGCGAGAATGGATGGGCGCGTTATCCATAATAATAATGGCATCGTCTGGTAATTTTCTAAACAGCACTAAACGAATTTTCAAATACAACAGAATTCATATCATCATGGTGGTCGACAGTTCCCATCTTTAGATGCTATATGCAAACTAATAAGTCTTTGGCTTTTCCTGTTGCATTTTGCAAACTTGTCTATAGATGCTTGCCTGCGGTTATGTATATTAACAGCAACCCAAACTTGATTGTTTGTGCCCTCCAGTGAACCACGTTTCATCTAAGTAAAATATCTTTTCTTGTTAGGCTCTGTATGATCTGCTGTCAGATATCTATATCTCCAAGTACTTATCTCAGTATGCTCTAATAATAAACTTTTCCTGCTTCGCTTCATGTACCTATTCATCTTAAAAATAAATATATTTTACTTAAAATTAATCTTTTTCATTAGTAAGTATAATGATGCACGGTTCATTTGATATTTAATATTGTATTGGTTTTCAATTTCGTTACGTAAAAATTTTGTTAAATGCAGAAGCTCCATTGTTATAAAAAAAAGCTGTGTCTACTTGTCTTACAGCATTTTTTAAATTTTCGTCAAAGTTGTCTACTAATGAGCGTCTACGAGAGCTTTGCTTGGACTGAGTAAGCGCTCCCTTGGACTTATATCCCTTTATAATTTTAAAAACTGTACTTCTTGCAACCCCTCCAATAATAGAATATGGGCAACTTTTGAAACATAACTCATGACTTAAGAAAATACAATAAATATTACCTGTTGTGGACATTATATGCGATGTTATTTCCCTTGTACTTTTGTTTGTATTTACAATTGTCAGCCTTTTATAAGTATTGAGAATTATTTGCTTTTCAATAAGGAACATGTGACCAAAAGAACCGCGTTTCCTTGGTGGAGAAATAGGTAAGTTTCTACTTGTACCGGCATTGGGTCTAAGAGTTCTAAAAAAACTATTTTTGTTATATAAATACAAGAAGTAAAAAATAGCGTGGAAAATATACAAAATGCAACTGTCAGATAACTTCAAATGACTTATCAGTTAAATGTGTCATTTGGGCACGAAAAGAACCAATCGAATTGCCCACTTTTAGCGCGAAAATTTAAAGGTGGTCCGCGGAATTAAAAAACAGAGTGTAGTAATATAAATAAGACTACAGCAATAATAGATGTGCTATTATACAGGATGTTTCTCAAAAACAATACCAGTTAATAGCGCCTAATATACTGGAAGATATTAGTCAGAGATACGTCAAATTAAATGGTTGGGTTTTTTCTGTGTCATCTTTTGGGTGTTAGATGTCGCTATGATACTCTCTCACTGCATTTAACACGCAAAAATGACATAAGCAGCTTTTTAAGTCTTGAAGCCATTGTCGACAGTCTCCACGCCCACTGACGAGACCTCAAAGGTCGAAACACCGGTGTCTGTGCATTCGATTGTCGGCAATGGCACTTAATGTATGTGTGTATCTCAAACACATGCATATATGCATATACGTTTTACGTATAAATGTGTATATGTAAGTCACAGTATTTTAAATGGTTGTAAATAGACTATAAAATGCGCCAATAGAATGGTTTCTACAGACTAAATAATAATCTTTACACACAAATACTTTAAAATGTATTTTAGAGTTGAACAATACTAGTTAATAGCGCCTAATATACTGGAAGATATTCGTGAGAGATACGTCAAATTAAATGGTTGGGTTTTTTCTGTGTCATCTTTTGGGTGTTAGATGTCGCTATGATACTCTCTCACTGCATTTAACACGCAAAAATGACATAAGCAGCTTTTTAAGTCTTGAAGCCATTGTCGACAGTCTCCACGCCCACTGACGAGACCTCAAAGGTCGAAACACCGGTGTCTGTGCATTCGATTGTCGGCAATGGCACTTAATGTATGTGTGTATCTCAAACACATGCATATATGCATATACGTTTTACGTATAAATGTGTATATGTAAGTCACAGTATTTTAAATGGTTGTAAATAGACTATAAAATGCGCCAATAGAATGGTTTCTACAGACTAAATAATAATCTTTACACACAAATACTTTAAAATGTATTTTAGAGTTGAACAATACTAGTTAATAGCGCCTAATATACTGGAAGATATTAGTGAGAGATACGTCAACTTAAATGGTTGGGTTTCTTCTGTGTCATCTTTTGGGTGTTAGATGTCGCTATGATACTCTCTCACTGCATTTAACACGCAAAAATGACATAAGCAGCTTTTTAAGTCTTGAAGCCATTGTCGACAGTCTCCACGCCCACTGACGAGACCTCAAAGGTCGAAACACCGGTGTCTGTGCGTTCGATTGTCGGCAATGGCACTTAATGTATGTGTGTATCTCAAACACATGCATATATGCATATACGTTTTACGTATAAATGTGTATATGTAAGTCACAGTATTTAAATGGTTGTAAATAGACTATAAAATGCGCCAATAAAATGGTTTCTACAGACTAAATAATAATCTTTACACACAAATACTTTAAAATGTATTTTTAGAGTTGAACAATGAAGTGTCAGTGCAATTCGTTTTTTTTTTAAATTTGTATATTTTTGTTGCTTTGAATACTAGTTTTATGTATATCTCACAAAGCAAAATATGTGTAGAAATCAAAAGAAACCTAAATTTTCTCACATTTACTTGAATTCCGGAATATTCTAAGTAGTTTAGGTTAGTAGCACTACACTTGTATTATTGCGTTGTCTCTAAAATGGGATGGCATATAGCTATAACTATTACATCAGCTATCTGAATATATTTCCATTCTCTGTAAAAGCATGAATCGCTTTTAAATTGTCAATTGAGACCTTGTTTGCTTTTAGGATGGTGGATTGTTGGAAACATTCGAGCAGGACTATATATATTATAACTTGACAGGCTTGAAACATGCTCATGACTTGTGTGATATTAGAGTGGCAATACGTGTTAAAGGCGCTGAATCTGAAGAACTGTGGTCTGCAAATTCTTCAGTAACGGCACTAACAAGTAGTACAAGTAAGTTATTAAGCTGCGAACGATAGAGTAAAGACGATTTTGTGATTAATATCCAATTATAGTACCCGGAGCACCACCAAAGGTTGACATTGGCAGTTTCCAAACCGACATTACTTCTCAACTCAGAGATATATACGTATACTGGCAACAAATTCCTATCGAGATAAAAGACGCCGATCATTTTCATTATATTGTATCTGTTAGTCCTGATAGTAGTAAAGTAGCCGAAGTTACCAATTCTTATGCTCGATTTACGAACATGGCACTGAATACTCGTTATAAGTTTACCATAAAGTCGAAAAATTCTGAAGGGGAATCCAAGGAGTCATCAGTATTGGAAGTGCCCGCTAATGATGAAAGTATGTATTTTTTCTCATTTTGCTTTGTTAATTTTGTTTACTAAGTAACACTCGTATTGTAATCCCTAGTGATCGGCGAACCGGTGTCCTTTAAGAAAGTCGCTTTTGAAAATGGACTGTTCAAATTGTCTTGGGGAAAACCGAAAAAAGGTGCTGAATACGTTCAAAATTATACATTGTTTTGGTGTATCAATGACAAAGACAGGCCATATCAATGTACCGTAAGTATGATTTAACAAGCGTTTTAGATATATTGACGAATTAATCCCTCAAGTTTTCTTTTACGAGTATGCTCAAAATAGTTCTTGTCAAATTACGATTGTTATTGAGAAATTTGGTAAAACAGGATTTGTAACTCGAAAACCAGGTCCTGCTGACCAACTGAATCAACTTAAATACTCAACAACTGTCATTATTTAGACAGAGCGTTTTTACATGAATAAGCGAATAAGTAAATGAAAATGTAAAGTGTTTTAAATACGTAGGTGCTAGAACTAACATCAAGAGGTAAATACTAGTTTGTTCTAGCATCTAAGTATTTGAGTCTTTTCATTTTTATTTTGATTGGTGGTACCGGCTAAAAGGCTCTTATTTATATGGGATACACTAACATGCAGGTTTATCTTTAGCGGCGAATGCAACCAGAAACCATCGCTTTGGGTTGCAGATGTCGCTGTGATATTCGCAAACCGACATAAGTTGCTATCCTAGTTTTACAATCATTGCCGACAGTCGCACGTATACTGACGAGGCCTTAAAGACCAAAACACGGTGTCTGTGCGTTGATTATCTGTAATGACACTAGATGTATGTGTGTATCCCAACATACGCAATATGCATATACGTTTTGCGTATAAATGTATATAGTAGAATAAGTAAATATTTATCTTTACATTAATTTCCGTCAGGGTTATCTAAATTGGACGCAAGTACCTGCATCCACAACTGAATATAACATAACAATGCCAGAGAATACCACGACACAAGTTGCAATTTCTGCCAATAATGCGACATCAAGTAGCGGCATGGTATGGGCAGCGTGTACATTGATTCATAATAAATCAATAACGAAAATAAAGGAAGTATGGATAGAAAGTGTCGACAGCAAATCTATTCACTTGAGGTGGGCACTTGGTTGTGCTGATGCTAGCGACAATGTCGCTGGATATATTATTTACTATTGTCCAAGGAAACCAAAGGAAGCCGGATGTCAGAAACAATTAAATCAAACAGTAAATAATCCCGATGCCGTCTCAGCAACCGTAGGGGGCCTGACACCGTACACCACTTATCGGCTGACAGTATCAGTAATCGACAAGCACGGGACTCAAAGTCACGAAAGCGAACCGCTTTACAACACTACATACGAATCAAGTAAGTGAAGTTGCTACAAATATATACAGTTCTTATAACAAAAACGGTACGACTTAGAATATCTCTTGATTAAACTACATAATGCAGGACAAGCGCTTACGAGGGGCGTTCAATGTATTAAACCTTATTTTTCAACGTAATCTACCATAATCTCAATACATTTATTACATCTTGGAATTAACTTTTTAATACCCTGTAAAAAATAACTTTCTTCCTTATCGGAAAAATGTGCATTTATTGCCGCCTTGAGCTCTTCATCGTCGGAATAATTACTAGGGGTGAGGTCAGGGCTATAGGGCGCACTATTGAAATGTTCTATTTTTAAAGTTTTAAAATTTATTTATATAATTCCATAACAAGTGGGTGCTGATCTATAAAATACAAAATACGTTATTATTTGTTTATTTTGTAGTTGAAGTCGAGTAAAGTAGTATTAATATTTACTAGCAATACTTTCTCAAGGTTCGCTTCTGTAAGATTTGTTCTCTTGTAGATAGAAAACGTCCATTCTACATCGCAACTGGTTATAGGTGCGTACTGGAAATATTCTTTTATTTCAGCGTATTTAGCAAACACAATTGCCGCAATGTTATTAAATCTGGATTTCTATTAAGAACTGCGTCTAACTTTTGCCGAAGACCACATCCGAAGTCACTTGGAATACTTTTGAAATTATTAATAGCCACATCTAATGTGGTTAATCCATCTTTTAATTTGAGATTTCGATTTTCAAAATATGTGGTTAGTTTAGGCAAATTTCCAAAGTGTTCCTGAAGGAATAAAAACTGATTTTTTTAAATTTGGGGTTTGTGTTAGTTCCTTGCACTCAGAAATACTTCAAGCGTCGTCATTTAAACATGGAACGAAATTGTCAAACACGAAGGTTGACAATATCTTCCTCGTGGCGATGTTAGCTGTTGTCTTCAGAACCGAAGATCTTCTAACTGAAGCTGCAAATGGTAGTCTGTCACCTGATGGTCTTCCGTGTATGCTTCTATCTCCAAGGATATCCCACCTTATTCCTTGGCTACACCGTACTGATGACGACCAATTATTCAGAAACACTTGTCTACGGTTGCACTCCAGCGGAATTTACCCAATATTTTCTTTTTCTTGTTTTGTTTAATAAATATATACATATATATGTTATGAACTTTTATTGCATAGCTGTTGGTGTAGATGTAAGTTAAATGCAAAAAAAAAACAGTTATATGTCACAGTAACTTATAAAAGAACATATAATATGCACTGAGATAGGTAAAAACGGTGCTCTTCAATAAAAGAAGTTCACAAAGCATATACTAACATTATTAAAGTAACCCAGAAGTCCTTCCTCTGTAGAAGTATCAACAATGAACACTTCAAACACACCCATATTGTCTGTTGGGCTAGGTAGCAGTTCATGTGTACCCTGCTGTTGTGTGGGTTATATGTCTATTCCTTCATAATTTGTTGCACAATTAAGACCTGTTACTGCTTCTTTTCCCTATACAGATAGTCCTCTTTCTTCCAAATCCGACATTTTAATAGTAGTGGCTGGTCTTGACCCCGTCTGGGACCTATATTATGACAACTTTCTATATTTTGCCCTTGTGGCATATTTCCAGTCACTAAACCGCTACAAAAGATATATATTTTTTAATATTCTTTTTTAATTTTAATTCTTTATATTACCTTTTTCCATTCTTCCACCTCTAAATTCGGACCATCTCCAATTGTATTTAAACTATTACATAGTTTTGTCCACTGGTTTTCTATGTAGTTGTTCCCTAACGTGGGATTTATAGTACCACTTCTAAAATGGTAATCTCTTTCTATCAGTGGCGGCTCGGGGTGGTTCACATAGGGAGTGCATAATTTCAAAATTAAAAAGTGTAATACAAGAACGCTTACCCAATCTTTATAAGTTTCACCGACATACTGTTCCAGACAGGTACTGTTCATTGTACAGTTTGTTTTGAGGGAATAATAAATATAACACTACAGTTTAATTACATCTGACGATAAACGAAGTCAATTTTGCGTGTCTTTGACTTGCAGAACAGTTCTATCACTTTTTCATTAAAATTTGGAAAATCATTTATAAATTCAATTAAGAACCGGTGCTGCTTCGATGTGATCTCTGAGCGATTTATCTAATTCTGCCGTAAAATTTATCAATTCCCGAAAAATGCCCTTGGTATTCGACGTTTGCCGTTCATCATGACCCCGAAGTGCCAGTTCAAACGCGCCACAAAATCTAATGCAGTTTATTATTAAATTTAACACATGCCTATTTTTTGTTACCTGTTCATTGTGTTGTTGAACTGCTTTTCTATATGATGATCTAAAACATTCTGAATGTTATTTTTTCCTAACATTCTTAGACTAAATATATTTTTCAAATGCCCTTCGGAATTTTCATGTTTCGTAATTTTAGCACTAAGATGAATTAAGTCTTTTATTCCGTTCTTTGACCAAGACGGTTCACCACCAAACAAAAGACACGGAAAACAAAACAAAGTATTTTTAATTTCACACCCACAAATCCACTCATTTTTCTGATAAATATTAATTTTGAATTTTCTTATAACGTCTTTACCTTTAACAGATTGTTTATTTTCTAAACATAATTGAGGCATCGGCCGTTTAAAATTTTTTATTGCGATTTTTTCATCATACGTTAAGCGCGAAAACGTGTTATTCTGTATCGCAGACACGAAATACATCTTACAACAGCGTTGAGCAGACGGGAATCTCGCTCACATGCTATGTATTATACGATATGGAACTAGAACAAAATACAGTTCTCCCCACCTTCAATGTAATGTTTAATGGCTTAACGCAGCAACAGTAGCGCTTTGCTCATGGGTATGTTTCTCTCGGTGGAAGGGGTCTTTACATCCGTGCGCTGTTAGTGGTCATTATATCTGTGACGACGATCGGTGCATGTAGGTTGTTTCGCGTGCCGTACACGCCACGTTCCTGTTCAATAACTATGAATACGTAATAAATAAATACTTTCACAGTTAGTCGCCGCTTGGTTTGTTTTGTTTCAAAATTCCAGGGGGTGCAATTGCTCACTTGCTCTCATTAAAGAGCCGCCACTGCTTTCTATGTATTGTAAATAAAGATCTAATTGTCCCTTGGTGGTATTTTTTGTTCGTTTACGTTTTCGGCTACTGTAGTAAATACATTACCAGAAAATAGATAGATTTCTTGACATAATTTTAGATAATATAATTATAACAGTTATATTTGAAGAAATGTTTTAATAATATCATTGAACTTCTATGCCTACTACACTTAACCTAACAGATTTTGCAACTGACATACACGCTTACGGAGTCACACTACATAACAATAACATGAAGATAGTCGCTGGTCTTTTTTTACAGGAATGTATACAGAATTGCCCCAATTGTAAATCTGTAAATATAACATTTACAGACTTTTGTAACGTTACAGATTTGTATAATTACAGATCTGTAAGGAATTGCACAGAATTGGCCTATAACTCCTCCTTGCTTTATTTATCTTACGAAATGTAAGGTAAATAGTGTAAATTTTGAAAACCCCTCACCTTTCTACCTACGCCGATGAAGAAAGGAAATGAATAGTAAAATCGTCTTTTTTGCTGTCCGTTTTCTCGACGAAAGCAGATGATGCAGTTCACCATATGAATAGTGCCATTTAGTAACTGCGTGATGTTATACATTATTTCTTTTGTCCGTCGTAATTTCGGCCTGATACGTCCGGTCCTATATAAATAAGGTGTAGAATCGTGATATTTTTTTTGACTCATCCTTGTATTGTAAGGAATTTAATCACAGTGCGTTGTACGATTTTCTTCAATATTGTCGCGTCAATCATTGCGATCGTCTCACCGATGATTAGTAGAGAACTAATGATCATAATTGTGTGAAATTTAATATGTATACCCTCAGATAATGTAGGTTATAATATTACCCACTTAGTTTATTTACCCGATACCGAAAATACATTGAACGCCTCTTGTATATTTACTTGTCAACAAGATTTATCTATTAAGTATCCGCTTACAACTCAGAAAGAGAAAAAAAAACTAATAAACTAATATTACTTATTATTTGCAATGATATAAGTATGCTTTTTATACAGGATATAATCTTGTCTTTATTTATTTTAGCTCCTTCTAAACCGCTCAACTTAAAACTAATGAATATTACAAACTCTTCCATTAGTTTGAAATGGGAACAGCCAAAGGAACCAAATGGTTACTTGAGATCCTATTGTATTTATTTTAATAATCATTCAATTCAAACAAGCGATAATAATACATCATGGACTTTAACGGATTTGGAAGATGGCTCCACGTATCATATAGCTGTTACTGCATGTACGCAACACTGTTCTAACAAATCCGAAGAGCTACATGTAAGAACTAGATTGGGACGTGAGTATACACATCATCTATGTATTATTACATTGTATTTATTTATTCTTTGACCATTGACATAGATATAGAATCAGTCAAATCAGAAAAACAAAAACCATCAAGAGAATCTAGAATAAAAAACAAGAATTGCTAATACTTAACCTAACCTAAGCGCACGGCCGTTTCGTGTTAATTTCTTGAGAAAAGACGGCTTAATCGAATCACCATGGTTGCCGATCGGACGGCTCAAAATCGACGAAAACTGGATGCACGGGGCGCAGTACTCGTCCCTGGATTCGCGAAATTAAAAGTTGTCTCTTTGTTTGGCCGTTCGGGGCATCTTTAATTTCCGGTCGACGGAGAGATTTTCTCTTTTATCGGAGCGTGAAGAGAGATATCGACCGTCGAAGAGGACCGTGCAAAAGTCGGCATTCGGGCGTGGCGAACAAATTCTGACAAACGGCGCTGGCGGATGGAAAATTCACGTGAAACACGTTGAAAATCGCTAGAAACGTCAAACTGACAGGCAACTGAGTGGTATCTCCATATTCACATTTAAGCGTGAAATACGAAATTTTGAAGGTCGCGAGGGTCCATCAAGACCCGGGGTATTAAAGAACGGGCTTCTCGGGATCTTTTACATGCATATTTCGAGTCGACAGACGCACGCAACCAAGGGCGCGAGCACTTTGAAGTCGTTTGCGGGTGGATTTTTTCAGAAAAATGGCCGATTCAATATGCACTGATATCAATGCATTCCGGACGGGCGAAAAATATAATCAGATTCTCATGTGCACTGCCGGTTAATATGTTACGGTCCGGCGAATGTTCGGCATGTCCACACAATACATAGCGGTCCCGCTTGATTTAATACCTTTCATCTATGCAGGTGTTGTCGAGTAATATTTTAATAATGATTTGAATTAAAATACGTAAATTTCAGAACGCGTTTTTCCTCAAAGGGGAAAAGAAGGAGGATTGCTTTCGACATTCATGTGCCCCTACGAAATAATTTTATTCGAACGATTACGCAAACGTGCACGGTGGGCGGAGTTGGCTGAAATCAATTTCTCTCTATTCTGATTAAGTTTTTACGGTCGCCCGTCACTAATTCTAAATTGACATACGAATGTGAAATTTTAGATACGGGGGTGTCTTATGTCGCCGATCACTAATCCAAAGTCAAAATGCCAAAAAAAAAATGGCCGAAGAGTTTTTTGAAAATTGACGTATGAATACGAAATTTTAGATACGGGGGTGTCTGCGGACGCCGATCACCAATCCATATAATTGACTTACACATTGCTATTCAGAAATTTTTATGACATTAAATGGGCAACATGGAAACGTCTTCCTTCATTTTTTCTACCGCCGGTGTGATGCTTAAATATTTAAAATATAAACATCATTTGATAATTACGTGATCATGGAAGTATAACATTGCCAATATGATGAAACAGAGCATTCCTAACCTGCAATTTTAAACACATCTTGTTAAAATTGATTACTTCAGGTCGCTAATTGCCAAAATCACAGCTAAAAAAAACTACGCTTATGGGCGTCCAATATCAAATTTGACAATTTAAATTCACGCTGGGGTAGAAATTGTAAAACATAAAAATTGTTAAAATGCAAATGACGTTTTCCTAAAACAATTACAGACACATTATACTCACAGCTGTAAAAAGAATAAAGTAATGAACATCATGATAGAAATATACTATATTATGCAATGACAATTTAATGATAGCTATTAAGATACGAGTATGCAAATTACGAAACGAGCCGAAGGCGAGTGTCGTAGTGAATACGAGTGTCTTAATAGCCATTAAATGCGAGTTGCATACACTATTGTTTTTACGACCCCATAATAAAACATTATTTTTTTTTTAAATTTCCATTTCATAAATTGTAGTAAAAGTAAAATTTTCCTTACGTTTTTGCCGATTTAGCTGTAATAAATTGTTCGTGGCTACTAAGGCTTGTTCCAAAATTACCGGTGGAATCAAATTTCAATGTCATTATCCCTCATTTTTTACTGTTTATATTTTCAAAAAAGCACAAATTTTAACTACTTACTAGTAAATTGCAGAGAACTGTCAAATTTAATTAATTTTTATATCTGTCAGATATGTAGTCATGGCCATATTGAATATTGATTGAATACTGGAATGTCGCATTCCTATTGGATGTAAACTTGTATCTTAAATGACATCATTAAAGTACAGGTTCAGCATATCTAATAATACAATTAAATAGTAATATTTGTGACCATAATTATTACTGTTTTACCATAGTAGTAAGGTAACATTTCAATCACACTGCATTTCTAATATATGAATGTTGTACTGTAAAAATCTCTCTGGCACAGTGCAATTTTCCATGTACTTAATAGAAAAATAAAATCTAATTATTGTCTTTTGTTTTACTTTTTACCTGAAATTGTTTGCCAAACATTAATAACTTGATGATTAAATTATAAAATCAGAATAGATCGATCATGAGACCACACAAATACTTCTCATCATTCTTAACATTTGATATTTCTTTATTTAATTATCAAATGATTAGATGGACTCTTTGAATGATATGTATAGTTAATATCCATCACATAAATATTAATGATGAAAAATAATTTGTCACGATTTATTGTAGATCCGCAGAAGATTCAGGAAATTTGGGCCAAACCAGAAAATAACACGTTAGGTTTTTATTGGACGATATCTGGAAACAAGAGGCCATCCTTTTATGAATTACAACTTAGAGTTATAAACGATCAGGAGAATCGAACCTTACCCATAATCAGTACACCAGGTAAAAAATTATCAGGTAGTTAGTGTTGTTCTGTTTTAACATATCATTCTAACACCATACATTACGAAATTAATTTTTATCTTAGATATTAGATTACAGACCATTTAGTTACTAACAGTTACTACATAACTAATAACCGCTTTATAGTATAGAAAGTACAATGAAATTGCCTTTTTTTTTTCATAAATATTTTCATGATATATGTTTCTGTATTTTAATTGAAATGCTTATAAACTTATAAACGACTGTTATGATGTAGAAACAGACTCTATGGAACGTCATTGTCGTGATGTTATTTTTTAGTTTCATAAACTCCCTTGTACAAAATTCAGGCAACAAAATGTATGAAATCAGATTGTCTAAATTATAAATTTTAACATCATTATCTGATACCTAATAAGGCCGGGATATGACTATTCAATTTGAATATTGAATCTAAAAAGAATTTCTTATTTATTGAGCCTAAATTTTGTCATGGACTCTCATATATTTATGTAGGTATATATGTCTTAAATCATTTCCATTCAATAAAGTATATCAATATTACTGATGAAAATTTTTGTAATTTTAGGAAAATCTTATCACTTAGCGTGCAATGAAGAAAACAAGCACTACGTTTATCGCTATTCTGTTAGAGCAGTTAATAGAGATAGTACAGATAGCACAGTAAATTTGACAGGGCCATGGAGTCATGAAGATAATGCTTCGTGCAGTCAAACTGCTTATAATCCTAGTCTGATTTGGATATCCATAGTAATTGCTTGTATTTTTGCACTTTGCATAATGCTCTTTAGTGGAAAAAAGTGAGTATTTTTTAAACATTAAACGAGATGCTTATATTACAGAATATAGTATTGTATAGTCTTAGTCCTTATTCTCAATGGACGTAAGAAACGTAAGGCATAAGAAACTCATAAGATGTAAGATATACATAAGTGATATATAAAACGTAAAATTTAAATAGCGTTCACAATGAACATAAGTGAAGACAAAGAATGGCGCAAGCGCTGTTGTGGTATTTTGTTTTATTTATTTTGACGTTTACAGTTAGTAGTTCCTAAAAATTCTATAACAGTATTGGAATTTATTGTTATTAAGAACACGTAAAACGGAAAGCATCAAAGGGCCAAATTGAGTATATAAAACGTAATTTATAATACATATATACAGGGTGTCCAGAAACTCTCCTGACAAACGAAGACCGGAGATTCCTCAGATAATTTTAAGACAATTTAAGTCAATTCACCCTAGTCCAAAAATGCTTCCTAAGGGAGCTAGAGCTCTTTGAAGATGGCGCCTTGTAATTAGTTTCTTTTTCATATCTCCCGAACGCTTCTATTTAGAAAAACAAAAACTGGTCTGCTTATTTATCCTCCACAGATGAATCGAATCCATCAATTGCGAATTTCTAGTACCGGTCATAGGCGTCCGTTTTGGGTAGGTAAACGGCCTAACTTTTTTGTCTTTAACTTTTAAGCATTTGTGACACTAGATTATTAAATTTTCAGGTATTCTAGTACTAAAAGGTACTCTTACTTTAAGTCGATAGGATACACCGTTTTCTAGAAAAATCGATTTGAAAATTTTTCGTTTTTTCGTCATTTCAACTTCGCGAACTGACAACAATTTGAAAATTAAAAACGTAGGTTTTATTTCTGTTGGCAGTTCAGAGCGAACTAGTGCAAAAAATGATAAATTGAATTTTAATGACGAAAAAACGAAAAATTTTCAAATCGATTTTTCTAGAAAACGGTGTATCCTACCGACTTAAAGTAAGAGTACCTTTTAGTACTAGAATACCTGAAAATTTAATAATCTAGTGTCACAAATGCTTAAAAGTTAAAGACAAAAAAGTTATGCGTTAAAATAACCGTTTACCTACCCAATACGGACGCCTATGACCTTAGGAAGCATTTTCGGACTAGGGTGAATTGGGTTAAATTGTCTTAAAATTATCTGAGGAATCTCCGGTCTTCGTTTGTCAGGAGAGTTTCTGGACACCCTGTATATCAAATTTCTCTTTCCAAAAAATCTATTATTTCATCCGGTTTTATAACCTGTTCCTTCAGTTTTGTATTTTCTTCCTTAGTTGATTTCATGTCCTGTATCACTTGCGCTAGTTTTCCGTTTATTTGCTTTAATCTATTCCATATTTCTTGGAACATTGTTTTTATATTAATTATTTTATTAAAAATACAAAATTCACTCTAGTATAGAAAAATACAAAGTGCGGGCAAAAGGGCCTTCGATTTAGCTTGTAATTAATAGTAGTCAATGATAAGAGTTAACCGTACAACATCAAAACAGCAAAGTGATACAAAAAATATCAAAGCGCGTTTAAATTGGCTATCTGCCTACACATGCGCAGAAAGCCAAAAATGACTTAAACTACAAATAATACACATGTCACTGTTATCGAAACTGTAAATGTTACTTAATAGTTAGTTGGTTAATGTTTGTTACTTATTACAACTTAAAACACCTCCTGATTATTTTTATTGCAGGTTATACATTCACTTCAATGAAATGAAGACGATAGATGTGAAAATGCCCCCCGGCTTAGATCCACAAATTGACACAAGCTGGACGCAGAGGAAACCGAAACCAAAAATGAGTCCGAGTGATGAAGACAGTTTACTACACAAATCATACATCAACCCTGGCGATTCAAGTGGTTGCAGTTCGGGACAGGAGAGTGTCGCTTCCGATTCCGGCTCCAGCATAGCCAGCAGTACGTCGGATTCGGGGACAGAACAGCCCAGAACACCGACCGATGAAGAACCGAAAACACTATTGACGACCATAAACGCATTGAAAGCGAACGGTGAAAATCAACCTTCTTACAACAACGGTTACAGCATGTACGGTATTTCTGATTCGACAAACGGAAATTCGGAAATCGAATTGATGAACGTGGCAAAGAGCAATAGTACCACAATAGATTCGCCATATCTGACGTGCGATCAAATCAGGAAACCCATAGAGGAAACTAGATCTGTCAATAACACATATGTACCCGCAAACAATACTCCAGACAAAAATCCACCATATGTCATGGCAGCGAATAAGAACGTTATTATATCAAATCTGTTTTATCCGAATGTACCAAATGTGGATGAGCGAGCTTACGTACAAGTAGCGGATGTTAATCAAACAACAGAATAATGCAATAATTTGCTAGTATGGCAGTGGTAAATGGAATGCAATGAATGGGAAAAGAGAAACGTGTTAAAAAACGATGCTTCCTTCCAGGTGACGATAAAATTGAATTTAATTTTAAACATCATTTACATCTTTGCACTTGGTTTTTTTCATCATTCTAACGAGCAGTATCCTAAAACCGTTTGTTTATTCCTACCGTGTGTTTAAACTTGAGATTTATTGAGATTCATTTTCTTTTCACTACTTGCACAACTCTGTATCAGATATTAACAGGAACTGTTTTGCGTTTTGAATGTGTTCAAAAAATAATTCAATGCTTGTTGAAGTATGAAATTATGAGATACAAAATGTACAATTAAAAAGATGCTCAATCTTATAAGAACTTCGAGTTGAGTATGTACTAATAACTTAAGAAGTAGATTTTTTCCACTTCTAGAGTTTAGTGTACATTTTTATAAGTGATATGAATGATCAGATGATTTTTTTTATTGTTTCTAGTTGAGAGGGTCATAATGTCATCCGCTTTAACGAATATATCCTTCGCGTAACATTTTCAGGTATGTGCACGAATAATAGTTGAAATATGGAATTTTTTTCGTTTAATGCTTGTCTGATGTTGGGCATGCGTAATGAACCTACATCTGCCCAGTGAATACCTTAGTCATTTAGCGAAATGTATTTTTCTATTTCGGCTTTATAAGTTCTCTAAATCATTATAAATTTAGTGAACTTAAAATGTCATTATGACGTAATAATGCTGACTTTGAAATCTTTAAAGGTCTGTATAACCAGCATCAAGTTTAAATACTTTTTAATATTTAAAACCTGAAATAGAAAAAATAGTGTCAAATGCACAAATATCATGTTTAATGAAACTTGCTACTATTTTATACTGCTTTAAATGATAATAGTTGTTATCATTTTAATTATTATTTCTTAATTGTTCTTGCATACATATAAATATAGAGAGAAAAGTTATGAAGACCTTGAAGACATATATAAATTAAAATTAATATATGCGTGCATAAAATTGATGCACATTCTGTCGTGGAGTCCGGCATTCCAGCTACCAACGCACGGACACGTGTTTCGATCTTCATAGATCTCGTCAGCGTGCGAACGTGGTTCGCCATGCAAAAGCAACAGTTGTTTTGCATGGTAGATGTCGCCGAGATTTCCTCACAGGCATCGGTCATGCAAGGGGGCGATATTGCGGGAGATTTGGAGATCATTTGGCATTCCAGCAAACCAGTGATGTAAAATTACCGTAATTTATATTTTCGGTAAATTATCGCGGTAAATCACCGTTCTTTAAATTACCATGGTAATGTACTGAAGAAATGATAAATTATGCAAGAATAAATCTTGGTGGAAAAGAAGCAGTAATTTACCACGGTAATTTACCAAAAAATATAAATTACGGTAATTTTACATCACTGCAGTGAGAAAACCACCTTTACACGCTGATGAGATCTAAGAAGGTCGAAACACGTGTCCGTGCGTTGGTAGCTGGAATGCCGGACTCCAGTGTGCATCAATTGTATGCATGCATATAAGATTCAATTTAGAACAATTTGTTGTATAGAATTATCATAATCTAAACCAAATTTCTGTGTGAGAGACTTAATAATGTGAGATTAAATGCAGTTGTTTCGGCATTCAACCACTTGTAGATGGAAACGACACATCGTGATATATTTTATTTCAACTATGAACACCAGACCCTTCATTTAACTCTCTAACACCCCCGTTTTAATCACTACCGTTCGGGGGGGGGGGGGGCTGTACATGAGATGTTTATTTTTTTTAACATGAAAAAATGATGTATATTTTTCCTGTTGCATTTGGTCATTGCTCATTTTTCTGTTTGTTTTCTGATATTAATAATATTTTTTAGTTTTAGGTTCCTAAGTACTTACTCTGCGATAGTAATACGATCGTCAATTGTTAATCCATCTATGTAATAGTATATGT
Organism: Amphimallon solstitiale; assembly: GCA_963170755.1. NCBI lineage: Eukaryota > Metazoa > Arthropoda > Insecta > Coleoptera > Scarabaeidae > Amphimallon > Amphimallon solstitiale. The sequence goes on from OY720684.1 coordinate 12,591,236, forward strand.
GCTTCCATACTTATTCATGCCTTACACTTTATTCCCATCATAGTCTCATTGATCTTTGTTTCATCTGTTGGAATGTATGTCCAACATTGCCCATTTCGATTTCGTATCGTGCGTTCCATGTCTTCCATTTCCGTTTGCTCTCTAACCCGTTTCGTTGTTTATATTGTGTCAAAAACGTTTAAAATTCATTCAGTTTATATTTATTTCATAACTAACATTATTCATAGAACAGGTAACATCAAAAGATCCATGTCCCACATAGTTCGCCGCTTTCAAAAATGGAGTCCAATACCATATTTTCCTCGACTGTTAGTTTGTTTTAAGTACACTCGCTACTCTATTAATGCTGTAATTGGGTACTTAAATTTCTTTTGATTACCATGTATTCGTTGTGTTGTCTAGCGTCCTTGATTTATTTGGTATTTTACAGTTTGTTGTCTTATTAACAAGAGATCCGAGGTATTGTGTCCATAATGACTTTGTCGTCAGTAATAGCCATTATTGCATATTTTCTTGTGCGCTACTTCATTATATCGTAGCGTGAACAAAAACACTGATAAAAACATCTATACCACACTAAAGCACTGACAACTAGATACATATTTCGACACTTATGTTGTCATCATCAGTATCACTGATTAATAAAAGCCGCGTTCTCTGTATACCGTAGCTTATACAGAACAACACTGATATAAATTTTACAAGGATGGCTTATTTATACCTACACCTAAGCTATTACTAACATCATTAACGGTACCTGGTCACGTTAATGTCGTCACGCTTAATACTAAAATCCTACCCTCTAATTATAAATATTCTAGGAAACTGTACCTCAAAAGCGGTATCGTTGTTCACACACAACTTAAATAAGTTGTTCACACCCTAAACTTAGATTTGTGTTGAGGATGACGATACCGCTTTCAGATAAAGTTAGTTTCTTAGAATATTAGAAGTAAAGGGTAGGATTTTAGTATTTAGCTTGACGAAATTGACGATACAATTATCAGGTACCGTTAATGATGTTAGTAATAGCTTAGGTGTGGGTATAAATAAGTCATCCCTGTAAAATTTAAGTCAGTGTTCTCTATACGCTATGGTGTACAGATAATGCGGTTTTTATTACTCAGTGCTACTGATGATGACAACATAGTTATGGAAATATGTATCTAGCTTTCAGTGCGGTAAAAGTGTTTTTGTTTAGTATCAAACCACAGGCTCCAATTAAGTATCGTAGCATAAGTTAATAATTTTGTTTTACCTCTACGTTATTTAGCATTTCGAACATACTATATACTATATATAGAGAGAGAGAGTAGTATACGTTGCTTGTACTGTACAAAGTATGTTGAGAAATTAAAATTACTGTTTTAAAACAGAATTATGGGTTTGTAATCAAATAAAACACAATAATTTGATGTATTGTGACGTTTCGATTTTATTTCAAATCTTCATCAGACCTAATTAAAAAAAAAAATCCCCAATGGGAGAACCAGAGATATTAGATATTAAATAATGACATCGTGTTAAGACAATATTCACATAACATCCGTGTTGTGTATACGTTATAGGTTGTAACATATTAAACCAACATCACAGCGTTGTTAATAAATTACAATTTTTACATATTAAAAACAAGTTCACCACACTTATAAAATGCATTAAAATTAGGACGTCATACAATTAAAAGTATAAAATATAAAAATCTGCGTTATAATTGTCCATACATATAGCAGGCATGAAACCAATGTACACATGCTGTATTATTATTCACCGTGTTTTTCTATCGAAATAATACAAGGAAAAATACGGTGAATAAAAATACAGCATGTGTACAATTGATTTCATGCTTGCTACGTTATATCTGTTATATGTATGGATAATTATAACGCAGATTTTTATATTTTATACTTTTAATTGTATGACGTCCTAATTGTAATGAATTTATTTTCTTACAAACCCATAATTCTGTTTTAAAACAGTAATTTTAATTTCTATATATACCATGTGCTTGCAGGCGACCTGCGTATAGGGCTTACTGTAAGATAAAACGACGACACCGAGAGTTTGTATGAGTTAGTACGAGAAAGCAATATACAAACTGCAGTACAGCTGCGCTATCTATCCTCGTTGCCCTGCTTAAACGGAGAGTCAGCCTAGCCCGTTCTAGCCTCAGCGTAAATCTACTCGAATCCCCTCTTTTCCAACACTACACTCGACCAAGGAGCAGTTTGTATATTGCTTTTTCGTACTAACTCTTACAAACTCTCGGTGTCGTCGTTTTATCTCACAGTAAGCCCTATACGCAGGGCGTCGGTAAGCACACTGTATATATATATATATATATATATATTCCTTCTATGTTGTGTGTTTTTATTAGAGTAGATCAACATTTCCTTCTGCAACTAAAAAAGTGTCGTATGAACATGCGCATTACCGGCTGAAAGTTTCAGATTGTCTGATGTTTTTTTTTTGTACACGCAATGTAGGAGTATTACAATATTTATAACAAACTAAATCTAAATGAGAGAGAAAATACTTGTTGCTGCCTGTCATAGTATGAAATTCTACGTTTTTATCACTAGAAGTTAACGCAATTATAACATTTATATCTATCGCTTACATTGAGGCAATGTTAATTATTCGAACTATTGTTCTCCTGTTCTAATGAAGATGAAAAATGCGTGTAGTTTATTTCGATGCTGTATGTTATTCTATATGTTGGACGGAAACCAATTTTTATTTAACACGTTTTCTTTTCTGATCCATATGCTGTCAACATTCATTCATATTTGTATGTTATGTTAATCTCGAAAACTTCGTCTTAAAGTTCATTTAATTAAATATTTTCATATTATGTGAAACTACTACTAATGTGTGTGTCTATGTACCTTTGCGTGTGTGGCTGTGCGTCTGTGTGTGAAAGAATGCGCGTGCGTGAGCTTGTGTGTATATATATATTTATATATGGAACCTTGATAATTTCTGTGATTGAACGCGGAGATAAGTAGCCTGAAATTAGAATTTAAAAAAAGCGTGTTTTTTATTATTATTTGTACATATCACTTTTATTCATTTGTATATAGAAATATATTTTATTAAGTTTTTAAAAAACATATTGATTTATTGTAAGTAAACTCTATTGTGCCTTAAAAATTAAATGGATGATTTTAATATTTGTTTCTGCCATGTCAAACAAATATTTTATATTATTTTATTTCTATCATTTTAAACTTGCCAGATCAGTTTTTAAAATAGATGCTCTTTTAATATCCTAATAAATAATACATTTAGTTAAGAGGTCACTTAATAAGTGTTAAAAAGCACACACACACACATCCCTACCTGTGTCACCATAAAATCGACAACTTAAATGTAAAAGAAAATTGTTGGAATAACTGATAAAAAATGATTCTATGTCCTAATTAGTAACTATGAGAAAAAATACAATACAAAGTATATATTGTAAATATTTAATAGTCACCTTGGTATTTGTATGATCAGTTTTTGTATCAGTTGATTTTACTTAAACGTATTTTACTAATTCATGTGAGATTTTTTTTAGTATTAAATTAAACTCTCCAACATTACTTTCACTAAATGCATTTTTATGTTAAATACATTTATATTAGTATAGTATCTTTGTATTTATACTTAAGTATGTAATTACATTAGATGATATAAATTATTATAGATAATATAACTTTAATGTCATGTTCCTTTTATCCTTTTAATAAATACATTCTCAAAATTGTTTCTTCGACTTTTATTAGGTACATTGTATTTGCTTTTATTAGTAGCAACGGGGCTCATTAGACAATTATCTAGGTATCGCAGTGATTCTTTTGTCAACTTCGTCGGGTCATGAAAAAATAACACGCATATGCTGTACACGAATTATTCTAAATGTATTTAGAGAAACTCATTTGAAGAGTTTTCATTGGTCGCATTCAGCAGACGGATCGGGAACCGTTGTCGCTCCAACTGTTGACTTGGCAACAACTGAGTGTCGAACAAAATCCGCTTATTTTATTTTGTGAATAAGCCTAGCGAATTTTTCTGTGAAGACAACACGTGTGTCGACATTTTTACGGCACAAAAATACAACTATATCGGGTAGACTGTTGCTCCTTTCGCTTTCTGCACGTCCGCTTTGTAATGGATTTGTCTATACGTCATAGCAAGCTGCACTATTTAGAAGAAAATGCGCTCTCTCTACGCACGATTCGTACGAGCGTACAGATGCCTCTTAAGATGTCAATTTAAACACATACTCAATATATAAACGTAGATCTCTATATGGATGAAATTTTAGATAATATATTGCATATTTAAACTGTAATAAGAAACGCCTACTCCAAAGAAAATGATATGTCAAATAGTTTGGTTCAATCGCTTTGGAAACGAGAACAGATTATTATTGATTTTGATGGGAGAAAGATGTCAAGAGAAATTAAAGTGTTAAAATGTTAACATTAATAGCAGTCATAGGTTGAAGAGTAACAATGAATTAACAGTTGTACAAAAGATAATCACAACAGTTAAATGCACAACACTTTAAATTAGATACAGTAAGCAGAGGACTATTGAAGAAATAGTTTTAAGAAGGGAAGGCACATCAACATTTGAAGGAGGATAAAAGGATCATAATTTCGCATACAAAATACACCAAAATTCACACAGTAAGGTTAGTTAATTGAATTATATAATAAATTGGGGGGGGGGGAAATTAATCATGAATATCAAATTAAATTATACTTTATATTATATATACCTACATATAAATACGTGTGTATTGTTCTTTTATATTATGTGAAAGAAATAAAACGACACTAGGAAAGACTGGCACATGGATTATTATTATTTATTGTTATTGAATTTAAATATAAACAATAGCAGAATTTATATTTGACTGTTTTATTGGCTTTTTTTTTTTTTTTGGTAGGAGGAAATGCTCATGCACTCCCTGTGTTTGGGTCTTACACACACGGAAGTGTGGGACTCAATAGCGTCTAGCTATTGCCTACCCACTAAAACCTCCCCATCTTCTTGCATAAGGATCGATATTGATACTACATGGCAATACCCATATAATCTTCTTATCTTGAGCAGTGTTAGTCCATAGGTTAGTCCCTTTATTTACATTGCAGGTGTCTACCTTCTCGTGTTCTTGCTTTCAGTATCCCTTGGTGGTAACTATCAGCAGAAGCAGGGCGTCACTATTTTCTTTCATCTTCCACGTCTTCCATTTTGTGTGCATGCATTCATGTCCTGCAAGTTGAATACAAATATATTTATGAATAAAATTAGTCTTTTCAGAAGGATTTATTAAGTTTTAATACTACATTCCAGCATTCATTTTTAAATCTAAACCTTTGTTTATTAATATTATAATTGTGCCACTATTAATTAAATGTGATAATAACTGACAAGAAGATAATTATAAATATATATTCTCTTCTTGCTACATTTTTATCATTTCTTCTCCTCAACACAGTAAACATTTGAACAAAATTTGGTTAAAAAAGTATGTTTTTTACCAGGTGATTCGTTTTTTGTGTTACTTATACTAGACTCGCCGAAGAGATTCCGTAATAAAAGTGCGCGATCACAACGTAATCAAGGGTCCTATGCAATAAAAACGGTCGGCGGCAAAGATCGTTTACATTAGGTGATTAGATAAACTGTAATAATATCACAGATCGCAGGTGTTTGAGGATTGCTATATTAGGTATAGAGACAATACAATTTTAATACGTTTTAATAGAAAACATTTGAATATGCCCAATTTCTTATGTCAAATACTACGGTGATAACTGTTTTTCAAATATTGATCCTTGAATGATTTTATGTGCCTGTATGCATACGACTTCCGTGCGATCACCTGAGCCCAATGTGATCACTGAATCTATTTAGCGATTCGAGTATAGTAGTTCGTATGTAACTGCGTGACCTTTATTTATATTGATGTTATTTTTCATATAAATGAATTATTTAATAAGCTGTAGTTTCTGATGTAAATACATATACCACTCATGGTATATACCACAGGTATTCAATTACTACGGTCGGCTCATCGCGCGGTTGTCAATCAAATATAAAATCATCATTTGACGTCACAATAGCCCTCACTATACGCGCATATCACGGCGAACCTTATGCGGCACATTATTAAATATTGATTACAAATAGGAAGCACTAATTGACACTTATCCTTCGTACGATATATACATAGTAGTTCATAGCACCTTTATTTGAAGTTCGATTGTAATAAAAGTATATGAAGAAAATGGGATTAACTTTATTTGCAACAAAAAAATGAGGTGTGGCCACCACACGACTTTCTTATACGTATGAGCGTTTCAAATTATAGAATGTCAAGAATTTCTTTTTTACAAAAATTTTTCAAAATCTTATTCTAAGTACTTCTATTCTCTTAATAAATCGTTATAGAATACATACTTTGCAAGATATTATCAAAAAAGTGCTAATCGCTAAGAGTAAAAGTGCTACTTCCGGTCCGAATTTTGAAATTTCATATATACAAAAAAAAATGAAAAATCAGTTCTAAATACTTTTGTACTCTTGATAAATATATATAGAATGCATAACTTACGACATATTTGCAAAAAATCGCTATTCGCTAAGAGTAAAAGTGGTACTTCCGTTCTGAATTTTGAAATTTTTTTTATACAAAACATATTGAAAATTATGTTTTAAATACTTTTATACTCGTAACGTACTTGTCTAAAAAGCATGACTTGCGAAATATTCGCAAAAAACTGATTTTCGATAAGAGTAAAAGATCTACTTCCGGTAGGAATTTCGAAAAAGTTTATAAATAAAATTATTCTCAATTTTAATTTTAAGTACATATGAATTCTTTATAAATTTGTTTAAACTTAGTAGTTGACGAAATATTGGAAAAATTCGATTTTTTCACTGAAGTAAACTGCTACTTCCGGTCTACTGATATTACTGAAAAACTAATCAGATCTGAAGACGGAGATTATACACGTAAATACAAAATTTAGAATTGATATCTCCAGCGGTTTGACCGCTATCGTGGTCACAGACAGACCCACAGACATTTTTTAAAAACCACTTTTTCGGTATCAGGGGACCTCAAAACGTGAACATCTGCAAAAATCTCGAGGTCGAAAATGTTCATCATTACATTACAATACGCTCATTTAGTGCGCGTCATCAAATTCTGTTTGCATCCAGTTCAACAGACCTATCTATTGTGACATATTTACTAAATGAGCGTATACTTCCTTATACTACGTATAAGAAAGTAAAAAGAAAAACATCAAATGTATTATTTAATTTAAATTTTTCTTGTTTCTTATTTTCTTTCTTCATGTTTTCTTTTTGGATTTGCCAGATGAGTCGATGTAAATAATTTAATTCTTCCGTAGTAATGACGTTGATGAATAAACGATATAATTATTTCTAGAGGAAATTCTGGCAGATGCTTATGAATTCTTGTAACTGTTTCCAAGACAAAATCATCAAATATTCCTCTTTTATTTACTGACATTAAAATTCCTTTTTGGAAAAGATTTCGCCTAGGATTTCACTTTGATTTTCTAATAATAACCCATATAGTTTGCCAGTGTGTGGAGTTTGTTGTTGACTAAATAAATTTATGACGTATTCACGGTTGAAATAAATTTTCCAGTTGCTCAATATTGCTCTTTTAAATTTCCATCAGCACCAGGTTTATATAAACCAAACATGTTGCGGTTTTGTGGCAGAGCAAGTGGGCAGCAAAACCGACATTTTATCTTTCAGAAGCAGTACAATTTAAATGTTCTTTGCATTAGATGATGACCTTCTGTAACCTCAGTGTCTGTCATTCGATTAGAACCGTAAATGGTATTCGTATAATTAAAGCTCTGGTGTCGAGTATGGTTCCAGTATCCAAAAGCCAACTCTGTATTAATTTAAGTAGATATGCCACATCGGAAAATGGTATAATAATATATTTGTGTTCGTAGTTGGATGGAGCAAATATGATTTTTCTGCACTAATGAACATCTGATGGACGCGAGGGCAATTGTGACGTCACGCACTCTCCTTCCTTGTGCCCGCAGTGAATGTTCCTCCGACCCTAGTATGTACAATACTTATATAATGTGAAATACTGTTTTTCAGACTGGGCAGTTAATCTGTTTGTAATATACAACTGACAAAAATGCTTTTAGACCTTGAATTTAAAAAAAAAACAATATAGAGCAAATATTTTAAGTGGTGAGTATTTTTTATTTTTTATAAAATACCTACATTGCTAACAAAATAAATATGTCAACTATATAAAGGAAACATTCTTCTATAAGTACATAAGCTGTACATTTTTTTCATGCAGACTTTTAAATGAATAAGTTCTATTTCCATGCTGAATTCTGTGCAGAAACTGCGTGCATATGTTGTGCATTGACAGCACATGACAGTATGGAGCAATCGTGCCAGGTCTACCGAAAAATCGATAGACCTGGCAACACTGGTGTGTAGGTACATTTGATCTTTGTTTTATTATTTGTATGTAGGTTAGGCATACAGTATATAATAAAATATGTAAATTATTGGTAATAAAACCCTCATACAATGTTGCCGTATGTACCTAAAATTAAAAAAAAAGTGTATGAAAAGAGATCATAATAGTAATTATAAGTTATAGATAGTAGATTGATTTCATATTGTATTTTCTTATTTGTCTATTTTTATTTTTACTCTGTTTATTTTTATTCCATGAATTTTTGACATCCATACATAACAATAGAAATGAATTAATTTTAGACGTGTTTCCCCTTCTCGGTCAATATCGAAGAGTTTACAAATACAAACTGAACTTACAAAGTTACCACTACTTATTAATATGTACAGTTTTGTGCAATAAATTGGCGTACACGTCTTATTGCTAATTTTGACATTATTTTGCCATTGTGAAAATGGCTAAAGTTAAGTTGACAAATGGAATTATAGCGTCAATTCAATTTGTCATACATGACAGGTATTCAAACAAAAGTCATATTTACATAAGCGTATATTAAGTGTACGCCAATTTATTGCACAGAACTGTACATACGGGTCAATGACTTCTAACAGGTATGTCTAATTTTCTTCCTGTATAGGGATTGTGTAATAATTTGTAATTGTTTTTGAATACATGTATGTAGTCTATGCAATGTTCAGCAAATACTGTATTTTGTAATATTTTCCGAGTTATTTTATTACCCCCTTGACCAAAGAGATTGAAATATACTTGAGGAAGTATCAAGCTGTAATGTTTGGCCGCAACAACTGCAAGTGGGGTAAGGGGAATTGGTACACTGCCAAGCGATTATAGTCCTTAAGGTAGTCCGACTTGCGACTGCGATTGTGCTATTTGTGTAAACATTGATACGAAAAGGCATCCACTCCATCATATCATAGGTAAGTTGTTCAAGAATTCAACTTTACGTGTTTAACAAGGTTTAAATATAGAGTGCTGATTGGATGTGCCCGGAGTTGTCCGTAATCCAGAGGCGTAGAATATGCAACTTTTGTCAGTTGTTAATATTGATTTATTAAATTTAGTTCACAAATTTGAATCTTTAATATTTAATAGTAAATATTTTAATATACATTGCCAGAATTAATTAAATATTAAGTTTACTTCTGGAATAAGTATATATTATTATTATTAATTAGAAGTTGTACGACTTCTTAGTTGTTATTATTATTATGAGAAATGTTTTCTCCATGATTTGTATTTACTTTTCATGTAGACGTTTTTTATTAATAATATAGACATTGTTTTACAGAAAACTAAAATCGGACAAAAACAATAGGTAAATGTTGTAACAGCAACAGTGCCTGTTTTTCTTATAAAATCTAAAAATATGTGTGTTATTAACGCATGTTTTAAATTATTGAAAATTATAATCTTCACAATCGACAGTGTTAATTAGCAAAATAAAATTATAAAAATTGTACCGTCGGTAAGATATGAACTTAGAAGTTTGCCGGACTATTCAAACTAACCATTAATTGGAAGCAAATTTTAATAGTAGAGTTTACAATCGATTGTTATTGATATCATCACTTTTTTATTAATATCTTACATTGTTTATTTTTTTCCAGAAAAGCTCCTATGAACTTTTTATTATAAATAACGGTTAAGTATCTGCCAGACAAAACGTCAAAAGCACTCATTTCCATCTTAGAGGTAGAATGTAAAGCGTGTTTTTTTCATGTTATCCCATTTAACAACACTTTTTTGTAAAAAACATGGATTACGCCTACTGTGTTTATAAAAACGTGGAAAAAAATCTTAGATATGAACCGAAATGTATGTGCTAATATTGAAACGCGACCTCAATACAATTTAAGACATTAAAAATGATTCATACTTATGTCTCCGCTGTGAACTAGTTGGTAAGTTCGAAGGGTGCGGCCAACCTCTAAGTTCGTATCTTACATACAGTGAAATTTTTCTAATTTTAATTTAGTAATCAATACTATCATTGTCGTATGGGAAGAATATAATATTCAATAATTCAAAACATCTGCTTATTAGAGAATATAAATATTTTTGCATTGTATAAAAAGACAGACACTGTTACTGTTAGCTTCTGCTTTTATTAACAATATTTGCAAAGTTAAAATACCTTCGGTTTACCAATGCGAAGAGTAAAATTGTACAAACACTGAGAGCAAAATTGTGACACTGTTAAATAATAGAACATTCCAAATCTACCTGAAAATATTCTCTCCGCGTCTGACGAACATATTGTTAATGATGACCCATTAAATAATCATGGCATAGACTTTATAAAACTTACTTTAAAATTAGGATGCATCATGAACCTAAACGTTTGCAAACAGATGTTCTGAAAGTAAGGAGCTTGCTCACGAAAACTGTTTTATTTAAAAATCAATAGGTGATTGATATTATTTTTTTATTCCATTTACATTATTTTTTTTCGTTTTATTTTTTTCTTAATTGCGTATAAAAATAATGATCAAAAATAAATAAATTGTTATGAATTGCACGAGTGTATTTTATTTTATGCCCCTTTTTTCTACCCGCCACTGCTGTGTTGTCTGCTTGATCCGTCCCCGCTCTCGTCTCGCCTCTCCTGATCTATGCATGTTGCGACCACTTACCTCGCCTACAAACTGCTGTCATACTTCCTCTAGTATATTCCAATCATTCTCTTTGCCTCTGACCGATGAAGCACTTACCCAAAAGCAGATGCTTTGTTGACTTTGTAAATTACGTCTGCGCAGTAGGTATGTTTTGATTTGATCTTAAATTTCATATGATTTGGAAGTCATCTAGGTTATATAAAACAAATAAGTACATTTTATTTGATGGAAATGGAAAATACACTATTTCGCTTAAGGATTGCGAAAGGCAGTATTTTTCTAACCTATAAGGCTGCGCGCACAACAATTATACAAAACAATTTAATTGTCAAACAAAATGTTTGAAGAAGATGCACACCAATCAAACGAAATGTTTGACAGATATTTTAAACACATTTCTGACATATTTTTAATTAATAATATAATTTAGTTTTGCATATATTATTGTGTAATTTGTTTAGAACAACCTAAAAATTTGTCAAATTTGTATGCATAGTGATATAAAATAAATTGTGTACATTTTGTATAGGTAATTGGTGTAGCCTAAAAAGACACTGTAATTTTGAAGTATATATGCAGTATATGAGAATGCACGTGTTATTTAACAATTTTCCACAATCCACAATCATATCTTTGCCGAGAATGTCGAGTAAAAGAATACATAAAAAACACCTAATAATAAAGAAAATTACCTTCAGCAAGAATCACATTATTTATCTTATTTCTACTTCTTCGACTTTTTCTTCTTTAGATAGGGCATTGAACCTAATAGAACCTAACTTCAATTAATTACACATGCATTAATTAATTACGGTATAAAATGAGTTGTTATAATTAATAGAAGCATGCATGAAATATGAATACATTTTTAAAAATTATATTTAATTTTATATATTTGATATTAATGAAAATTAGTGATTATAATCGAAATCCTTCAAGAAGAAAAGTAAATAAAGTCGACAAACTCTGATCTAGATCTTATGATGACTGCGAGTGTGATGCACTTGTGTAATCCAGCATGAACATGAAAGACGGATGTAGTAGTAACGAAGGCAGTGGCAATAGACTAGAAAGACCTGAATAAAACAAATCTTGGGGAAAAAATGATAGTGGCCAAGGTAAATTTGGCGGATATTACTGTGAGGGAAAATGATAATTCCTACGTCAAACTCTTAGAAAACATCGATACATTTTTATGGTCTGCCCCTATTGTGATGAAAAAATGTCTTGCAAAAAAGTTAGAGTTTTCTGATGGGATCATATAACTAGAGGCCCCTAAGCGGTAATAAATCTCCACATATAATTTGGAATATACATTGAAGCACCTCATCTACTCAGTGAATATTCTTGTGAGTAAGTTAACAATGGAAATCGGAAGTATTGATGTAGATAGCGATTAGAGATATTTTAATTTGGTCTTTTCTTAGAACTGTACAAAAGATCAACTACGTAACGCGGAAGAAATTATGTATTAGTGAGATCAGTGGTCAGTGAATTTGAATGCACTACTATAAATGACGAGCCAAGTAACAAAACCATTAAATTTATAAGATTTGTAGGTTAAGTCAGGTATACGAATTATTTAGGGGTAAATGAAATGAACAGAAAAACATGTGGAAAAGCTGGAGTACTGTGCATAAATATATGTATACAGTACTCGCTTTTGTTTAAGATATGGTGGGGATTATGATTAAGGTTAGGAAGGCCTTAGATGAGATGCAAGATTCTCCGGTCTGGAAACGCCAATGTCTTCTTATCTGGAACGGGGACGTTCACGTTGGCACGAAATGCAGTTGGAACATCACCTTCATCAGTTGTACTTGAAGTGTTTGTGCCTTGATCACGGTGAAATACATCCACTAGAAATAAATTCATAATTTAGCGTTATGGCCTTATTCCGGTCAAACAACTAAGTTCGTGCTTGCATTCTAAGCTGTTGGGTATAATAATGAGGCATTTTGAGAGAACTCCACATAATGCTAATAATAAATATTTAATGATTCAGATATATACAGTAAGAGGCTGAATCATTTAACAAAACATTACATGCAATAAACGTAAAATACCGCTGGTTATTATAATGACGGCACAAGGCACATTATGCAGATGACGCAAATTTGAGAATTGTGTGCTTATAAAAAATGATAAATTGAGAATTTGCCAGAAAACGAAAAACTTTTTTTAACGAGAAGTGATGCATCTCTCTTTTCGCTCGCCATTTATTATGATTGATGTTAAAACCACCATCCATGTGTCACACAGGAAAAGCTTGGCAACCTTGAAAAACTATTTTTCGGCGATCAAATGATATTTCTTAACTTAAAGTATCCCTTTTTTTATTTCTTGCGTTTTGACTCCGAAAGAGGATCGCTTGAGTTCATGAAAGAAGAAAAGTTTTACTTGTAATATTTCGATTTTCAGTAACTTTGAACAACCTTAGAAAAGTAATGTTAATTCTTTTGGGAAGATAACCAAAGAAGATAATGTTCTGTTACAATAGGAGAAAACTATTAATATCATTTAGCCATCTTATCTCCTAGAACGAATAGTTATAGGGTGGCACTAATTCTTTAACCCGTTTCTATTTTAAAAATTAAGGACAAGATCTTTTATCGAGGGGTAATTCGCTGAGGTATTATGGTGTACACGTTACAGGAATTAGTAGGTATTACGGGGAAATATTAGGGAATTGTTAGGAATTATGAAGGAAATGTTGGGTATTACAAGGAATTGTGGGGTGTTAAAAAGGAATTGAAGGGTATTATGAAGGAATTGTTAGGTATTGCGAGGAAATATGACGTATTATTTAGAAATTTTTATAAGTTTTTCTATTGCGCATGCGCCTTTGTTACAAATTATAACCCTATAGGTAAATACATTTATGTTTGCCAACCTTTTAGTAAAACGAATTCTCATCTGACAATAAGCAATCAAATCCAGGTACGTAACACCTTAATACCTAATTTTATTTAACAAATGATTAAAATAGTGCATTATCCTATGCGTGCTAGGCGTGGGAAAAATTCGGGGAAAAGAGGATTCTCTCCGGAGTATATAGTTCAGTTTAATATTTTGTTAAATACCTACAAGGAAAATTAAATGATTGCTTTACAACATAAAAAATATTTGTTTTTTCCGAGAAATGAATGAACCTAGGAAAACCCTTTTGTTTCGTTTTTGATAGACCTTTCTGCACACCTGCTGTAACTAAAAGATTGTAAGTTTCTATAAATTCAATTTATTTTTTTAGATGTCACAAAGTGAATCGGAAAATCCGAGGGAAAATCAGTCGGAAATTCGAGAAAAACCAAATGAAGAGTGGTCATACACACATTTGCCGTCGGGTTCTTCTCCTTTCGACGAATTTGAAAAACATTTAAACATACATATTCCCACCTGCCTAAAAAATATTTTAATCATAAATAGTAGTAGTGGTGATTGGACAGTTCTGGACCCACCACCTCCCACCACTGCCACCCCCCATCAAAAGCCGTTCAAAGCTCTTCAGAAGTCGTTCAAAGCTCTTCAGAAGCCGTTCAAAGCTCTTCAGAAGCTGTTCAAAAACTCTTCAGAATCTGTTCAAAGCACTTCAGAAGCTGTTCAAAGCTCTTCAGAAGCCGTTCAAAGCTCTTCAGAAGCCGTTCAAAGCTCTTCAAAAGCTGTTCATGGGAGGGGCAGTGGTGGGGGTGGCAAGAGTGGGAGGTGGTGGGTCCAGAACTGTCCAATCACCACTACTAATAGTTACGAAATCGAAGCCCTTCTGGGAAGTATTACGGAATTAGAAATTTTCAGAAATTGAACTATTTTGTAAAGAAGAATTATCTCACATAAATTGAAAGCGAACGACTACACACTTATATCGGTGAATACGCCAAAATCCTGGAAGATTTAAAATAGTTAGTGGACATACAAAATTAATTTTTATGATTGCAAAATTTTTCAAAGGAAAAGAATAAAATGAATCTAAGATATGTAAAAAACTGAAAGCCTCTAATTCTCAATGTAGCAGGAAGAAGATGTCGAAGTTGCATCTACAGTTAAGAATTTAGAAATCAAAATTTCGATGGAAACCAAGCAAAATATCAATCTTTCGACGGAAAATGTACATATATTTGATACAATTAAATTATGGGCCCAACGGCAGCTACATCATGAAAAGTGAAAAACTTTTAAAATTGATTTTGTGAAGATTACAGTAGCGTCGAACTTCGAAAATCCAGAAAATATATATTGCTCAGTTGTGTTTTTGTAATAACAGTTATAAAATTCCAAAATTAGCAAAAACGCCAAAAGATCAAAGACGTTGGATTTAAAACAGCAATCAATCAAGTAGTGGCACTGAAGAAGAAAATATTCAGAGATTGAATCCATCTCGCAGTTTGGCTACAATGAATTGGAGTCCAATTCAGAAAAAAATCTGAAAATACTAACTTTGAACCTATATTTCTATATAGCTAAATTTATGTTAAAAAATAATACATTTTATTACGTTGGTAAAGTTACGTCACTAATTGATGACCAAAACATACAGGTAAACTTTTTAAGACGTTCTAGGAAAATTGAAAATAAGTTTGTGTGGCCTGATGTACAGTTCGTTTCAAGTAATATGGCAAATCCCATACAATTATAATACGGATAATCATTAAGACAGGTACTTATGTGTCATAAACGTGTCGAGTAAAGAGAACGTACTAAGGGCCGGATTAAAAATATTTATTTGAGAGAAAAACTCACTTAATTGTATTTACATTACCTTTGGATATTATAACGATATATGTATAAAGTAGTGTGACAATATAATATATCTATAGATAATAAAAAATATAAGAATTTACATAGCATCTGAAGATCTGAGATAAATATATGTGTAACGCATGAAACAATATAAAACTAAAGTAATAGGTGTTATTCAGAAGTATCTGTATCGTCGTCAAAATCTGTTTCACTAGAATCTTGTTCATTGTTGTTTACATGGATTACGAAATCCGGAACTGTTTCTATGTATGATTTTTCAATTTTCATAACATGGCGAATTGCATTGCACCATGCATTTATAGACGGCCCTTCTAGTTCTTTTTTTATTAATTTAATAACAGTTTCACAAAATTTTGGAGAGTTATTTCCTTTTCGTATATTACCCTTAACTTGTGCCCATATCAATTCTATAGGGTTAAATATACAATGATATGGCGGCAAGCGTAACACAATGTGATTATATTTTTGGGCAATAGTATCTACTGCATACTCCTTGGAGAATTCAAACGATTTGATACATTCAAGTAGCTGCTTCTTTGCAGAAATCTTCGAAATATATATTATTGGCAATTAGAAATTGCTGAATGGTTTCCTTTGTAGAGCTGCTATTGGGAATTTTATTTTCTAGCCGGGAATGATACGGAGCATTATCAAGAACAATTACACTATTTGCTTCTAACTTTGTTATAAGCGTATTTTCGAACCAATTTTCAAATAATGTTGCCGACATGTCCTGATGATAATCTAATGAACAAGTTTTTATGTTTTTGGCTGATAATAACGCGGCTCCTTCGACCCACCCATTTACAGACCCACAGTGTAATATTATTACCCTTTTTCCTCTGGATGGAGGAACGTCTAATTTGCATCGATCGGAGTTGTCATTCCAGCCTTTTCTAACGATGCCATGTGTATCGTACCATGTTTCGTCTAGATAGTATATATTTCTTTCTTCTTGCCTGTACTTTTCTATAGCCATTAAATAATGATACTGCCACTTACATATTCTTGAACTCTCCATTATAACTTGCCTTTTGTTAATGTCCTTGTATTTAAATCCATTATTTTTTAAAACTCTCCATAATGTTGACCTAGAGCAGTGAATATATTCGCTTATTAAAGCAACCCGCAAACTATCAATAGTAGGTACTTCATTTTTTTTGTAGGCCGAATACATAGTCTGACGGATTATGTGCACCTCTCTCGATGTTATTTTCTGGATGGTACCACTATCACATCTTTTTTTCCTTTCTAAAACACCGGTATTCACAATTCTTCTAATGGTTGTTTGCGGTACTAGAGTCAGTTGCGAAGCCTTTGCCTCAGCTGCTGAATTTGATAATTTATCTACTTTCACCAAAGAATTATAAACATTTAACACAATTTCTTTAGCATCCGTCGATAAATATTGTCGTTTCTTTACATTTTCATTATCACTATTATTTACTTGCATAGGCACTGCTTCGTTTGCAGAAACTGCGGAAGTATCTTCCCACGGTCTGAACATTATAAATTTTTCAATATACGTTAAATAAGCTAATTTTAACGTGATAAGTGTACTTTAAATAACATTTTCAATAAAGTGGGGGTAAATTGTTTTCATTGGGCGATGATAGTTACATATTTAAGAAATATGTATTAATCATAATGTGATTTTAACTACGAACTAGTTTGGCTTTTATTTTCTAATTATCTGTAGACCGTACCTGATATTTTTCAAGTGCTTCTTAATTACCCGCTGCAGCTCGAGGAAAGGGTTTCTCTTTAATCCGGATTATCACCTTATACAAGTCGCTCATATTGCTTGAAACGAACTATACGAGATGAAGTATATACAGCTTGAGCGCGCGGGGTATGATCACCCGATGCCAGTCGATATTCTTCGGACATATATTCCGAAAAATGATCTCCGCCAGCGGTGTTCGCCAGATATAGATATTTACATCTGTTGCGTGCTGGCTGCAAAGAGGAATGCACGTAGGTTTATACTTTGCACTGTTTGCGTATAATATTTCATAATATTATTTTTCTTAGTGGTTGCTCATTTTATAAATTTAAGTATGGACATTTTATCCATCGAAGAACGAAAGTTTGTTGTAAAATGTTATCATCGTGGTCAATCTATTCGACAAAACATGCTTTCTTTTCAAACGCAGTTTGAAAAAACTATTGCTTACGGGACAGTGCGTCATATAATTAACAATTTTGAAACGCACGGTTGTTTATACCCTATAAAGCATAGAAAAGAAGCCATACAAAATGAAGAACGAGATGTTTTAAATTGCGCTGCAGTTTTAATTTCTATTTCAAGGGTCGTTTTTATGTTATTTTATGGTATTTCTGTTATACTTATTTATAGTTTTTTTTTACCATGAAATTTCTATTTATTTATTTTTTTCTAGACATCTTAGTTTATTCTGCAGATGTTTCAGGCGTGTTGTTTTTATTTCATTCTAAAACCCAGTTGTACTGCTATAACTTTTTACACAACTACATTATTATTTAATTTCATAAGGATAATGATAATTACGTTATAAGTATTACAATCTTCGCGTTATTATCGACTTAGTTATCTAATCACTTAAGGAGAAAATTTAATTTGTTCTTTTTGTCAATCTGCGAAAAACTAATCAGTTCACTATGAGTTCGAATATGAGCAGGCAATGCTACCACGCGATCATTTAAATTCTAAATTATAGCAGGCGGGATTTTTTTTATTAGGTTGTCCAGAATGTCAATTATTGATTAATTAACATTTTGAAACGTCACTTTGACAATTCAAATTAATTTAAATTTCACAGCCTGCTCTAATTTAGAATTTAAATGATCGCGCGGTAGTATGTTGTGCCGGTACTCTAATATGTATTATCGGACCACGTTTAGATGCGAGTTTACGTATACCATCGGGTGATCATACCTCGCGCGCTCTTGCTGTATACCGCGAGGGGATTCAGTCACACAATTAACAAATCCTATTCTGGATAGAAGAGAGGGACTAATTGTTTACCCTTGAAGAACTGAAACCTCTTTTTTTAATCTCAAATAATTAGAGATTTGTTATTTCTTATTTCAAATATTTTATTATGCTTGTGTTTAAGTTTTTGCTATTTCATATAATGATGTGAAATTTGTGTTAATAAAGTGTTTGTATTGTTTTTTTTTTTGCAGTTTGAAGTTCTTTTAACAGTTAACCCGTGGGTTTGTACAACCTGTTTGAAATAAAATGAATTTGTGAAATTTCGATATACTCTCCGCAAAAAAATTATGGACTCACCTATTTTTTTTTCAATATTTTTTATTTTTTCAAAATTTTATGTTATCTAACTAAGCAGTACACAAACATATTAATAATAAAACAACATGCAAAAGAAAAACCAAAGACCGCAACTTGATGAACATAACAATTGAAAAAGTAATACCAACGTAAAAAATTAATTAATGGAAACGTGAATAATGACTATAATGAGTATTTCCGCCTCGGGCTCGTATTACGGCAGCCATCCTCCCAGGCAAAGACTCAATAAGACGTCTGATGTAGTCTTGACCCACCTGCTTCCACTCTTCAGTGACCGCTGCTTCTAGCTCTTGTAACGTTCTTGTTATTAAGGTATTGAGATAATGAAGGAATTTTTAGGAATTACGGGGTATTCCAAGGAAATTAATGAGTACTACTGGGTATTGCAAAGAATTTAATGCCTATTGCAAGGTATTTAATTAGCATTACTGGATATTGCAAGAAATTTATTGGGTATTACGGGGTATTGCATAGAATTTGAAGGGTATTAATGTGAAATACCTCGCATTTAGGAATTGGTGTACAAAATATTGTGAGCGAATTACCCCTCGTCTCTTATTAAGCTTGCAGTTTTCTTCTGTACTAAGGTGATTACATCAATAATAAATGCATGATGAATTTAAAGCATAAGTATTTAGTAGATCCTTTTCAACACATGCAAAACATCTTGGACAAGAAAAGCAAGAGTCTAAAGCTTGAGGCTTTTGGATTATATTGTAGTTTTTACCAATAGTTGACATTTTGCGGTAAATACCATTCTAACATAATACTAATCTAATGCAATTTACGTCATCTGTATTTGTTAACATTCTAATTGTGTGGTCAGTAGCAAACCTTATTTTAAATAAGTCAATACCTCTTCTTCTGTGTTGAAAGTCAGTTATTGTAACACCATTTACTTCAGAGAATAAAACATTATGATTCTTTTACAGTTAAAATTGTTTCTAACCAATTTTACGACCATAGTTAAGACACCGGTTATTACCGTGACAATTTATTCAAACCTCTGACCTTTCTATGAGCTGGTGAGTTCGTTTAGGTGGGGCAATTACATATAGACAAAACTGATTGTTTTATTATTGGTGATATGCTCGGCATCTGGGAATACATCACCGATAATAAACGAATCAGTCTTGTCTGTGTAATTGCCCCACCTAAAGAACTCACCACCAGCGACTTACTTTCTATGATGTAATAACTCAAAATTGATTGGTATTGGTCAGTGCGTTTTGGAAAAAACTAAAACCATAATCGAAAAGCTGTATTAAATAAGGTTCTAGTACTTAACAGTGTAGCATAAGGAAATATACGTTGGAAGAGACTTACCCGTGAACGTAACACTGCATTTATGACTTCTCGTGATCATCTTCATTTTATTCATGTAACTTGAATCACATTCCTTATTGAATCTGGCTGGATATTATTTGATAACATATATATTGGGTCCACATCACAAAATTTCGTCTCTGCTAAAAATTAGATGGTCCACTAAGAAAATATATTTCGTAATAGGTATTTAATCGTTTTTAATAAGAGAAGTTGCCTAAAATTCTTCTACTTTCAGTATGAGTCCAAGTCACTTCGAATGTTGTGAAATTACATTTGTTTCTAGGAATGTTTTTACAATTTGGTATAAAAGACTGTTTGTGTATATCTTTTCTATGACAGTTTCGTACGTTGAAGCAATAAGATAATATTCTCACTAACTTGGCAGATGCATTAGCTGATTTACGTTCTGTTATTAATCCCTGACAACTGCTACAGGTGAATGCAGGCAGAGTCTGTAGGCAGTAATTTGTGATCGATTGAGATGAATCTAGGGCTCTAGGGTAGCAAACGGGAAGCATGCGCCTAATCACAGCCGTCTCTACTTACTAATGATTACATAATAAAAGTAATTGCTTGACTTGAATTAGTATTGATATTATTTCATATTCCTACACCAACATATTTATATTAAACTTATCCAGGGTAATAAACAATCTTTTTTAGCAAAACGATTTTAATTTTCAGCAGCAATCGTTCTATGTACTTAGGTACCTACACGTCAAACTATTTAAACCAAATGGTAGAGAGGTTACAAACTACATGAAATAAACGCACTTGTTGAATATCATTCCAAGAACTGAATTAGAAACAACTATATTATACGCATCATTTAGCTGAAGTTCTATGTCTGCAATTACATTTCTTCTTGTTAGCCCAGAACTGTGACAAGTCATTTAGAATGTTATGAAACTTTATTAATTTCAAGAAATATTTTCACAATTAATTGAACAACATTTATCTCTATAATAATTTTTAACTTAATAATTATGCATATTAGAAGATAAAAAGCAGGTTCTCGTCAAGTTACACAAAGATGGATTTGACATCGTATACCACTAATTCTTTTCTATATGTCAAACTATTTAAACTTAACGAAAGAGAAACAACATCCTTAAACAATCGCACTTGTTGAATGTCGTACTGAGAAATGGATTAAAAAATAACAATAACAAAAAGAATTAACTTTGGTAAAATGCTCACCTAACCACACTTATGCTTGTAAGTACTTACATATCTTCTTATTTGTCCTGTAATGTCGTACAGTAAAAGACCAAGAATGAATTTGAATGTTGTGAAATTTTATTCGTTTCCTAGAATATTTTTATAAAATTAGGTAAACACTTTTACATGACTAATTTTGTAAGTTAATGGACTACGATAATACTTTTAGCAATATGATTGTTATGAATTAGATGGTAAATACCCGGTTTAGATTCTGTTTGCTGGTAAGAGACAACTGGTAGAGTGTACCCTAATACAAAGTGTGTCAATTTTAATTTGGATTGATGAAGATTATAGGGAGCATGCTCCAATGTAATGATTACATTATTAAGACTAGCGTGCCTGGACCTTGAGTATTGATTTGGGAAATATCTTTGTAGGTAGCTACGGTCGACATGCAGAAATGCATTGTGGGAAAAGATAAAACTCAACAGCTTCTGCGAGTAGCAGTTTAGTTGCTATCTTGCCTCCAGGTAGATAGAGAGACATACATAAGAGGAGAGATCAACCGAAAAAGAACTCTTTGGGAATCAAATTCATTACATCCCCGTGCTGAACAATGATAGATAGATATAAAATTTCATTATATAGAGAAAGAAAAACAATAACAACCGCTTTGGTGTATATTGTGTTACATATTCAACACAATTACGAATGCATTCATCACGGCAGCTTATATTCAATTTGATAGTTGACAAAACACCAGCGACTGTCAAGCAATTAATATACCAGTGCTTTTGTATTTCTTTTTAAGTAAAAATGATGACGTGGGCGAAAAAATGTTGTACGTAACACGGGAGCAAAATAATATTACAGTCTCGACATGGTTACGCAGTATCCATGTCTCGACTGTAAAATATTACGTAAACAACTCACTCAAAACGAACAATATTTAAGATTAAAATTTGTAAATTTTCGGATTCCAAATCAGCTATTTGTAAAATAACGTGGCTTCTAAGGGTAAGGGGGATTCCGCTAAGATTACCAAATCCGGTTCTAGAAACTAAATAAATCGTTGGATCGGTTTGACTGAATTTCGGATTATGGGATTAGTAACCCTTTCATCAAACGAAAGCCCCTTATGTCCATAAAACCTATTCGGATTCAATCAAGTGAGTGGTGACTAGAATTTATAACATAGAATATCTTAAATATGAGGAGACCTGGGAAAGTCTTTAAAACGCGACAGAAAAAAAATGATGTGTGGTGACCACACGACTTTTTTTTATACATATTGCAGTGATCTTGAATAAATAATAATATGTAAATAAATAAGTATAATCAAGATCACTTTAAGTTTTATTTAAATTAATTTTTACTTTATTCATTTTTACTATGATGTGTATAAATATTCACTATATTGATAATTTACTAAAACTTTATTTTTATTTAAGTAAAACGATAAAAGAATCTTAGTAAATTTTTATAAGGTTATAATATTAAGACGTATTAAATGTTATGTGAAAAGGATCGAGCAGGTGTTTCTCGCACAGACACTTCTGGCATTGGCAAAGCTTGACTGGGTGGACCGGCGTAAAAAGTATTGTTTATCAGGTGCACGGCTGAGTCATAAACGTATAGACGAATTTATATTCGCATGTTTGTTTACCTTTTTCAAGGATCATATATACGCTGTTTCCCCATGCGACCGATAAGAGCAGCACCGTCGATTTACAATTTTGGAAGTGGATTCGTGTTTGCCGAAAGTGGCCGGATGTTTTTATAAAGAAATTTAAGCATAAAAGCGCGGACGGATAAAATTTCCGGGATTGCTGGTGAAAACCGCAATTTTAACTAGTCTAAAAGTAGGTGATAAACCACTTCCTCTTTCTTTTTAAAGGATTATTTTAAAATCCGGACTTAGAATAAATTTTGAGATTTTCGATACTTATAAAATTTTAACAAGATTCCACACTTATGATATTTTTATTTTTAACATGCAGCGCGTATCACATTGAAATGTCTAAATGTATCTGAATAATTACTTATGTATGAAAATACTTTTATTTATGAACTCGGTTTTTGAATTTGTTTAATTTCATTTTATTTTCTTTTTCTAGAGAGTTTTGTTTTGCATGTAGGGGTACTATGCCATACATTATGACAAAACCTTCTAGTATTTGTAATGATAACTTTGAATAACATAATCATTTCATTTCCGTATACTTTATTTTTCTTTTAAATTTATTTATCCTACAAAAGATATTTGAAATTAATAATTTTGTTTTATGTGTATTTAGGTTATATAGATAAGTGAATCGAATTTTTATTGAAAATTTATGATGGATGAGTTTAATACGATGTACGAAGGATTGAGGTGATTAAACAATATTTGTTATAAATGTGTGTATAGTGGCGTACCAAATTCTTTATTTGTAGTGGTGTCTTTTGTATTGGAATTTCGCGGAAAAGGTAAAGTTTATTTTCTAATGTATATATTATTTCTTTTGATATGTGTATTAAGTATATTTTTGCTGTATTTGGGTGTTCAATATTAACGTGTTGAATAATACATCAGGGATGTGTGAAATGAATTATGTCATTATTTAATTCATAGCATGGAGTCCTGGTGAATTTGAAAGACACGAATTGGTCTTGGTGGTACTGCGTTTGGGAGCGAGAAAAGGCACCAGGCAGAACTAATCAGGGCTGAGTTAATTTATTGAATACGCAGAGACATTATTTTATTTCATTTTACTTATTTAATTTAAAATTTATATATATTCCTTAAGGAATGTGCGCATAGTGATGTATGTTCGGGTTGCGTCCAACGAGTTGAAAATGACATGCTCGTAGGGTGGAACTTTGGGATACTCATCTGTGTGAATTTGTTATCTGATGGTACTGTGTTGGGAGCGAGAAAAGGCGCCGGACAGGACTAATTAGGGCAAAGCCATTTTCCTTAATGTCTATATTTTGTTAGCAAACAGTAGATCGTACAAATTTTATTTTTGTTTATATTCCAGTACAATTCATCACGGGTAATTTATTTTATTTTTGATTGTTTACATGTATCTATGACAAATATTAATCATAATAATCACGTTCACATTTTTTAGATGTAAGTTTTTCACGACATCATAATTTCATTTATTCTTTATTTCTTGTAATACTTTATTGATGATGATATATAAATTTGAATTATGACTGAATATTGTTTTTTTTTTCTTTGGTGTGTAAATATTTGTAGACAAAAACTTTTGGATTCGTTTTAAAATTATTTTATTTTAATAAATTAGATATTAAGATTTATTTTGTATTTTATTTCTTTACCTGACCTGGAGATAATTAAAGAGCAGGAGAATCAACTCATATTTTCTGCCCCTGAGAGAACTATTTATTCTCAAACTGAGCTAGTTGCATGTAAAATGTTTTGCTTAACCTACCTTTCAGCAGAAAGTTCACCGTATCTTAGTCTAGCATAAGGCCTAGCACTGGGATGCGTGCTTGACTCTCAGTTACGCTTTAATTAAGTAAACTAAATTTATTTTATATATATTTATAAATTTGTAAGAGTCACAGCATAATTATATGGACGCTAGCCAACGTGGGGCCATGATACATTTACATTTATATATATCATTTATTAACACTTTCTATAATAATTATATGGCACCCAACGTAGTGGGGCAAAACTTTTGCATTTACATTTCATATATATTTACAATTTACTAGCAATTTCACATTTCCATATTATTCATATGATGTCCAATGTTCATGGTGTAAAAATTTTGCCGTTCCATAATGTTTATATGGCGACCAACGTAGTGGGGCAAAACTTTTACGTTTTTAAACTATTTAGATAAAAATTAATTGTTTATTTAATATTCGAGTAGCTGTGTAATTAAAGGGAGGTATTTTCACCTTTAAGTACATTTGAATAATTAATAAGTACAATTTACAAATAAATTTTGTCAAGTTTTGATTTATTTTTCTCCACAAATAAGTCTCTTTAAGTGCCAGGACAGATAAAGTAAATATGTCTGAGAATAAAGGTGAGGGTGAAAATCCTGAAAGTGGTATGGATACCAAATATTTATTTGAAACGTACAGGGAACCACAAGGTATTTCCTCGGTGACAGACTCAGAAAAGACTCTACCTCTTGATGAGGATGAAAATGTGACTGAAAATGTAAAAATTGAAACGAAAGAAATGCCAGGCGGAGACAGATTCGATTTTCTATTTGAAAAACTTTTCTGTAAGTTGGAATGTGACAAGATAGAAATGAATAAGAAGTTTGATGAAAAGTTTGAAGAAAATAAAGAAGAGATGGAAAGGAACAAAAGGGAAATGAAAACTGAAATGAATAAGAATAAAATAGAAATCCAAACAGTAATAAAATCAATGAATGAGAGGATAGATATTAGAATAAAGGAATGTAGAGAAGAAATGTCTGCAATGAACAATAAATTAAATGAAGATGTGAAACAAAGCATAACACAGACCAATGAAAGAATAGAAGCGAGCGAAAAGAAGTGTAAGAATAGCAGTGAATTCTTGATAGATGAAATGAACCAGAGAGCTAGAGTAACAAATGAAAATTTTAAACAGATGGAAGAAAAAATTGGAGGACAAGATAAAAAAATACAATTCTTGGAACTGAAGGTGGACAGTAGTGCCATGTCAGTTCAGAAAGATGTTCAAAACTTAACAAGCAAGTTTGAGGACTGTAGAGTTAAATATGGGACATGTACGGACTCTCTTTTAAAATTACAGGATATGACATTAAATTGTCAAGATACGATTAAGAATTTGAAAACAAGAGTTGAACAAGGTACAATTACACCTTGTCTTGTACCTCAACAGATATCAATTGGTACAGAAAATATACCAAAATTTTCTGGATATAACAAAGACAACCCTATGGCATTTCTTAAAACCATTAAGACATATATTCGTGGTATTAATGATGATATGTCAAAATTACATTTCATGAGGGGGTGTCTTAGAGATTATGCATTATTATGGTACGACATGGTAATTGATGAGGTACAGACGTACGAAGAATTAGAAAATATGTTTATCAGACAGTACTGGGGACAAACTCAGCAAAGACGCATTAGACATGACCTTACCTTTGGCAAGTATCGTTCTATTACGTCTAGGGAGAACTATGTTATTCGGAAATATTCTTTCTTGAAACATATACAACCTGTGATCCAGGAGTGTGACATTGTTACACAATTGGCTAATCATTTTGAGCATGAGGTAGTACAAGCAGTTGCTTTACAGGGTATAGACACCGTTGAGCAACTCTTGGAATTGGTAAAGCGTCTGGACGACGTGGAAGATAGGAGTGTATCTCAGAATAAAAATGGGTATAAAGCAGGTAACAATGGTAACTATTATAATACTCAGCAAAGGTATAATGGTAATTACCATAATAACCAACAAAGATACAATGGTAATCGATATCAGAATAACAGTTACCAAAGAGGAAAGGTGGAAAATGGTAACAACAAGAATATGAGTAATAGTAGTAGTAGTAATGATAATAATAATAATTGGAGACAGGAGGGTCATGTAGCAAGGAAATATAAAAAAAATGAAACAGAAGATAATCGAGGATTTAATAACATAATTATAGGAAATAAAGAAAATAAAACAGAAGCTGTGATGAAAGATGCGTCAAGAGGAGCAATAAAGAAGGACCTGGATTTTTGGTAGGTCCAACCAAAGGGAGAAAGAAGAAACAACGAGGCAAGAGAAACGTCGTAGATTTAAGTAATATAACCACTAAATTTCCACTGGTAGATGTTAAAGTAGGGGATGTATATGGGGTAGCTGTAATAGATAGTGAATTAGAATTGTCACTTTTAGATGGGGGTTTATTTGATAAAAGGTTTGAAAAATTAGGTTTTTACAAGCAAGATAATGTATTTTGTATAAATATAGAGATGGGGGATGTAGAACTTGTAACACAATTTATTGTTACACCAAGATTAAAATATTGCTGCGTACTTGGGATGGATTTTTTGAGTCTATATACATCGAAATTGGAAAGGGAAAATAGAACCTTCCACAATAATAAAGTAAACATGTCTTGGGACAAAGGTGCTCAAGATGATAAAATATTAGTTAATAATTCAATCATTGATAATTTTGATAGGGACCTCACTTTAAAAATAAATAATGATAGTTTGATTGACAAGGATAAAGGTTCACACCATGTGGATGATCTTCAAAGGGAAGAGTCCATGTTTGCCACGGGTGACATAAATAATAAATGTACACACCATGTGGAGGGTCTTCAAAAGAAAGACGCCACGAAATATATGGGTGACATAATAAATAAATGTTCACACCGGGAAATAAATATGGGTGACAAAAATTTGATTTGCAACAAACAGATTAATAATGATAATGTGAGTGATCCTTTGACAAAAGATGTTAAATTATTTAATGGTAATGTAGATTTAGCAGTAGACTATGATAATTGTTTTAAAACAGAAACGACTCATCCATCTTCCCATAAGCAGAAATTAAGTGTTCAATTTAAAATTAAAAGTTTGTTAAAAGATGAAATTATTGAAAATTTAGTATATAATTTAATGAACCCCATCACAGTAGTAATTAAGGAATATTTAGATTATTTAGAAAACATTGAGAATAATAAATTAAGTTTATGTTTATTTCAATCAATAAAACAACAGCTACAACTCCCCAAATTAATAGAAACATTATTGTTAATAAGTACTAATGCAAAGTGGTTTGTAAACGTTAATTCTCTTTGGTTGGTACAGCTATATAAATGTTTCATGAAATTATATCCAATAGTGGTAAATTTATTAGTGAATTTAAATAAAATTGTTCATAAGGATCAAAATATTTTACATTATGGGTATGTAAAGCCCGTACAGCACATATTGAACTCACATGATGAAAATGTGTCACATCATGTGAATGATAAAATGATTTTACAAGAGGGTGTGAAATTTAAATGGACCCATGCGAGAATAGAGGTTTTGGATGCAGTTGAAAAGTACCCACAGCCCAGATACTTAAAAATGTTAAGAAGTTTTCCCAAAATAGTGGACTACAATTGCCACTTCATTTTAAGGGAACTCGATGATGCAATTACAATATTTGTAATACCTATGAAAGGTGTAAAATTTAAAGAATTTAAGTACACTTTTGTATATATATTTATAAGTAGTTTAATTAATTTAGGTGTTTTAAATGTCATTTGTTTAAACTTTCTCGTCATGAAAGGAGTAAAGTTTAAAATAAACTCCAAGAGTTTTGCATATTTACTTCTGACTTGTATATAGATAGAATAAGCATATTATAGGGAAATTTCATGTCTCTATGCTTTATATCAATAATATGATAAGCAATGTATAAGTATATTAACTGGTATTTATGGGAAATCTTGAATTTATACCATTGGCATTAGCGATTCTCGCTTATAAATCGCAGATATTCCCATAGGGATATTTATGCAGTGATCTTGAATAAATAATAATATGTAAATAAATAAGTATAATCAAGATCACTTTAAGTTTTATTTAAATTAATTTTTACTTTATTCATTTTTACTATGATGTGTATAAATATTCACTATATTGATAATTTACTAAAACTTTATTTTTATTTAAGTAAAACGATAAAAGAATCTTAGTAAATTTTTATAAGGTTATAATATTAAGACGTATTAAATGTTATGTGAAAAGGATCGAGCAGGTGTTTCTCGCACAGACACTTCTGGCATTGGCAAAGCTTGACTGGGTGGACCGGCGTAAAAAGTATTGTTTATCAGGTGCACGGCTGAGTCATAAACGTATAGACGAATTTATATTCGCATGTTTGTTTACCTTTTTCAAGGATCATATATACGCTGTTTCCCCATGCGACCGATAAGAGCAGCACCGTCGATTTACAATTTTGGAAGTGGATTCGTGTTTGCCGAAAGTGGCCGGATGTTTTTATAAAGAAATTTAAGCATAAAAGCGCGGACGGATAAAATTTCCGGGATTGCTGGTGAAAACCGCAATTTTAACTAGTCTAAAAGTAGGTGATAAACCACTTCCTCTTTCTTTTTAAAGGATTATTTTAAAATCCGGACTTAGAATAAATTTTGAGATTTTCGATACTTATAAAATTTTAACAAGATTCCACACTTATGATATTTTTATTTTTAACATGCAGCGCGTATCACATTGAAATGTCTAAATGTATCTGAATAATTACTTATGTATGAAAATACTTTTATTTATGAACTCGGTTTTTGAATTTGTTTAATTTCATTTTATTTTCTTTTTCTAGAGAGTTTTGTTTTGCATGTAGGGGTACTATGCCATACATTATGACAAAACCTTCTAGTATTTGTAATGATAACTTTGAATAACATAATCATTTCATTTCCGTATACTTTATTTTTCTTTTAAATTTATTTATCCTACAAAAGATATTTGAAATTAATAATTTTGTTTTATGTGTATTTAGGTTATATAGATAAGTGAATCGAATTTTTATTGAAAATTTATGATGGATGAGTTTAATACGATGTACGAAGAATTGAGGTGATTAAACAATATTTGTTATAAATGTGTGTATAGTGGCGTACCAAATTCTTTATTTGTAGTGGTGTCTTTTGTATTGGAATTTCGCGGAAAAGGTAAAGTTTATTTTCTAATGTATATATTATTTCTTTTGATATGTGTATTAAGTATATTTTTGCTGTATTTGGGTGTTCAATATTAACGTGTTGAATAATACATCAGGGATGTGTGAAATGAATTATGTCATTATTTAATTCATAGCATGGAGTCCTGGTGAATTTGAAAGACACGAATTGGTCTTGGTGGTACTGCGTTTGGGAGCGAGAAAAGGCACCAGGCAGAACTAATCAGGGCTGAGTTAATTTATTGAATACGCAGAGACATTATTTTATTTCATTTTACTTATTTAATTTAAAATTTATATATATTCCTTAAGGAATGTGCGCATAGTGATGTATGTTCGGGTTGCGTCCAACGAGTTGAAAATGACATGCTCGTAGGGTGGAACTTTGGGATACTCATCTGTGTGAATTTGTTATCTGATGGTACTGTGTTGGGAGCGAGAAAAGGCGCCGGACAGGACTAATTAGGGCAAAGCCATTTTCCTTAATGTCTATATTTTGTTAGCAAACAGTAGACCGTACAAATTTTATTTTTGTTTATATTCCAGTACAATTCATCACGGGTAATTTATTTTATTATTGATTGTTTACATGTATCTATGACAAATATTAATCATAATAATCACGTTCACATTTTTTAGATGTAAGTTTTTCACGACATCATAATTTCATTTATTCTTTATTTCTTGTAATACTTTATTGATGATGATATATAAATTTGAATTATGACTGAATATTGTTTTTTTTTTCTTTGGTGTGTAAATATTTGTAGACAAAAACTTTTGGATTCGTTTTAAAATTATTTTATTTTAATAAATTAGATATTAAGATTTATTTTGTATTTTATTTCTTTACCTGACCTGGAGATAATTAAAGAGCAGGAGAATCAACTCATATTTTCTGCCCCTGAGAGAACTATTTATTCTCAAACTGAGCTAGTTGCATGTAAAATGTTTTGCTTAACCTACCTTTCAGCAGAAAGTTCACCGTATCTTAGTCTAGCATAAGGCCTAGCACTGGGATGCGTGCTTGACTCTCAGTTACGCTTTAATTAAGTAAACTAAATTTATTTTATATATATTTATAAATTTGTAAGAGTCACAGCAATATGTGCGTTTCAGATTATACAAAAGTTGTTCTAAATTAACTTTTATCTTCTATCTTCTTAAAAAACTAAAGCTGTAAGTGTGTTACTTCAGGGTCGAATTTTAGTTTTTTTTTTACAAAAATTATTCCAAATACAGTTCTAAATACTTTTGTACTCTTGATAAATCCATATAGAATGCATATTTTACGATATTTGCAAACAATCTCTATTCGATAAGAGTGAAAGTCTTATTTCTGATCGGAATTATGAAATTTTGTTTATACAAGAAGTATAAACACTTTTGTACTTTTAATATATCTGCCCAGCAACTATAACTTGCGAGATATTCGCAAAAAAACTGAGTAAAAACCTACTTCTAGCAGGTATTTCAAAAAACTTTTTAATAACATTTTTCTCAAATTCATTTTTGAGTATATTTGAATTCTTTATAAGTTTGTTTAAACTTAGTAGTTGACGAAATATTGGTAAAATCCCAATTTTTCATTGAAGTAAACTACTACTTCCAGTCTGCCGATTTTTCTGAAAATCTAATCAGGTCTCAAGAGGTAAATATAAAGTTAGCTTTAGTCGTTTTGGATGCTATCGTGGACACACACAGAGAGAGAGACATGTTTTAAAAACCACTCTTTCGGTATGAGAGGACATCAAAACAAAAAAACTTTTTGGAGGAAATCGTATTTGTTTTTCTTCGTAGTCTCCTTTTAGCTCTACATAATTAGACCACTGCTCTTCAAAGCCTTTCAACCTTAAAAAAGAATAAGAACCATCTAAATTTTCGAAATATCTATTTACAACTGCGATAATTTCAATATTTGATAAGAATTGTGATCCAGCCAACCTTTTCTTGAGGTTCGGGCATTGGAAAAAATGCTATGGAGGTAGGAATGTTCGAATTCCTCCAATTTCGCCGTCGCAGTTGTCGACTTGTGGACGGGGCATTATATTGATGTATATACAAAACTGTTTATATTTATTTATTTGCATTAATAACTTATACTATGATAATACATTAGATGCTACAACTTCAAATCAGATATTTGATTTGTATTGTTAATCACATTCGAAGACTTCTTTCGCTTTGTTTGCTGGAGTAATATTTTTATTCCAATTCTTCCAAGTTTTTATTTCTTCAAATAATAATCTACCTGGACTTACTGTATTTGAACATTGAGAATGAGCCAGAAGTTGGTAATTCTTATCAATAGCACCGATTTTTACACCATATTCTATTAGTTTCTTGGCATTATCCAAGGCAGCTTGCGAAGGAAGTTTGGCCGAATAGAATCCAATGAACGAGATACCTACTGATACCTTATTATAGCAATGGGCGT
Source organism: Amphimallon solstitiale (assembly GCA_963170755.1). Taxonomy (NCBI): domain Eukaryota; kingdom Metazoa; phylum Arthropoda; class Insecta; order Coleoptera; family Scarabaeidae; genus Amphimallon; species Amphimallon solstitiale. The sequence continues at coordinate 12,624,032 of OY720684.1, forward strand.
GGGCGCCAATTGCATACCAACCTCTCCCTTCATAGACATTACCATCGGCGCCTATTAAAAAATTATAACTTATATCATCCCATTGTTTATCGATGTGGAACGCCTGAATTGATTTAACAAGTGGTATGTTATCGTTTTCCGTTAAAGCTTCGCCTGTAGCAGTGTGAGCTAGAGTTGAAAAGGTAATTTATTTATAAAATATATATGATTAATGTATATACGAGGAAGAATCAGACAGTCTTTAGAACAAGACAGAAAAAACTCCTTTTAGTTCTTCGCGCACAGTCTAATGCTTTGCAAAATCGTTCAAACTTCAACAAAATAAGTATGTACTATCCAAATCTTCGACATATATATTTACAACTTCAATAATTTTGATAGCCGTTGGGGCTTTTTATCCACCTAATAATTTCTTAATGCTTAACCCTCTCTTTTTCATCATATGGGATCGGTTTGGCCTTCTTGGGAGTTGGCTCATTGGTGTATAGTTGAGTAGATATTTATGTATCATCTACAGTTAAAAAACGGCCATTCACGATCGATCTGTTCTATTATCGGCAAATTCATCTAGCATTTCTCATGTACAAATGTATTGTTTCTTTATTATTAACCATTTCTGGTATGTGGATGACATCATATACAGGGTGAGTCATCTCCCTAGGGAAGGCATATTGTGACTTTATCAGAAAAAATATTTTGAAGTGGTTTTTATTTCTATGATAGCCACTCATTAGGGACACCTTTTAAATTTATTTTCTATTATACAGAGTGTTCCATAACTTAATGGCTGACCATAGTTATAGTTTTTTAAACGGAACATTCTGTATATTATTACATTTTTGTATTCCCCGTATAATTCTTACTCAAACAGTTATAAGATAGTATACCGAAAATTTAAAGTTTTCGATTTATCACCATTTTACTGAAAAAATCAATGTTTTTATAAAATTATATTTCTCGAAAATATATATGCTGTTCATAATAAAAGATCCTAATACAAGCTTATTTTATTTTTTTCAATTACTAATTACATATGCAGTCTGTATTTCGGTTCATTTTTGAATTGCTTACTAAATTTTGCACCAACAACATGTGAAACGTTATTACTTTAAAAATAACCAATACTGAGTTATTGTCGTCTTTTTGACATAATTATGCCAACTTTATGTTTTTTATTTGAATACGGTATTTTTTATACTGAAGGAATGCGAAAGAAATTATTTATTAGCCCAAAGAGTTTACCAGCAGCGCTATCCTGGCAGAAGATGTCCCAGAACAGATGCCTTTAGAAGATTAAGGTGGTCATCTCGCCTATCTCAATTACATTGCAAACATGCTGCTAACATATCGCACGAGAATCCGTTAAAAGCAACAAAATGATATAAAAAAAAATACTGGCATAATCTGCAAACTTATCTCTAGGGGACTGCGTAGTTTTAATAACTGAAATTTGTTCAATTAATGTGGAAAAATTTGTTAAGAAACAGGGAGTTTTTGGAAAAAAAAAAGCTGCTACTTTATTTCGTAATTACTTCGAATATATAAATAATTGCAAGATATTAGATAGCTTAGCCCCTGGAGAAATAAATTCTCTTTCTTTTGATGCTTGATATAAACCAATTAAGCGTATTTTATACCTGTCTTGTGCTTTTAATTGTTTTTACCCAACATTCCGATTAAACAAGCCATATTTTAAGAGAAAAGTAGATTCCATATATCATAATCAGGGTGATGGGTGCAGTAATTCTTAAACAGAGGGCGCTGCCAACAATAATATTAATTTTTAAAATTATTCGGGGCGCTCTCTAGTTGAATGTAGCAAAACTTGAATGCAAATATAGGGTCGACGTACGTCTTATATATGGCTTTCTCAGTCATATAATTACGTGTATATGTCTTTCTGTCTGCCATTAAAAGAGTAACCCCTAAAAAAAAATCACATATTTACAAATAAAATGAAATTGTAATGATATGATACTATTTGTTGAATTCAAACAAATATTCATGGATATTTTTTATTATTTGCACCTCAATTACAAAAAGCCGAAAATAGAATGTCTCGGATTCTTATTTAATAATATATGTATATATACCGAAAATATCCAGCCAAGAGATTATTTCAAGTATTGTTCAACCATATTTTCCGAAAAATATTTATGTTTTGGTGATTATATACAGAGTGTTTCAAATTAAATGCAAATCTGAAAATACTTTCGGATTTAATTTCCATTTAATTTGCAATTGATTTCCATAAATTTGCTTTTAATTTGCAACATATCGTACATTAGGGTGGTCGTTATTTTTCAAATTTGAGATTTCTTTCGGGTGCCCCCTAATTTTTTCCTATAAATGTAAAAACATACTACATAAAATATCTACTTATTTGATTAATATTAATGGGCTCCGCAGAGTTAAAGTCGCTTCTGGAAAAAATCAACTTTTTCGCTTTTTCTTCTGTTGAATTAAAGTGCAACTTATTATATATACATGGATAGGATTTGAAATTCAAAGTAAAAAAGTACATACCTTAATTTTTTCTAGAATAGCAATAGTTAATGAGTAAAACGTTTAACAAATTCGCAGTCTTAGGTTTAGCTGCGGCTCAGTAGTTGTGCTAACAGTCGATTTGTATGCGTCCGGAAATTCTTTTCGATATTGACTAACTACTTGTAGGATATATTGCTGTTGTAATTCATCTTTCGACAAAACATTAGTAGTCGGTAATCAACTTTATGCCACGTTCGGCTACGTCATTTACTGCACGTAAATTTTGCAGCAGAACAAAACGTAGATTCAACTCTTAAGAAATCGCAATTAATCTTGAAGGTATTGAAAAAGTTTAAGGCACATTTTTACTTCATTCATCTTTACAGTAACACGTTTTACAGGAGTATCCTCTGCATCATAATCCTAGTCTTCCTCGTCTATAAACATGAGAACTTTTTCACTCATCTTCGTTTTAATTGAAAGGGGAACTGCCGGGCCAAGAAAGGAAAATGCAACTAGTTCAGGCGACGGATACCAAATGTGATCGAAAAACTTGTTTACGGCTGCCTCGCTAATTTTTACATCGATGCTTTTGTAATCAAACAACGATTTCAAAAATAAAAAGTCTTGATATGGTGATTGAATTGCCAGTGGAGCCTCAAACCACGCTTTTACATACACTTGCGCTAAGAACAGTGTCAGAGATGTAATGATGATTTTTCATTATTTTTTTCTTAGCGTTTCCTTAATAAAAATTGTAAAAATTGGAAATTGTTTGATTACCTTTTCCTATAGAATTAATTAAACTGAATCAGAAGAAATAGTGGGATCACAGGAGTTATTTTTATAGTATTATAATCGTCGGACACTAGCGGCCTCTAAATTATCCAGGTCGTGAGAGACGGAATCTGGTTTTCTGCTTAAAACATGCCTTGTTAAATCGGAATGCTGGGTGGAGACAATTAAATGCAAAAGGCAGCTAAGGAAATATGCTTAATTGCTTTGGATCAAGCACCAAAAGAAAGAGCATTTTTTCTCCATAAGCTAAGCTACCTAATATCTTAGAATTATGTATACAGCTTGAGCGCGCGGGGTATGATCACCCGATACCAGTCGATATTCTTCGGACGTATATTCGGAAAATTGATCTCCGCCAGCTGTGTTCGCCAGATATAGATATTTAGATCAGTTGCGTACTGGCTGCAAAGAGGAATGTACGTAGGTTTTTGTGTTATTTTATGGTATTTCTGTTATACTTATTTATAGTTTTTTTTTACCATGAAATTTCTATTTATTTATTTTTCTCTAGACATCTTAGTTTATTCTGCAGATGTTTCAGGCGGGTTGTTTTTATTTCATTCTAAAACCCAGTTGTACTGCTATAACTTTTTACACAACTACATTATTATTTAATTTCATAAGGATAATCATAATTACGTTATAAGTATTACAATCTTCGCGTTATTATCGACTTAGTTATCTAAGCAATCGTCATCACTTAAAGAGAAAATTTAATTTGTTCTTTTTGTCAATCTGCAAAAAAATAATTAGATCACTATGAGTTCGAATATGAGCAGGCAATGCTAGTATGTTGTGCCGTAACTCTAATATGTATTATCGGACCACGTTTAGATGCGAGTTTACGTATACCATCGGGTGATCATACCTCGCGCGCTCTTGCTGTATATTCGAAGTAATTACGAGATAAGGTAGCACATTTTTGGTACAAAAACTTCCTGTTTTTTAACAATTTTTTTCATATTATTCGGACAAACTTCAGTTGTTATAACCACCCAGTCCCCTGAATAAGTTTGCAGATTATGCCGGAATTTTTTTGGTATCGCTTTGTTGCTTACTAACGGATTCTGATGCCATATGATAGCAGCATGTTTGCAATGTAATTGAAATTGGCCAGGTAGCCACCTTAATACGACAAAATATATTCTTTTAGTTTTTATATGAAAACTAGCATTCTGTTTCATTTTTGTGAAATCCTAATAAAATTGAAATGAATAAAATGAATAAATAATAGAATTGTCTATATATTAATACGTGACGAAAAAACTTTGCACCCCTTTTTAAGCATATTGCGCGCAAGGATTAGTGTGAGATTTGGCATAGTTACAGTTCATATGGAGAAGGCGTGCAGAAAGATAAAATGTATGTATAATATGTGTTACAAATACCTTAATTAATGAACTCGAAAATTAATGCATAACGACGTATTTCTACAGGCTCGCAGCTGACGTAATAGACAATTCAAAAAAATTATATGCAATGGTTATAGAAGTATACTCTTTGACAAAATAACCTCAATAACTCAAACTTAAAAATTTAATGAATTAAGCTCGAATTTCGGCCACTGGTCGACCACTGGTATTAATTATTAGGCAAGTTATTTAGGTACCTATACAAAATTTTTAAACTATTTTCTTCAATTCTGTAATAAAAATTACATAGGCATGTAAGAAATTTAATTTTTTTAATATTCTTCAGATCTTGTTTTTAATTATATTTAATAATTTATTATTAACGTGCGAAATCCACACTGTCGGATAAATTTCAGTGCGGTCTTTCAAATTTTTTTCCAATTGAATTGGTCGTTCTAATAGCTGATACGGTATCAGAAGTTAATAAAACACTTGATGACAAGGAAGGTATTTTATAATATCCAAGACTACTGTCTGAGCACACATGTATATTTAACTTATTTAATTAGACTGTTGTAGGTATGTGAAATATATTGATTGTTTCTCTTTTTCTTACTTTTACACACATTATATGCCCAGTGTTTCTTACACTAACAGGTTCACTACTTACGGGTTTTCTTGAACAAAGAGTTCTGTTCTTTTTATTATTAATGGCCAAAAAAAGAATTTGAATAAATACTTCCATAAAAGTATGTATAAGAATAAAAATGTACTGCCTCTGTGAAATTAGATTTTTTTATGCAAAAGTTGTTCCAAACTTACATCTGAATACTTTTGTATCTATTACACATTTTGAAAAAACTAACCATTGACAACATACTCGGTAACTATGTATTTCGCGCTTAAGTGTTACTTCTCATCTACCAATCTAATTCTTCCAACTAAGACTTGGCAAATGCTCGAGTTACATAACAAAACACAAAATTTATCAACTTTGCCAAACTCAAACCTACTCTCTATTCCAAATAATACGCGAAATACCCATGGCGATCGTCAAAATTGAATCACCCTATATATTCCTTTTTCAAAAATGCAATAATCACTAAAAAAATACCTGTTTATTATCTAAATCAAATAGATAAAGGACATAGATCTTCATTGGTATTTACAAAACAAACATTATATGTAACAGTATGTTCCTATTATTCTTGTAAGGACGTTATTTGCATTTTTTCAATTTAGGATAAATATCAATGATTTCAAAATAGACACATATTCTATTAAATCATGTATGAGACAAAAACTCTGTTTTTTGTCTCATACACAAAAAACAACGGCCTGGTCTGCCAGTCTCTGTATAATTTGGTTCAATCTAAGAGATACGTTGCGTTAGTAGTAGCATCTTTTATCCAATAAATTTGTTTTACAAATAATATCGCTGCTACTGGCAACCAGATGGCTAATTAAAATACAGTCACGTATGCAACACATAATACACGCCTAATGGTTAGAAAAGGACAGAGCAATGTGACGATTCTCTTTCTATTAGATGGCCACCTTAATGGATACTTTCATTACTACTGGTAGCATTGCTTATTGAAAACCACGGAAACTAAATGACAAAAATCAATTACAAATTCTTATTGGAAAGAACAGAAAGTCCACTCGCCCAGTACCCGTGAAATTAATCGTTTGTTAGATATTAGCCAAACCATCGTAGCAAGGACTTTAAAATCTAATAAATGCCATCCGTAATGAATAAATTTAAATAATGAGTTACGCACCTAACATTTTAAAGCTAGACGAGTGTTCTGTCATTATTTACGAATAAAGCTGTTTATATGTTATTAAAATGCTAAACAAATAAGTGGCTATATAGGTATGTTTTTATATATCTTTTTTTGTAGACATTTACAGTACTAAAAAAAAGGCAAGGCTGGATCATATATAGCAACAACAAATCAGTGGTCCTATTCTATCTACATCCACTTTTTTGGAAGAGACACCAGAAGACATAAAATCTCCAAGGTATTTAAAATTTATTAGTTAATATGCATAAAAAATAGTTCACAAATTTCTTCAAAGTGCATTTAAATTTATTCTAATAAAATGAAATTTACGTAATCCAACTGTAATTGTCACTTCTACTGATATTTTCATATTTGTTACAGAAAGAATATGTTGAAGACATCATTTAATAGTGCACTAGATGAATATCAGGCATCACAAGAAAAACATTTGGATGTTTTTAATAAACTGGTTGACAATTTAAAGAACTCCAGAAAAGTACTTCAGAATTTTACAATGGCTAAAATTGAATTAAATTATAGAAATAACTAATTTTAATTTTTTCTACTATATATAATTATGAGGTAATATATAATAAATGTAAGAGACACTGAAAACTCATTTTTAATAATCCTATGTATCTCTCCATAGTTCCTGGTGGTGATATGGTTTCTGGTATATCGTCATTGATATTTTTAAAACATTTGATACCTACAGCAGATATTCTTTGTGGAATATTCAAGTAAAGTGACAGTATATTAACTAAATTGTCCGCCAATTGTTTATTTAATCTAAACAAATTAATAAAATTATTTTCAGGTAATTGGAAGGGATTACTCGTATCTCTTAAATACCTCTTTTCTATAGTTCCTAAAATACATATTACTTTAACAAATAAATCTCCTTTAAATTTATTTTCAAATTCATCAATATTCGCCAATACCAATAATAAAACATGTTGATCCATACTTATTTCGTCTAATTAAATTTAAAATCAAAATAAAATATATATTATTACAATATTCAATTCACTCACAATTTTTTAGCACTGCATAACAACAGCTGTTTACTAGTCGTAATGGAATACAACTTCATAACGACTTTCCAACGATTCCATAACGATCGAACAAGTAGAGAATACGAATTTTCGACCGTATCGATTTTTGGGTAAAATGCGTTCGATAATGCGTAACGATCAAGTTACAGAATAGGGGTAATTCGTTATTAATATCGATTTAGCATTTCGGTAGCGTTTTCCAAAATGTTTAAAAATGAATGTACAGCTCACAGAGTGAGACCTGGGCGATGAGATGCCCCTCCCACAAGGTGCGCAGTGAATCCTTATAATATTAGGATAAGCACGAGCAGTCTGGAAGAATTGTCAAACGCTACATATATAGGTATCCCTTTTCAGTATATTACAATTTTTTATCTGCATTTACTCGTTCGTCCGGCTAATGTATGCGATGATGAACAAATGTTATCATTTCTTTTTTCCGAATACTTTCTCTGTCACCCACTGACCTATAAATCTGCGCGACTTATAAGTCGAGGCTCCTCCCATCGGCCAAGACTCAGTCTGTGTACTGTACACTTGTTGAAATATTTTTTACCTATTCTAATGTTCATATTTATTGTTATTTAATACTTTTTGTTCCACTAATTATTCATCTATTCACGTATGAGTTCCTGGTTTTAACTAAAATCAAGTTTTTAATTTATTTGGTTTTAAGTATTTTTTATTGTGCCATATTCTACATATTTTATGAAATATATTGCTGATATAGAGTGTATTGTAAATAGTATATATCCATTTTTTTGGCATTTCCCCAATACATACAAAAATCATATCTCTAAGCTCATTCTTAGAAAAATTCATTATAAAACCATGCTTGTAAGTTGATAAGCAGCTTATTAAATATCATCCATTCAATTGTCAATTTCGCGGCAAATATTAAATTATGGCTCACCATACCATATAAAAAAACATAAGTTGACAAAATTATAGCAAAATAACGACAATAGCTCAGTAATGGTAATTTTTAAAGTAATAATGTCTTATCTGTTGTTGATGGAAAATTTAATAACCAATTCAATATTGAACCGATATATAGGTGTTGTAAAGGAACAGCTTATATTTTACAATACAATTAAAATGAATAAAATTCTCCAAAGTTGGGCGCCATGATGTAATGGTACAAGCATTACAATACAATTAAAATCAATAAAACTGCCCCAAAGTTGGGCGATATAATGTAAAGGAACCCCCTTATATTTAATTTAATAAAATTGTAGAGTTTAAATCTAAAATAAAATTTAAATAACTTGTTTTGCCGGTTAAACTCAAATCAGATTATCTCAGGGCGATTGGGATTAATAAGAAATGATTAAGTAAACGGTGTTCCTAAACATTAATTATATTTAATAAAAAAAAATACCATTGCAAAACTTTAAACAATTCGTATATTCAAAACCAATGAATTATATATAACTACTTTTTACATATAACAAAAGAAATAAAATATATTTAAATACAATTTTAATACGTTTTCACAAATAATTAATCGGATACAAATCTTTATATATATTTTTCCATATAGTCAAACAAAACAACGAATGCTAGCATTTACTACGTCCGGCTGGTTTTGTGTACTATTATATAAATACACAACAATATTAATACAGATCAAATTACATTCTCCTTCATAGAACGGAGATGATATGTATTTATCAACTTTATTATGTTAATTTCAATTTAAAATTTATTTCATTATCTTTAATTCTTCAATATCAACAATATTTCTATTTACAATAATCTTTTAAAAATACCTTATAATAAAGTTTCTTTCTTCGCTCTTCCGCGATGTCTATCTTCAGTAAAATCTTCTTTTTCTTGCGATGTTTTCATCGGCATCATTTGTTTAGTGGTCACGATCCTGACGTGACGAATCTCCTTGTTCTGCTTACTGGAGCACAATATATTTATTATAAACTTTTAACACTGAGCACATTTACTCTCTAAGTGCTACTGTAATCACTATTTTTCAAATAACAATTCTTATGATTGTTATGTAATTTATTATAGGAGTTTTAGGTTCTCCTTTTTATAGAACATTTAATGTATATTACTTGAACTTTTTGCTAGTCGGGGTTTGACGACTTCTTTATGAAGCCAGCCAGTCAAATCCCTCCGACTTTGGAGTTAACTTTCCGACTCGAATCAAGTCTAGCGGTTGACTCTCTCGTTTTTAGCGCGTGTTTCTATTTTATATAAAAGTGTCTGTGGTTCCCCTTTCTCTATATAGTTTGGTTATTTCCACACTCGTTTACGTAGGTGAATGTTTATCGCAACTGTAGCGTTTATTTCACTGTTGTAAACATTCGGCGCCACGGTTCTTAGAACTAATACACACTAAGCTTATGACTAATATTCACTTAATAATACCATAACATATTCATTGATTTTAAATACTATTTCTCTTCAAAATATTAATAACAGAATATACATAATTAAATCCTAAAAAAGTAAAATTATAAAATTAATAACTGAATTGGTATGTACCGTTACAGTGTCCCATTAAAAAAATTGACTTTTAAACAAATCAGTATTAAAAAAAAAATAAGTTTCTCTTAGGACCTTTTATTATAAACAATACTACCAAAAACTATGCCCATCAATACGTCGTTTTCGAGAAATCCAATATTTTATAAAAACATTGAATTTTTCAGAAAAATGATAATAAATCGAAAACTTTAAATTTTAGGCCTATACTATTTTATAACTTTTTGACTAAGAATTATACAAGGAATTAAAAAATGTAATAATATATAGGGTATTCTATTTAAAATACTATAAATATGATCAGCCATCAAGTTATGGAACACTATGTATAATACAAAATTGAATTTTAAAGATACTCCAAATGAGTGGTTATCATAGAAAAACCGCCTCAAAATGTCTTTTCTCATAAAGTCACAATCTGCATTTCACAGAGAGATGACTCACCCTGTATATTTGTATCGCATTTAAGACCTTGAAAAAATGCTTTATCACTACACACTAAACTATTTGTTGTTATTCATCGCTATTAGTAAATGCACGAATTGTTTACTTGAATTGGCAGTACAGGTGTATGGTTATGCCCAATTTATTTGAACAATTGAAAGCAATGACGCTTTTAAGACGCATAGTGTCATTTTCTGATTCGTTCTAAAAACAAATCGATTTATATTCGTATATCAAACTTACAAATTATGACAAATTTAGCAGGTTCCCTTCTTTCTATATGTTTTTCTTGAATTGGATATGCATTCCATCCTATTCTACTGACAATTTTTGGACATGCAGGATCTAAAAAGCAGACTATATTTAGTGTTTAATATACAGTGAGGACGAGCGGGTTGGAACAAATTTATTTAAAATTTTTGGTTTAGTTTTATGGAAAAACGCTCGGATAGTTCGATTTTTATTTTTAGCTGCGGGTTTTCTGATGGTAAATTGATGTACAAAGAGTGGTCCAAAAATAAGTTACGACCATCAAAAAATTTTTTTTTCAAATGGAAACATGTTTTTTATTTAATTTCTAAATTCTACATCGCATTCTAAGTATGTTTCATGTATTATGTCCTATACCCAAACTCAACAGTTATCGAGAAATTTACAATTGAACATGACCGATTTATTAAAAAAAAAACAGAAAAACAAATCAAATTAAATGTTCAAACTGTTGACCACTGACAATAGGGTAGCCGAAGATCAATTTCTCGTAACACTGCAGTTAACGTTTGCGGCTTAATTTGCTGTATTTCGCTTATAATTCTATTCTTCAATTCATTAATATTTTCCGGTTTATTGAAGTACACTTTGGATTTTAGATGGTTAGATCTGGAAACCCAGCTGGACATTCGATAAAACCTCTCCTACCGATACATCTATTTGGGAAAATATTATGAAGGTATTCTCGTACTGTTCGCAAATAGTGTGGGGGCGCTACATCCTGCTGGAACCATATCGAATCTGCCGGTATATTTGGGTTCTCATGTAGAATTTCGAAAATACAATCGCAGAAATATTAAAGCATCCAATGTTTGACTTCCAAGATTGCTTCGTAGTTTATTGCCAACATAAGCAAAACTGGTTGGAGGAATAGACAATAGATATTTATATGCCAATTCTAAGTGATATCCACGAACTCCTCCATTTTCGAAGAGGCTCATTTCGCGTCTAATATTATTTACCAACCCCGATTCATTTTGTACTTCAGGATCTGGGGATTCCATGCTCTTATTAATTTCCAGTTGTAACTTTTCCTTTAGTGTCAATTGGGGTTGGGAGGTTTGTTGCCATGGCTCATCATCTGTTTGTGATCCTGACATTTCTTCCTCTTCCGTGTCATCTCGACTATTTAGTCTTTTAACTCAACTCTTTATTTGCTTCCTCACTAAAGCCTGTGCAGAAACTGGAAATAAGTCAAGCCATTCCAAATTCGATAATAACTGATTTTCATCATCTTTTCGTGGATTTTGTAAATAATTCAACACACCAGTTAAATCATCACTTCGTCGTTGGTTTATACATTCCACTAAGGATGTTTTCATTTTATTGGCGATTGCTGAGTTTTTGATAGACAATTGTTTTATAAGAAATTTCAAAGCGGCATCAGCTGTGCATAAATTAGCATCTCGTCTACAGATTGTTTCTATTCTTAATTTAATTGGGGCAGCACATCAACAATTTTATTTACCAAGTCAAAATCAACATCTTCTAAACGGATTGGATGATTTAGATCTATAAGTGCTTTTTGAATGCAGGTTTTTAAAAGAGAAACTCGTTCCAGCATGGTTAAAAGACTATTCCTCATAGTTTTACAGTTCAAAAGAAGTGACAGCTCTTTTTCATGATCAATCTTCACATATTTTTGAAGTACTATTTCATTTCTCAATGATGATCTTTTGAAATACGAGGTAAGATCAAGAACTACGGTGAATGAAATTTGAGAGCCGAAACTGTTGATGTTATATCCATTTCATGTGAATTGTGCGATAGCCTGATCCGTTGTGACAGACCGTGTCGAGTGTGATTCACACTCGTATTCACACTGTGTGAATACGATTTAACTTGTTAGTCAGTATCCAGAGTCGATAGAGTGAGGCCGTGTTTATCGTCTTGTCACGTATCATGGATTTCGAACAACGCGTTAACATTAAATTTTGCTTTAAGTTGAAAAAACCTGCCAAAGGGGCTCATGAAATGTTAAAGTCGGTGTATGGAGATAATGTGGTGACTCTGAAAACTGTTTACAAATGGTATGAGCGATTTAAAAACGGACATGAGTCGGTTGAAGACGAGCAACGATCGGGACGTCCATCGACCTCAAAAACACACGAAAACGTGCAAAATGTGGCACAAATTGTTCGTGCATGCAGAAGAATCACTATTGGAGAGCTTGCTGAAGAACTTAACATCTCTTACGGGTTTGTGCAAAGTATTTTAACCGATAATTTGCACATGAGACGAGTGAGTGCCAAATTTGTTCCCCGACTTTTGACTGACGAACAGAAGGCAAATCGTGTTTCAGTTTGCACGGAATTGAAGGATCGTCTTCAAGCAGATCCGGACTTTATAGCCAAAATTGTAAGTGGGGATGAAAGTTGGGTCTATGGCTATGACCCTGAGACGAAAATGCAGAGCTCCCAATGGAAAACCCCTAACTCCCCTCGTCCTAAAAAGGCACGTCAATCAAAATCGCAAATCAAGACAATGCTCATTGTTTTTTTCGATAGCGAGGGCATAGTGCGGTCAGAGTTCGTTTCAAGGGGAACAACCGTAAACTCTGAATTTTACAAAGGCCTACTGCAACGTTTGAGAAACGATATTCGAAGAAAGAGACCAGAAAAATGGGCCAATGGCTTCCTTCTGCACCACGATAACGCGCCGTGTCACATGTCGCTTCTGGTTCGCGAGTTTTTGGCCAAGAAAAATCTTCCTGTGTGTCCACATCTACCTTACTCACCAGATTTGGCACCATGCGATTTCTGGCTCTTCCCAAAAATTAAAACTGTGCTAAAAGGAAAACGTTTCGATACCATTCCCGACATTGAGATATCCACGAAAGAGCAGCTGAAAGCCCTTCCGAAAGAAGCGTTCCAGAAATGTTTCCAGTCATGGATTCAACGTTGGGAAGTGCATTTTTAGCCAAGGAGAGTACTTTGAAGGAGATTAATTCCATTTTCATATAAACCTATTATTTTACTTATAATAAAATTGTATTACCGTAGTTTTTGATCATACCTCGTACACTACAACTTTGCAGATTTTCTTTATCAGCTCATTAATGTTTTCATTTTTTGTTAACTCTGGTATGTGTTCTCGCTCGGGATCAAAAACGGCCGAGATCCCGGGATTGTATTCTCTATACTATCATCACTTTGGTTTTGTCGTGGTTAGACTATAATTTCTTAGTACAAACATATGCGTTTCTCTAATCCTTAAGAATTTTTTGCTACCAGTACGATATTATCCGCAAAGAAGCAAACTCCTGTTTCACAGGTTGAAGATATTTATAGCCTATAGGAAAATTATTACTCTTGATCCAACTTTCTTTTATGACTTCGTCCATGAGGGAGACGACCAGTAATGGGCTCAACACACCATTTGATTTAACTCCTTCAGCTTTGCTATTGTTTTGTCACATATTTATTTCAATGTGAAGATATGGTCGTATACAATATTGTCTGGTCTAAATCCACTCTGTTCGTCAGCTAGCTTCGGTTTCATGACTCTTCCAAGTCTATATATTCTTCGTAATACTTACATATACTTTTACCTCGTACATAGTCACGAAATTCCTCTGTAATTGTTACATTTATCCATCATTGTTCTCTCTCTGGGACTGCATGGGTCATACGTTATTACTTATCTATATAATATTTAAGGGCCGGTTTTTCCAACTGCGATTAAAATACCGGTTAGTACAAATTAGCTTTTTTCCGCAATTAATTAATTAATTAAGAGAAAAAATTTTAACCGGTGTTTCGTGTACCTGATAAAATATCAAACAATGATTAGGATTTCTTACATAGGCATATAAACCACCCTAGGAGGTTTGTGTTTTGACATCAGCTTATGCTTTCATGTGCATTTGTTTTACTGTACAAAAGTACGAGGGCGTATTTTTATGTTATCTACCTAGCCATGAAAAAAAGCACATAAGAGAACAAAAGAAATTTTTTTTCTACATAACTCCCTTCAACACTAATACACTTATTCCATCTTTTTTTCCAGTTGCCCTCAGAAAAAAATTGCTTCGGTAACCCCGCAAAATATTCTTCAACAGCTTCTTTGAGTTCTTCATCAGAAGCAAAACGCTTTCCTCTGAGATGCTTTTTTAAATTTTTGAATAAGAAGAAGTCTGACGAAGCTATAGGTCGGGGCTATAAGGTGGATGCCTTAACTCTATAAACCCAGTCATTGATTATCTGCTGAACTTTGTTTGCCTTATGAACCCGACAATTGTCGTGCTGCAACAAGTTTTTTTGTGGGTAAGAATGCGGGCGTTTTTCCTCCAGAGCAGTTTTTAAATTTTTAATTGTGTTTCCGTAGGCCTCTCCATTTATGGTAGACCCTCTCGGCATACATTCAATAAGCAAAACTCCTTCAGCATCCCAGAAAACAGTTGCCATCAGTTTTTTTCCAGAAAATTGTGCCTTGACCTTTTTTGGTGGTGGAGAGCCATTATGAACCCACTGCATGGATTCTTGTTTAGTAGGAGGGTCCCAGTAATATACCCAATTCTCATCCCCGGTAATAATTCGACATAAACATGACCAAATTTTCTTGAGAAACTTATTTTCTGCACACTTTTTGTTCAGGTGTAAGCAATCTGGGTATCCACCATGCAGACACCTTCATACCCAAATCGTCATGCAAAATTTTGAGAACACTTGTTTCCGATATCCAGACTTCTTTGGCAATGACAGAGATCTTTACACGACGATCTTTCAGTACCAAATTTTCGACTTTTCGCACAATGTTTTCAGTTCGAGCTTCAACGGGTCGTCCGGACTTTGGGTCATTGACTCTCTTCCCCATATACAGCAACCATTCTTTCATGAATTGCTTTTGGACCATTGCCTTCCTTTGTCAGGAACTTTATTACGCTGCGATGTTCAACTTTAGTTTCACTCATTTTATCGACAAATGGACCGTCTCAAATCATGGCTAGGTAGATAACATAAAAATACGCCCTCGTATATCTAATTATACAAAATATAATCTTAAAAAACTTAAAAGAAGGACAAAAAGCACAAACAACAAATTCAAATGTAGAAAATGGCTCCAATATTATTAGAACTAATATACTAATTTAGACCAAATATACTAGCAAATACCTTGTCAAAGTTTGTACAATATATCCTTAAACACGGTTTAGATAACCTTGTATTAAAAAACGCAGTTAGAAATAATCAACGAATAAGCTTAATTAATGATTAGTTAACGAGTGTTTTAATCAGAGTTGGAAAAAACCGGCCCTAAGTCTGAGAATTTAAGGGTCAAAGTTTTGCATGCTATTTTTTTGACGACTATGTACTTTTTTCTCTTTAATCATATATTTCAATTTGAAAATTACCGTTTGTATTTATGTAGTGATTTATTAACGTTTGATTATGAATCATGGTGGCTGTTTGATTTATATAAACCGGTCCATTTATAACTATAACATTGCCTAAATGTACATTTTTCGATTTCTCAATGGTAATATTTTTATAAGTGTTCTTGGCTTCACGAAATATGCGATCCTGTTGAAAACTTGCAACCTGTAAATTACAAACATATACACATATGTTCCTCGTTTTCAAAAATATATGTGCGAGAAAAGATTTGTATGTAATATACTTAGCCATGAAAAAAATTACAAAAAGACCTACTTCCCGTAGAAATTCGATAAACTTTCTTCTATAAAATCTTTTTAAATGTCACTTTTTAGTTCTTTTGTATTCTTTAGAAATATGTCTAAATTTAGTAGTTGACGAGATATTATTAAATTTTGATTTCTTCACTTTAGTAAACTACAACTTTGGGCCTGTGTCACTTACCTTTAACCATTTGGCCGATATCGTTACTTTCCTATACGGAGTATATAAGAAAGTAACGATATTTTTATCAAAACATATCAAGCAACCTATACTCCATTCAGTCTAAGAATGGAGTAGATGGCGCTACAATATGAGCACAGTTTACACACGATGAACTTTGTATTTTGAAAACAAGTAAAACATATGTTTACTGTCAGATGGATAGCAGGGATATACATATCTGATATCATTATATTTTGACATTTACGTAAATTTTTGTACAAGTTGGTAACTCATTCCTCAAGAAAAAGGAATGCACATGTCGTCTAATTGTACTTTTTTGTGCTTCATCCAATTTATTGTAAGTATGACGATAATTTCTTTTTCTTGGAGGAGAAATTGGAACTCCATATAATTCCATTTCTTTAATAATGCAGTACATTGTATTCCTATTAATAGTAATTAATACCCACTTCCTCTGCTGTTTGATTGGCTGCAGCTGTTTTAGACATATTGTCTTTATGCTTAATGTACACATTATAAGCCATTTGCCTTTGTCCAGATCTTATGTGTTTCCCTTTACGATTTTTTGAAGGACCTGGTAAAACTGCTTCCGCCATACTATAGAATATTAGCGATTACGAAAAGAAAGTTAACGAAATTGATAAAATACCTTAACAAATGAATATTTCACTTGTGAGTTCTAAGAAGAACTATTTTTTAAGAATATTAACAACAAATAACTATGTAAAATACGGAAATCGACAAAATCTTTGAACAAAACTGTCAGTAAACAAATTTTTGACAGAACGAGCTAAATGCGATTATTTTGCCGGTGTAAATGCACACTCGATTTCAACCAATCACAAACGTTTATTTTAAGCCCTATCTTTCCCAATGCTTTATTCTTAGACTGAATGGAGTATAGATAAGCATATAGAATGATAATAAAAGTGACACTAAAACGCAATTTTACATTGTTTTTTTGACAATTATTGTTTGTCAACTTTGAAAACTCGGAATAGGCACATGAAACACATCGAAAATGTCTGTAATAGGGCTAAATATTGCTTACATCTTCCGGTATTGTTTTACCGAAATCATCTGTTTCTTTTCAATGGTCAGGTGTTATAAGGTTTTTAATGAACTCCTGTAACTCCGATATTTTGTGAAAAATGTGACGTATGTCAAAAATTGTGATAGAAAAATGCTGACAACTGATTCATATGTACTTAACTCATAATTTATTGTAGAATAAAATATGTAATCGAAATGGGTTCGTCCATTTGAAGAAGTCAAAAATGTCCCGAAGTATCACCACTTTGGAATTGGTGTTATTTAGGTTTCCAGCAGTTCATAATGGCTTGCTATCAAGTTTCATATTGATAATATTCCGAAATCAAATATTATCGTGCTACTTGCATCTTTATGTATAATGAAAAGATGTATAAAATAAGGAATCTGTTTATACACAAAGCTGTGACCCAAAAGTGCAAAAATCGAGGGTATGAACATTAATCTGCCGAGTCATAGCGCGTTCTGGCGTTATTTCTGCTCAGCAGTGATGCCAGACGACCATAGTAAAAAATCCCTAGTTGCCCCTCAAAAATTCCCTAGAATTCCCTAAATATTTTTCTATGAATTTATGTAAAAAAACAAACATTCAAGCAAGGAAAGTATATCGAAATAGTTGGTATTAAATATGTACATACAGTAACGTCTATACAGCTATTCCCATGATATTATTAATTTTTTTCTTTCGCATGAAACCACCAACCAAATGAAACAACTCGGTGTTTCCCCTATTCCGATTTAGGGAAAAAATCTCCCTTTGTGTCTGTTATTTGGAATAGTTGATATTATTATATTAAGAAAACTATCATGTATTTCATGAAAATATTTATGTATAATAAAAAAAAAATTATTAGGATATTTTTTGGTGTGCCCTCTTTTAACTGCTTGTTGGACCAATTTTTACCAATTCTTTGTTTATATATTATATAACTTGCCAGTAGACGGTAGTGTATATTAAATATAAAAAGAAAGAACTTGAAATATAGAAACAATAAAAAAAAGTTACTTCAGAATAATTCGTTTCTTGTCTTTTGTAATGCATTTGGATTTTTTGATGTCTTTCTCAAAAATTCCCTAGATAAATCCAAAAATTCCCTCTTTCTCGATTTGACAAAAAAATCCCTAGAACTAGGGAAAAATTCCCTAATCTATCATACCTGCTGCTCAGTGTCTTCAGCAGTGATGCCAGATCAGGGATTTTTACTTTCTTATACGTAGTATAAGGAAGTATTGTGATGATGAAAATTTTCGACCTCGAGATTTTTGCAGATGTTCACGTTTTGAAGTCCCCTGATTCCGAAAAATTGGTTTTAAAAAAAGTCTCTCACTCTCTCTCTGTGTGTGTGTATGTCAGTGTGTGTGTGTGTTTGTGTGACCACGATAGCGGTCAAACCGCTATAGATATCAATTCCAAATTTTGTATTTACGAATATAATCTCCCTCTTGAGATCTGATGAATTTTGCCAATATTTCATCAACTACTAAGTTTAAACAAATTTATAAAGAATTCATATGTACTTAAAATTAAAATTGAAAACAATTTTATTTAAAAAGTTTTTGGAAATCCCTACCGGAAGTAGGTCTTTTACTCCTATCGAAAATCAATTTTTTGCGAATATTTCGCAAGTCATGCTTTTTAGACAGGTAGGTTACGAATATAAAAGTTTTCAAACATAATTTTCAATATCTTTTGTATAAAAAAAATTCAAAATTCCGACCGGAAGTACCACTTTCACTCTTATCGAATAGCGACTTTTTGCAAATATGTCGTAAATTATTATTATATATATTATAAGTATTTATTGTTAGATTTGTAATATTTTTTGTATAAAAGAAATTTCAAAATTCGGACCGGAAGTAGCACTTTTACTCTTAGGGAGTAGCACTTTTTTTCGAATATCTTGCAAAGTATGCATTCTATAACGATTTATTAAGAGAATAGAAGTACTTAGAATAGGATTTTGAATAATTTTTGTTAAAAAAATTCTTAAAATTGTATAGTTTGAAACGCTCATTCGTATAAGAAAGAGGTGCGTGAAGTTGGCACCACAACTTGCGGCGCAAATGTTCTTTTTAGTGCCAAAAGTTTGCGCCTAATATGCGCCGTCGATATCTGAAGAAAAAACACCGGCGCATTCATTTGTTGCAAAGTTATAAACAAAAACAGTTTTTTGGTGCCAACTTCACGCCAGCACCACAACTTGCGGCGCAAATGTTCTTTTTAGTGCAAAAATGTTGCGCCCAATATGCGCCGTCGATATCTGAAGAAAAAACACCGGCGCATCAATTTGTTACAAAGTTATAAACAAAAACATTTTTTGGTGCCAACTTCACGCGTGAAGTTAGCACCACAACTTGCGGCGCAAATGTTCTTTTTAGTGCCAAAAGTTAGCGCTTAATATGCGCCGTCGATATGTGAAGAAGAAACACCGGCGCATTAATTTGTTACAAAGTTATAAACAAAAATAGTTATTTATTATCAACTTCTTACCAGTCAGTATAGTGTCATTCTTATAAAAATTGGTTTTATAATCTTGGCTGTCACAAAGTCCATTTACAATAAGAATAGATAGCCTTGCTTGTTTATGACTACACTCTTTAATTTATTGCCATTTTGTAGAAGAGGAATTCTACATTTTTGTCTGTTTTCCTCTAAAAAATTTATCTCCGGGAACAGCCTTTTGTAGTATGTATCTTTCTTCTCAGTTACTTTTCCCCTCCAATTTTCATGATGGTGTAAACTATCAGTTTCATCTGTAAGGGATGCGTCATTACTCATTTCTGGAGCAATTGTGGATGGTAACTGGCCATCTACCATTTTACTAGAGCTTGATGCTATTAACATCTGCGATTTTAATACGTGGATGTGTTCTGTAACAAACTTATCTACCCTTACTGGCAAACGGTTACCAAACTGTCTATTTTTGAGTGTGTTGAAATATAATTCCACGTAGTTGCTCGTGGATGTAATGTTAGGGATGTTATATGCTGGTGTCATCACATTAGTCCATAGAGTAAATGTGCGTAATAACTTCAATAGTGGCTTTTTAATTTCCGGTAGGTAATGAAAATTTTCATCGTCCTCTACTTTTTCCTGTGATTTACATTTCAAGCTCAAAAATCCTGTAGCCCATTCATTTATAGAAGATATATTTACTTCTATTTGGTTCTCCTGAATTTCCGATGTTTCTTCACATTCTGGTATATTTACAACTTGGGCTAAAGAAACGCTGTTTTTTAAAAAACTCTTAAATTTTTTTACGTCAACTGAATTCCATTCCTCAGAACTTACTACAAGTATTGCCCTTATGATCTCTTCAATACCTACTAACGTTGATGATCTTATTATTAACGTAAGTGCCCTGATATAAAATTCTCTTAGTAATCGAGGTTTTCCCTTTAAACAATTCCACGAAGCAATGTTTTTAATAGTGTGAGCATAATCCACTCTTATAAATACTTTAGAACTATCTGTTTTTCTTCCCTGCAAATATTCGAAACTGTTGGATATATATTTTGCAAGACTCATGCCTGCCAAGGATTTTGAAATAGCTCCAAGTAGAGCAAAGGAATGATCGCAGACGACAATTTTTGGCAATAGCGCTCCTATTCGTTGCCACTCGTTCAACCATAGCTCTATATAATTAACGCTATGTGCCTCTGAAAGCATTTGATTCACTGGAATTTGACCATCTTCATTGCCTAAATGTACTACAGCCGAATATAGAAATATGTGACCAGATAGATGGCCATTTGGTCTAACTAATCTTTTAACAATAGTGCCAGTTGTGAGCTAACGACTTGCACTAAATTGAAAGTTTGGTCTTGTAAGAAGTTGATAATAAATAACTATTTAGTTTATAACTTTGTAACAAATTAATGCGCCGGTGTTTTTTCTTCACATATCGACGGCGCATATTAAGCGCTAACTTTTGGCACTAAAAAGAACATTTGCGCCGCAAGTTGTGGTGCTAACTTTACGCACCTATATAATTGTATTTGTTTATAACTTTATAACAATTACGTGCTTCGGTGTTTTTTCTTCAGATATCGACGGCGCATGTTGTGAGCTAACGATTTGCACTAAATTGGAAGTTTGCGCCGGAAATTTTGGTCTGGTAAGTACTTGATAATAAATAACTATTTTTGTTTATAACTTTGTAACAAATTAATGCCGGTGTTTTTTCTTCAGATATCGACGGCGCATATTGGGCGCAACATTTTTGCACTAAAAAGAACATTTGCGCCGCAAGTTGTGGTGCTAACTTCACGCGTGAAGTTGGCACCAAAAAATGTTTTTGTTTATAACTTTGTAACAAATTAATGCGCCGATGATTTTTCTTCAGATATCGACGGCGCATATTGGGCGCAACATTTTTGCACTAAAAAGAACATTTGCGCCGCAAGTTGTGGTGCTGGCGTGAAGTTGGCACCAAAAAATGTTTTTGTTTATAACTTTGCAACAAATGAATGCGCCGGTGTTTTTTCTTCAGATATCGACGGCGCATATTAGGCGCAAACTTTTGGCACTAAAAAGAACATTTGCGCCGCAAGTTGTGGTGCCAACTTCACGCACCTATAAGAAAGTCGTGTGGTGGCCACACGACTTTCTTTTTCATATTTTTTTCTAGTTCTAGAGATTTTTTTTGTGAAATTGGGAAAAAGTGAATTTTTTTCAAAAAAATCGAAATGCATTACAAAAGACAACAAACGAACTACCATTCTGAATTTAGTATTTACTTTTTTTTTAAAATAGAATCGGTAAAAATGGGTGGAACAAGGAGGTAAAAGAATCGTGAATCTTTTGTTTAAAAAAACCTAATAATCTGAAAATCATGTTTAGAATTACTAAATTTTAAATTACTTTAAAATTAATTTTTCTCTGCTTTTAGCACTGATAATTATTTAATTAGGTAAATTTTTAATTTTAAAAGTTAGAGACGGCTGAGATGCGAACACGCCACGGCACTCTACGACACGCTAGTATGGCTCCGCCTTTAGACTTACATATGCGTACATATAAAGGATTCCAATATATTGTCCTAACAATTTCTCTCTTTTTTCTAGGTTAACAAACTGCCCATTCTGATTTGTTGATTTAAAGTATTAAAGTGTGTTGAAAGAAAACACAGTGCCGGACACTGAAATCAAATAAATAGCTTTCACACCCAATACAAATGATCTTTGTAGTTTTGATTCGGGAATTCCCTAAGCAAACAATCTTATTGTATCTTCAATATAGATGTCTGTTTATTTACTACGCTATTAAGTCATAAACTCGGCAGATGCTCTTTCACAGATAGTCCTGCAAGTCAATAGGAGTTTATTTATGCGACATCTTTCGGCGACATTTGTAATTATTTCGTTCCTCTGTACACTTTACAATGAACTAATGTCAACTTCTATAAGTAACGAGTGTCTGCATTTGATTTAGAATTTCTGCCACTCTTCAATTCATCATTGTCAAATTGGACTAGCAACTGTTGCCAACTTTGTACAATAAATCCTTGAACAGTGTTTAGATAACCGGTGTATTTCTTCGCATTGAAAAACACCGATTAGAAATAATCAATGATTAGGCTTAATCAATAATTAGTTAAACTGAGTATTTTTTTTTTTTTTGGAAAAACCGGCCCTAAGTAGATTACATAAAAATATCCCCTCGAATATACCGTGCCTTCAAATACTTTCCGCATTAGAGACGGCCATGCTTTTTTTAATGGTTGGTAACAGTGCATAATTTTGATAGTTTGGTTATGTCATGTAGATAATAATAGGCGTCTATAATTTGAATTTAAGTATGACAACTGTCAGAATTTGAAGTTTTCAAAAGTTTAGCATGTACACCAACATTGATACTTAAAAAACTTCAAAAACAGCCTACTCTAATGCGGAAAGTATTTGATGGCACGGTATGTTATGTAGGTAGTAATTTGATATCAACCACTGAATACATAAAATGACTTATCTTTGTATATTATAGTCTGTGTGACAATTGACAATACATATTTATGTGTTCTACTTACACCATCTTGAATTGTTATTTCTCTATTCCCAATTGTATATTCTAAGCTACTGCTTTCTAAACTCTCCGTTATTTCTGTTAAATTAGAATAATCACTTGTTTCAGAATCACAAGCAGACTCCATATCGCTCGAAAACATTGTATTCAGCCACTTTATACACTTTTCAGAAGCGTCTACATTTTCACTGATGCACAATTTTTCACAATTGTTACACATTTCCTCAATATTAGATTGTGATTCACTAATTACATCCGTATTTACTGTTTTCATTTTGGGATTTTTTATTATTTATTATATGAAAAAATATATTTTCACGATGGAGAATTTCACACTATTGACTAATATCTTGAGCCCGATTAAAAACGGATAAAAAACATGTTAATATTATCTTGTCTTAATGTAAATAATGGGAAGTTTACAATAGACAAACATATCCTTTCAAAATGTTGGGAATTTGTATATAGCCATATACATGCATGACGTAATACGTTTTCCACACAGCTAAGGTATACTATATTGCTATAACCCTAGCCCTAGACTCAATTTCGTATATGTTGCACTGCACAAAAAAACATGAGGTTCTCGGAATATTTTGTATATCATATATTTGTGTTTAGTTTGTATTGTTGATAAGGCATTTGTATATAGAGTTTTGTATTTATAGTTAATAGTGGTGGTCGGTCAGTGGTTAAAATTCGACCGTTTTATTTAATTAATTTAATGTATTGGTAACACATATTATACATAAATTTTATCATTCTGCTCACTCCTACCTGCGCGCAATATGCTAAACAGATATATGTATACTTATATAATAGATTAATAACAAGAACTCGGAAGAAAAAAGAATATTAAAATTTACCAATAAAAAAGTAATCATATGCGTTGTTTTATTTACTATCTATAAATTAAGAAAAATTGCTAAACGAAAATAAATCAAAATTTTTGTTATTAATAAATTTCTTTCTCAGTAAACAAATTGCAAGTTGTATTATAAAAAAAAAACAGAAAACAAATTTCTTAATCTCAAGTGGCACAACTTTTAGTGCGAATCTTTTCAACAACACAGCTTTATTTTTTTGCTTTATACGTTATTAATATTAATAACGTATAAAGCAAATAATAATAATAATAATAATAATAACTTATTAAACAGATAACGTGTAAAAAAAATTTGTTTTAGTTACACATTCGTAGATAATTATAATGCTGTTATTACGTACCGCGCGATCATTTAAATTCTAAATTAGAGCAGGCTGTGAAATTTAAATTAAGTTGGTATATAAGTACTAATTTACAATTTGAATTGTCAAAGTGACGTTTCAAAATGTTAATTAATCAATAACTGACATTCTGGACAACCTAATAAAAAAAATCCCGCCTACTATAATTTAGAATTTAAATGATCGCGTGGTATTATGTTTTATATTTATTCTTCATATGCCAATCTATATAGTATTACGTCTCTGGTTGTTCGTCAGTAATCTACTTTTTTCTTAATATCAATAGTGTGGCATACTGTGTGCAGTTATACATATTATATGTCACAAACAATGTTTGAGAGTTTGAGACATATTTCCACTTCGTATCTCGCGCAAGCTAGGCAACTCATTATAGAATACTGTACAATAATGGGCGAAATTAATTTTGTAACCGAGGCGTTACAAATTACTGACAATTATAGGTATATCAAACTTACTACTAAGGGTGTTGCCAGGGGAGCAGAGGGGGAGGGCATAAAAACGAATAACCTGCGAACCTAATATATTTTTTTATATATTCCTAGTTTCTAGTTGAAAATAAGGCATATGGGATGTTATAATATGTATTTACTTCCACCCCTAATATGTCAAGACCATGCCCCCCCCCCCAGCCCGAAAACCTGGCTACGCCCTTGATTAAAATACTCGATTACTAATGGCCGAAATACACCGGTTATCTAAACAGTCTTGGATTTATTGTACACAGTTGGCAATACTGCATTTGATCTCTAAAAGATTTATATTATATCAATTATATATATTTTTTTCTAATAATATTGGCGCCACTTTCTACATTTGAATTTGTTCTTTTGTATACGTAAATAGAAATTTTATTTTAATAAATAAACTGTAGACATCTATTTTGTGAGTATAGCATCAGAAAATGTCTGTGTACAGTACATAGCACATATTTAAAATTTCTAATATGACATAAATATCTGAGTGCGACAAGCTTGATATAAATAAATATATATTTTCTATTCATGTTTTATAAAAGTTATTAGGACACTGTTGTTACATATTTTGGAGTAAGTTTTCTCATTTTTTAATATGATTCTTATATTTTTTGTATACCTATATCAAATTATTTTTGTGTTATCGCATTTTGTATGTGTACATGGTGTATGTTGTTTCAGAAAAATTGTTTCTTACCTATTATCATTTCTGATGAAGACCAAAAGAAAGGTCGAAACGTTAAAAAATAAATCAAACATTATAAACTAATGTATGTTTATTTAATGCCGAAAATGCCCAATGCTCATCAAGAGTTTAAATAATAAATAAATATATATATAGGTATAATCTGTTTCAAAATATAAGAACATAACTTTCAAGGTCTCTAATGCTTTTATTGCACCACCTACTGTGAGGATAATTATTATACCTGTCTCCTTATTGAGTGGGTACGGACGGTTTACCTGTTTGCAACGTATGAATGAGTTATTGCCGCAGGTGGTGCAATAAAAGCATTAGAACCCTAGAAAGTTATGTTCTTATATTTTGAAACAAACTATACTTACCATATTACTTGTTTATATAATATTTCTGAAGCAGATACCACTTTGGATAACAATTAAAAATTCATAAATTTATAGCAGGTACATAATTTTGGTAACTTAATGATATTAATAACTCATTTTAAATATGAAAATTGTATACAAAACATTTATTAATTTTAAAACTGAAATAAATTACACTTTCACAAATTTTAACTTTAACCCTGACATATGTGCCTTTGTCAACAATTTCCTTGAAAGAATTAAATATGTATTGTTAAATAAAAGTAGATGGAACAAAATCTCTTGAGGATCACTGTATGCTACTGTTCACCAAATTTTAAACGCAGCTGATTTCTCACGTGTTTACGATAACATACGCAAAGTAATTCGGTAGGCTTTTTTTCATAAAAACAACAATAAGTACAATAACACTATTCCTTGCTATTGTATTGTATTGATTTTGAATTGCTGTTGTGTCAAATTGTGGTTAATTGAAAATGTAAGAATTCATCTTGAATATAATTCTGCATTTATCTAAAAAAGTGATGAGAGATACTAAAATGATTGCTAAAGGCTGTCCTAAATGTGATCAACAGGTAATATTAAATGTAGAATTTATAAAAATGTATTTTTAGAAAATATTCAGGTACCAGTTGCTTGTAAAGCATGTCGATGTGGATATTCATTCTTCAATGCCAGGCGTAACTCAAAGGTGTTATCACAAACCCATGCAGATGATCGAAGAAGAACACAAAGAGTAAGAAGAGAAAAACCTGATTATTATGATGCACTAGAATATGATAAACAAGTTAAAAAGGTTTGTAAGTCAATAGCTCTACATGCATACTTAAAAATGATTGCAAATTCTTTGATTTACATATAGACCCGATCAAGAAATAGTGAGTGTGATGATGATGATGGGTGTAAAAGAGAGTTAAGTAAGTCTAGGAGAAAGAAACTCAAAAAAGAGGATGAAGAAGATGATGAGATTGTAATGAATTTATCGCAAGAAAAACAGGATCAGTGTACCCTAATATTGGAAGAACTAAATCGTAAAATGCAATTAGTAACATGGAAACCCACCTAAAAATCATTATTTGCATATGAAAAGAATTTAAATAATGAAATTGAAATCGAATTTTCAGCAAAAAATAATTGGATATAATTTTAACCAAACAAATTTAAATTATATTTACTTGTGTGCAATAAAGGCATCTTACTGCAGTCCCTTATTTATATATGGAATATACAAAGTATTTTTTTTTAAATTTAAATCACTTACACTCAGTTTATATTAAATTATAGACAACATTTATTTGTATTTTCCTAGTAATGTTAAATGAAGACTATGTTAGTTGTACTTACCTGACATAAACTTTAATTTTCCTTTCAAGGAGCACTATTAAGATAGTTTTGTCTCAATAGCACCTATGTTTAGTTAATTTTTAAAAAAAAATTCATAAATTTCAATCCAACTTCCATTGCCTTGAAAAACGTGGTACTGCTTAGAGGATATATCTTAATAAACAATGCACATCTGTAGTGCCAATAGTCATAGATTTGAGAATTCGTCTGCATTCTCAGAAATGATGTTTTTCTTGTTTTTGTAAGAAAAACGATTGAATTATATAGCTTAAACTCTTTGGCAGTGCCGTAGTAGATTTTCCATCAGGATCTACAGACTTGACAATCATAGATTTTTTATATCCACATTCAGCGTTTAAGAAATTTTCCAGCAACATGACGAAGAGTGAGGTTATGTATCGCAATTGAACATCTATTGCAGATGTTTTAATTTAATGGGATTCCTGAGTAAATATAAAAGTGTTCCATCATATAGTATCAATGATTCACTTTACTGAAATCATGTATTAATCCACAATAACGAATGTAAAATAAAAAAAGCCAAAGTGACAATATGATATTTATTTTTAAACATTTGTAATCTGTACAAAAATGTAAAACCCAAAAGCAAGTTACAGTACATGCAATATATCACATTTGTTATTTATATATACATTCATACATACAGTGGTTCACAATCAATATGGTACATACGCACTATAAAAAATTTCTGCTTTAATTTGCTAAAATGATTATTTCCTAAAACAATGATTTTATATCCGGCTAACTAAATGTTTATAAGTTCTAATTCGAATTATGCTAACGTAAGTACGAGAAAATGATATTATTTTAGAATGGAGGAAATCATACACACAAATTAGACTCGTTGCAATTACAATAAATATTAAATTCGGGCATATATGTGTATATGACAAAAAATTTAATAAAGCAAAAATTCTTTTTATGTTCTGTACAATTATGAGCGTGAGTCACTGTATAAGCTATTCACTATTCACATAATACATAGAAAAATAGATTTATTTCTATTAATATACAATGTCGATATGTTTTAATAGAACAGAGATATAATAATATTGAATAAAGTGTTACATTATAAAGGAGTATTAAAAACTGGCAAGTATAAATTTGGCATTCTCACCTTGACTTTTAGTATACAAATATTGGTGATAGGTACATATATTTCTTTAATGACATTAATAAATTATCTAAGTTACAAACATCATTGTCTTAAGGGAAAAAAGAATACATAACAAAAAACGAGCGGGAAGGCTAATACTGTTATAAAAGTAGATATTATTTACATACACTGTCCAAAAAGTCAGGGACTAATTTTAAATTTTAAGTTTAAAATTAAATGGTAACATGTATAAATAGTTATTCAAGAAAAAGTAGTTTTTAAAATTAAGTAATCTTTAAAGACAATTTTATTAGAATAAAATATCAACTACATAAATTTATATATTATCTATAAATGTAAATGCAACTTAGTTTTTATTAAGGAAGACATTTAAAAGTAATCTAAGAATAAAATTGTAATGATGATTAACATTGATTTCCCCCGACGGTGACGGTCTCGTTTTTCGTTTCTCTCTTTCTTACAAACGGTAAGAAACCCCAAATGGAAGCTCCACATATCAAAACAATGCCTAATGTACAGAAAAGTGACGTAAATGATTTAGTATTTTCGTACCAGAGGCCGCATAGCGGTGGTCCTATTAATTGTATAATACCATTAACAAATAATGAAATACCATAAGATGATTGTATTCTCTCAGTACCAAGTAAATCGGCCATAATTACAGCGGTAACACCAACGTAAATACCAGAAGCCAGGCCAAATAGAGCACAATAGGCACTAATAACACCATACGAGGCGAAAAATGGCATTAGACTCAGTGAAATTCCAGATACTAAAAGGCCTCCAATGAAATACCACTCCTTTGGTATGATAGGTAGGTCAGAGAGTGCAGAGCCGCCAATTCTTCCGACAAGGTCTAATGCAGAAACAATTGATAACAATAATGCTCCACTATCTTTATCAAAACCTAAGGCCAAAGCATAAGAAGGCAATAATATCACGAAATTCGTATAACTAACGGCATTAGTACAATTCGATATTAAAATAATCAAATATACGGGATCTTTTAATATGGATATATCGAAAAATTTCTTTTGGTTACCCTGTTCTGACACTTTAGTTGGAGACTTCAAACTGAATGTACTTGCAAACGTTTCAGGTTGTAAAGTTAAAGTACTACCGTGATATGGAGTGGACACATATTGGAATGAACTTGTTGATGGACTACGACGTGGTGTTCTAGTTCTTTTCGCGAGCAATTTGTTTTGAACGTCATTCTCTGGTACTGCATTTAAGCCCGTGTTGCTGTTTATATAATTTAAACCAGTAGAACTATTCATATTATTTAAACCTGTCAGACTATTTTTATTACTACGTAATCCACTACCAGAACGAACTCTTACAATTTCACCTTTACTACCAGGTGCGCTGATTTTCCTTTCTTTGCTTCCCGGACTCTTGTAATTTTGTACAGCAGCACTAGAAGCGCTTCTAGTAAAAGTGTGCTTAGGTGTTGTGTTTACGGCAGTGTCAACGAAGGAATCGTTACGATTAAGTTGATTTATTGAATTACTATCAGCTTCCATGCTAAATGAAAATGTTGGTGTAGCATTTAACGGCTCTTCTTCCGGCTCTAAGTCTTCGTTGATGATAGCGTTACCGTTACTAACTGGAACTTTCTTCATGTGCTGCTCCACTGGATTATAAAATAAAGATGCTACCCAAACGTTTAGTGTAACGCCACCCATTATTAAAACGGCACCTCTAAAAATAGTGTAATGAATACTATCCCCCCCAAAACATTCACTGTCAAAATCTGCAACATTTTTATTCACCTGTACCCATACGTTTGCAAAAGAAAACGCAAAAATGGCGGCAGTATTATTGATCCTATTGCTGAACCCGATATACAAATACCGTTTGCTAAACCTCTTAGTCTTTCGAAGTAGCTTGTTACTATGTAAACGGTTGGTGGAAATGATAGGCCGGCACCTGTACCCACTAAAACACCATAACTGTAAAAGAAATTCAACTTTAATTAATGCATCTTTTAAAAGTTTTTGTTTAATTTTAATATATTATGCACAGTCGCAAGCCTTTCAGGTACTTTTATCCAATAGAGAAGCGACTTCCGTACCATTGACTAGTAAATCAGAGAAACCTCTATCTGATCTATAGTTTTTTTTTTTAATAATCATTCTGGAATACTCAAATTTTTTATAGGTACTGTAACATTTTACTTATAATATTTATTTTACTGAAAACATTGTACAAGAAAATACACATACAATAAACTTAGTTTTTTAACTTTTACCCATAAACCAGTGGCTATATAAGTTCTTTGCATTGTTATATAGAATAAATTTTTGCACTTGGTAACTTTTTGGAAGCGGATAACTTTAAATTGGCAACACTGTTTCCTGTGACAGTCGATTTGACAGTTCTCGGTTGTTTTGGGGTTAGTTTGGGTTGGCAATACATCATGAATAGACTCACGCCGGAGAAACTTTTCCAAATTGTTCGAATTTATTTTGAAAGACATGGTTCAATTCGACAAACTTATCGGACATTACGTGCATTTTATGTTGCTCATAACCGTCTATCAGAGTGACTGATTCGACAAACTATGGGTCGTTTTCGAAATACGTTTATTCTAAACGATAAGACGCATCTCGTAAGACGTCCTACAGTGCATACACAACAACGGATTGATTATGTGCAGCGTAGAATTGATGATGATCCAAATGTGTCAGTTACAACCAGAAAAAGTCAATGTTTGGTGCGCTTTGTGGGCCGGTGGAGTCATTGGTCCATATGTCTTCAAAAATGATAATGATCAGAACGTTACAGTCAACGGTGAGCGGTACAGAGACATGATTACTAACTTTTTCGTGCCTCAATTAGCAGGTATTAATGTTGCAGATATGTGGTTTCAGCAGGATGGCGCCACATGCCACACAGCTCGCGATATAATAAATTTACTGCAAGAAAAATTTGACGAAAGATTAATTTCACGAAATGGACCTGTCAACTGGCCATCTCGTTCATGCGATTTGATGCGGTTAGATTATTTTCTCTGGGGACACGTAAAGTCGCATGTCTGCGCTGTTAAATCAGAAACAATTGAGCATTTAGAAGCCAACATTCAGAGCGTTATTGCCATATTACATCCTGATTTACTGCCAAGAGTGTGTGAAAATTGGAGCTCCAGATTACACCATGTATGCGCCCGCCATCATATTCAGGCATTAATGTTATAAACTTATCTTTTAAATAAAGCTATTAAAAACATTTTTCTGTGTTTTATTCAATTGAAAGTTCTCCGCCTCTAAAAAAACAACCTTTATTTCAAGTCGGAGAATCATAAATATGATGCTCAGACTTGAAATATGTAGTTAGCGAATACAATAATGAAATGAATTGTAAAACAAACATTTCATTTGTGATACAATTCATTCTCGATCGGACTGTATATGAAGCAGCCGGGTAGAAAATAATTTTTTTAAAAATATAAATCACAATTTTTAGGCGTTCACACTGAAATCACTAAAATATATTAGATATAAATTATCTCAAGGATATATGGGTCTATTTATAATGTCAATTATAGTGTTTTATCTCTGTGATTATTCTATTACATCTCATATCTTGTGACAGATGTATATACCTGATGAAAGATGTTTACTTAACGTTAATATTGAATGGAATACAAATCAGATTTCGATATTCGTCAAAGCCCCTTTGCATTAAGGTTCCTTAACTTCTTAGCAGAATTAAAGTTTACTTCCACCATCATTAATTCAATGGTCCTTAAATTTCGCTAGTGTTTTAAGTTTGAACTAGGCACAATATGCAAAATTAGTGAACAGAATTATACTTTTATTAATAAATGTTTCTACATATATTTTTTAACCAATCTTCTGCTTGAGTACATGAATAGTCTAGTAATTTCGCAGCCTACGTATAAGGGGGCTTACGCAGAGGTGCCGACTAACTGCCGTGAAGTAGGACGTAATTTAATGCGGTGACGCCATATGCGCTAATGTAAATTCTGGACTTTACAAAGTTTCGTTAAAACAATACTACCGCCTTCATTTACGAAATATCAAAACGAAATTTATAACACACATAAACAAAGGCTCAATGCATGCTCGACTGGAGTTAGTTTTTAAAATAAAGTTTCTGAAACTATGTTATGATGTTGTAAATTTTGCCAACTTTGAGAGTGAAATGTAGGAGTAAATAATTTGAATTATAAGAAAGCACTCCTAACGAAGCCGCCTTATTAGTTAATCTTTTGTATTCAATTTAATGCAAAAACATAATAAGAAAAACAAAAATGTCTGCTGTTTGTTTTATTTTAACGAATACCTTACATCGGCGGAATTTACATTAGCGCATATGGAGCCAGCCTCTTACGTCCTACCTCACGGCAGTTAGTCGGCACCTCTGCGTAAGCCCCCTTAAAGCACCCGCGAAATTCGACAAATTTTATATGGGGAATGAGGGATTAATAAGACTACTCGCTAAGTAGAAATTCATTTAGGTGTAACCAACTTCAAGAGACAATTAGCTCTAAGGAAAGGTTGGTGCAAATGGAACTATTTTTTATATACTATTGGCACATTTACCTTATGTAGAGATAGGTAACAGAATTAGCGTAAAAACTCAACATCATTCCAAGAGCAGCTGATGTACCACCAAGTAAGCTAACAGTTCTATAGGAATACTTCAGAGAAAGAATACTGGATATTGGTCCTAAAAATACAACCTGAACAAATTTAGATCTATCCAAAAACATGTATAAACATAATATGTCTTACCCAATGAACTGTACAGGAAATAGCACAAAGCAGGAATCCATGCGGCAGTGGACGCGGATGCGTCAAATACTTCGATAAATTCAACAAACAAAACACCAAATGATTTTATCGTTCCAGGTATTAACATATTTACTAACGTAGCACCTAAAAGCACCAACCAACCCCATCCTCCATCTGGAGGTATTAATTTCCATTCCGGCATTTTTGAAGCATTATTTTCTTTAATCGAGACTTCTAAAAATAAATACAACATTAAATACAAATTCACATTTATTTTTGGTTTAAAACTATATCTACATGTACGGAATGGTCCAAATTGAACTTTAGCATTTAAAATGCACGCTGTTTTCGATCAGTGTTGCCAGATCTATTGATTTCAACATATATTTATCTTACTATCGTTATGGGTTTAAAATCAAAAGAAAAACTGTACAGAAATCATTATACAGTTGTTGTGTCGTAATTTCTGCTATTAGCAGATCACTTCGTATTTATTGCCTTAATCTGGTCTTCCTTTATTATTTTTTATAATCTTGATAATCTGTCTGGTCTATAAGTTAAACCATGGGAGTTGCCAAAAATTTTGTGTAGGTCAAACATACGAATCAAATAATTCATTAGGTCCTTTCACAATAACAAAACAGATTCAAGTAATAATAAATATTTTTTAGAATTCCATACCGATTTTGATTCGAATTTCAAAATCTCGCATGTACAAAATAAAAGTGTGTTTTTAGATAATCTAGAAGCTTTAGAAGTTAAGCAAATTCTGAAGTTCAATTTGGATTACCGCTTATAGTTATTTTAATCCAGAAATTTGATTACAATTTCCGCAGACCAAGCCTAGATTACTTAAAAGCTAAGCTATTATTACTTTCTAAAGTATATACTTTCAATATCACTACAGATGAATTGAATGGAAATAAAACACTTTTCACCCTTAATTATTTTTTATGAAAACTACTAAAATCTAACATGTATCGTATCAATTTAATGTTTTAAAGAATAATGTGGGTAATTACTATTGTACAAACGAAAATTCTATTAGGACTTTTACGCTTTTCGAGAAATAGTTAGTCTCTGAAATAATGCCATTTAGGTCAATTTACGTAGTGTACAAAAATATTGTAATGTTAAGTTTGGCTCAATCTCTGTATAAAATAATTAAAACTAGGACTGTGCATATGTACAGGGTTATTCATTATAAATTACCCATCCTTTATCATCGTTACTATTGCATATCCAAAAAAATGTTTCAAATAAAAGTTGTGTGGCTGAGACTGAATTTTATTTGCATGCTATCAAAAACACAGTGGCGTGCAGATACAACGGCATAAAAAAAATATTTTTTTTAAATGGAAAAACCCTGTCTATTATTAAAGTTTTATAATGGTCTTTTAACTCTGATTTCAAGAATATACTATATGATACCGGTATCTTAAACCGTTTTCGAGTTATTAAATGTCGAATATCTTAGTTACTGTAGGTACTATGGAAAAGTTAATATTTTAAAGTAGGGGAGATCGGGGAGCATTCAGCCACTCAAAATATTTCAAAAATCATTTGAATTTCCCGGGTGAATCTAGTAATTCAGTGTTGTTAACATAATAACCCACAACTTGAAGTGAGTTTGACCGGTGATTAGTGGAGAAACCGAATTTTATAAATTAAACAAGAAAATCGAGCTCTAAGGTAAGAAATTTTATAACAGCTGCATTCCTCAAAATCTGAGTTTAATGAACAATATTGAAAAACTTTATTATAGAAAATATATGCTTAGATAATGCAAATATTTAACTGATATCAATTTGTAACCTAAAAATTGTCGTTATGTATTTTGTCGCATTTTAAAATTTTTTGACCGCTGGGGAGCATTCGTCCATACGTACCTGGGGTGCATTCGGCAGGTGGACGAATGCTCCCCAGGTGGACGAATTTAATAAATAAAAGCAACTTACTTGTTTTGAACAGTTTTTTGGTAAAACATTAACACAGTTTTAGTTTTTTAGTCAATAAATTTGTGATGTGGAAGTATTGATTTAATTTGCAGAGGTATTTTATTTTTAGATGCCACGAAAACGTGTTTTAAAAACTAAGAGAAACTCAATTGACGAGGAAGCTGTTAAACGGGCTATTATATGCTATTTTAATGGTACCTGCTCCGAAAGAGAAGCTGCAAGGGTAAATCATATCAAAAGATCCACCCTTCAAAGTCGAGTGAAGAAAATTTTATCAAAAAAGACTAAAGAAGAATATTTAAGGCAACATTTACAGAACCAAGATGACTCAGGAAATGACAGCGAACTAGTTGACGATTCACCAAAATACTCCAGTAAATATACCAATAGACAAGTTTTCACCATGGAGGAAGAAGAAGAATTGGTAAAATATATTAAAAAATGTTCGGATATTAACTATGGACTAACTTACGTTCAGGTCCAAAAATTAGCTTACGACTATGCTAATGCTCTACCACATTGCCAGGAATTGCCCAAGGAATGGCACGAATCAAAAAAGGCTAAGGAGGGATGGAGAAGAGGTTTCATGGAGAGGCATAAATCTCTTTCTTTAAGGAAACCTGAGAGCACGAGCTTAAGTCGCAGCATAGCTTTTAATAAGTTTAAGGTGGAACAATTTTTTGATAACCTTAAGAAAGTGTATGATCGTTATCCCTGCTGAGCGAATATACAACCTTGATGAAACGGGAGTAACAACTGTAATGAAACCAGTAAAAGTTGTAACAACTACCGGTAAGAAGCAGGTATCCCAAGCGGCATCAGCAGAAAGAGGGGAGTTAGTGACCTTTGTTGGTATCGTTAATGCTGCAGGCCAAAGCATTCCACCTGTCTATGTGTTCCCTAGAATTAGAAATATCGACGACTTCATGCATGGTGCCCCAATTTCCAGTTTAGCTCTTGGAAATAAAAGTGGTTGGATGACCGCAGAACTGTTTCCCAATGTTCTAAAGCATATAGCAACTCATACACATTGCACCCTATTTTGCTATTAATTGACAATCATGAGTCACATGTGAATCTTGCGTGTGTCAAGTTTTGCAAAGAAAATGGGATAATTCTTTTAAGTTTTTCACCGCACACAACTCACAGGATGCAGCCTTTGGACGTCGCGGTTTATGGACCATTCAAGCAGTTCTGCAATGTAGCATTCAATGACTGGATGACATCAAACCCGGGAAAGACCATTAGTGTGAGGAATATTGCTGAACTAACTAATCGCGCTTATTTACGAGCTTTTACAGCCAGCAACATAATTAGTGGATTTAAAAAACCAGGAATATGGCCATTTAATAGATTGGCCTTCAGTGATGACGACTTTAATTCAAGTTATGTTACCGATATGCCTTTGCCTCAAAACAATCAGTTGGTAAATAAAAACCAAATTGCTGTTAACAATAATCCGTCAACTACAAAATTTGAAGAAATTCTGGAAAATGAAAACAAAGAAGTTTTGGACAATGAAAACAAAGAAACCGAAACGTTTCAAGATCGGGAAGAAGAGTATGAAAGTAGAGAGGAATTATTATTCGAAGAAGACAATGATGAAAATGTACCTCTCAAAACACTGCAAAACAGAACTATCCAAAAGAATCCAAAGATTAATATCTTGAATATCACAACCATCACGCCGTCGCAGTCGTGCAGCGGTCTTTTACTTGCAAAAGAAAATCAAACTGTCAAAATAACACCAGAATCTGTCACACCTTACACTAAAGCAGTTAAAATAGAGCGTAAACGTAAAAGAGAGCCTGCCTTGTCAAGGGTTTATACCGATACTCCCGAAAAAGAAAGACTTGAGGAAAAGGAGCGGGAAAAGCAAAGGAAAAAAGATAAGTGCCCAAAACGAGATATGTTTAATAAAAATGATCCAAAAAAAATGTCAATAGACAGCCAATAAAGAAAGTTAAATTGGATCAACTCAACTACGCTGATTCATCATCCAATAACAGTGACTTTCCATCAGTTCATGATAATTCAGACGAAGATGTTGATGAAGAATTTAAAACTATTGAAGAATTAAAGAAACAGGAGTTAAGTGAAGCAGACTTTGTTCTTGTAAAATTTAAAGTTCGTGGTGCTTTTATCCATTTTGTTGGGCAAATTTTAAACATTAAAAACGAAAATACGACACGCGTTAAATTTCTAAGACGAAAAGGACTTTCTACAACTTTTTATTTTCCTCCCATTGACGACATAACAGAAATAGATATTAATGATGTCATTGGCAAAATTGTACCCTCTTCGAAGGCTGGAACTGTGAGAACAGACTCATATTATCACTTTAATTACAATTTTGGATTTCTAGTTGTTAATTGACTAAAATTCTGCTTTTTCTTTCTTTTGAGTTAAATTTCCCCATGTTTTTTGTTTAATTTACGACAAAAAAAATCAGTATTTAGCCAATTATCAGTATATGCACCAAGTCACTGAAACATTTTTTATAGCTCGGTATATCAATATTTTGTCCAAATGACCTGTAGAATACTTAGGTAAGTGTTTATTAATTATAAAGAAATATATATTTAATCAGTTTTTCATATAATTATTTAATTATCCCAAAAAACAAATAAGTGGCCGAATGCTCCCCGATCTCCCCTAAGCTATGAAAATGACAATTATTGTCACTTCCATTTTGAATATTTTATTAAGAAAATGTAATTTTCAAACACAATAATTGTCATTTTCATAGCTTACTTTAATAATGTTAACTTTTCCATAGTACAGCAAATACGATATTCGACATTTACTAATAATTCAAACACGGTTTAAGATACCAGTATCATATGTATATCCACTAGAATCTAGAATTGCTGCCTTTTCAATACACCCATTCACAAGTATGTTACAATCAAAAGCTCAAACTAAATTGAACCAAAATAAAGAAATGAGTTCTGATAAAAAACAACACAAAGATTTATTGTTCTCTTGATATATTTATGTATCATTTATTATTCTCAACAAAGAAAACATTTGTACAAAATATGCTTAAAAAATATATACACTTTTACCAGCCGATTTGTTTTTATGAAATTATTATCTTTGATTTTCACGGTCACCTGGTAAATTCTAAGCGTTGGAACAGCCTGTGTAATATACAATTGTCCATTTTTCGATGCTCATCCTTGGTATGTTTTGCAGAATTCAATTCTCGCAACAAATCTCATTTCAAATTAATTCGGACTTTCTACAATTTTGAAAAAACCATTATTTGCCGTTTTCAATTTTCTCAATAGCTCGATAACGCCTAATGCGATTGCTTTTAAAATCTAACATTCTTCAGAAACTTTTTTAATGTTAACAGTATGTAACCCGCGATTTTCATTTGTTTCCAAGTTATTTGCGCTATCTTTTGTTTTTTTTTATAGCGGCCATATTAGATTCTTAATTAGTTAGATAGTCCCTAAAAATAGCTCGTCAATAATGTACATCATGCCTAATAAATCTTTATTTACATGAGGGATATGAACATGTAAAATAAATTTCACTCTAATACGAAATTAAAAGTTCAGATTTACTTAAACTGTTTAATAAGGCGACCATTGCTGCTCCACACACTTTTGGTACCTTGTTTTAACAGAGTTACAAACTCTACATAGTGTGTTTTCGTTTAATGATCTTAGTACATCCAGCAGTCGTTCTAAAATTTCCCGTTTTTCTGATGGTTCAAAATTACACATTAGTAGCTCCAAATATCTGTTACCAGTTAAACTGTAATCAGTCATGAAAGAACCTATTAAGAGATTATCTAAAATGAAAAAACTAAAAACTCAAACAAAAAAGATGTCAATAAAAGTTCGTACCAATCAAACTACACCAGAGATTAAAACCAAATCGAACTTGAAAACTTCTTTGAATTATACAGGGTGTCCAGAAACTCTCCTGACAAACGAAGACCGGAGATTCCTCAGATAATTTTAAGACAATTTAACCCAATTCACCCTAGTCCGAAAATGCTTCCTAAGGTCATAGGCGTCCGTTCTGGGTAGGTAAACGGTTATTTTAACGCATAACTTTTTTGTCTTTAACTTTTAAGTATTTGTGACACTAGATTATTAAATTTTCAGGTATTCTAGTACTAAAAGGTACTCTTACTTTAAGTCGGTAGGATACACCGTTTTCTAGAAAAATCGATTAGAAAATTTTTCGTTTTTTCGTCATTAAAATTCAATTTATTATTTTTTGCACTAGTTCGCTCTGAACTGCCAACAGAAATAAAATCTACGTTTTTAATTGTCA
The DNA here is from genome assembly GCA_963170755.1 of Amphimallon solstitiale. Classification (NCBI taxonomy): domain Eukaryota; kingdom Metazoa; phylum Arthropoda; class Insecta; order Coleoptera; family Scarabaeidae; genus Amphimallon; species Amphimallon solstitiale. The sequence continues at coordinate 12,663,912 of OY720684.1, forward strand.
AATTGTTGTCAGTTCGCGAAGTTCAAATGACGAAAGATGAAATGACGAAAAAACGAAAAATGTTCAAATCGATTTTTCTAGAAAACGGTGTATCCTACCGACTTAAAGTAAGAGTACTTTTTAGTACTAGAATACCTGAAAATTTAATAATCTAGTGTCACAAATGCTTAAAAGTTAAAGACAAAAAAGTTATGCGTTAAAATAACCGTTTACCTACCCAAAACGGACGCCTATGACCGCTACTAGAAATTCGCAATTGATGGAATCGATTTATCTCTGAAGGATAAATAAGCATACCAGTTTTTGTTTTTCTAAATAGAAGCGTTCGGGAGATATTAAAAAAAATCTAATTACAAGGCGCCATCTTCAAAGAGCTCTAGCTCCCTTAGGAAGCATTTTCGGACTAGAGTGAATTGGGTTAAATTGTCTTAAAATTATCTGAGGAATCTCCGGTCTTCGTTTGTCAGGAGAGTTTCTGGACACCCTGTATAAAAGTGATGCCTAATGAACACTCCAAGTCCAAAGTATTTTCCTAGAAATCTTCACATTTTTGTAGATACCTGCTAAACAGTAATCTTCACTGATGGTCATTATGTTATTATTTGTTTTTCTTCAACATTTTATAAAACTAGACTTCGGAATTCCCAAGACACTCGACGTACTTGAGATTGTTCATAACATTTTGCAAAATATTATTTTGACGTATATCGGCATTGTTACCTTGGTTAGCTCTTTTTGCTTCGAAGCTTCCATAGAATCCAATATGGCCGTCCTAGGAAAAACAAAAGATAGCGCTAAGAACTTAGAAGCAAATTAAAAACGATGGTTACTGTTCTGCAAAACATTTCCCATTTAATCTCTGCTCTATCTCTTTGAATAACCGATATACCAATGGAGAGCATCGAAATGTGGTCACTCTGTATAGTTTTAATGAATTACCGTAGATATAATGAATGCAGTATTGTCACTCATTACCATCACATGTCTGACCTTATAATCTACATATTTTTCATGATCTATGCTTGGAATAATAATGACATAGATATGCACTAATAAAACTTTATAATATTTAAATTAACTCATTGACACATTTTAGCTTATGCAAAATCATGACAAGCGAACTTCATTCATCAGAAGTTTTAATTACAGCAAGTTTAAGTGAAATACGACAATGTCAAATATTTACTATTTACATGCTCATTTTAAATGATAGGACAGACGAAGTTTAGGAAAATATATGGGAATAACATGCCCTTGATATTATTGTGTTGTTTATTAAATTAATATCCGTGATAAGCAAATTTTAGTCTGATTAGTTTTAGTTTTCATTGTCGTAACTGTTAGATGTTAGTAATTTAATTTAACATGTACTGCTGGGCATATTTCGATGTTTTTATAAGGAATTTCGATAACAGATATAATAAAATTTACCTCCCGGTCTTTTTGACAAAAATTCAACGGTGATGATTAAAATTGGTTATCGTTTTTTGTCTACGAGTCATTCGCAAAATTTGGATTTGTCCAATTTTCGTTTTCCACCTATATCTTTTTTATTTAGCTAAATAATGGAAAATCATTTCTATGTTCTTGAGGCACTTTTTGAATAAGAATGTTGTGGCTTAGTGTTTTCTCGATAAAGGTTCTCAGAATTCCAGTTAAGACATAAAGTTATAATTCTTTATATGAAACTCATAGTTGGCTATGACAACTAAAAAGAGGTTAACGGTTTCTCATTTTAATGATATATGACATCTAAGGTTAATTTATAAATTTTAGTTAAAAAAGTGAGGTGTGGGCACCACAGGACTTTTTATATAATTATGTGCGCTCTTTTTCATGTTATGTGTTGCATATTAAGTGAATAAACGAAACATAATTCAAATATGAGATGTCTAATTAATTCAGAATAGACAGCTATGAAATTTTTAATATCTTTGCAAAATTTAGGTTCGTTTGTTTTTTCAGCAGTTTTTTTATCAATCGGAAATTAATTGCATTTCATTTTGCATAGACGCATCGGACAATAAAGAAAAGTCAAATTCAAAATAAAAAGATTTAACTACAAAGACAAGCACTTAATTAATTTATTATTAAAAAATACACTATCAGACTTATATACGTAGTAGATGCACGTTATTATTACATTCATTATATTATAGTATTAAAATTCGACATTGATTGCATTAATTCATATATAGGCATATGTATATATATATAACATGCATTTAATAAATATAAAACAAAACTTACACTATAATTTTGTTAATCTTACACATATTAAATGTTCACATTTTACGTATTTTATTTGGAATCTTAATAGGAGAACGTTCAACACCATGTCCATATTTTCATGAAATTTCATGCTCACTTACATTACATTAAAAAATCAATAAACCAGAAATTGCCGGGTAAATTCAAAATATCGAAAGGCATTATCTGTATATGAACTATTAAAAATATTTATATTTTCGTTATATTCCATATAAATTCCTGATTAATAAAGTTTGTTTGTTCATATAGTGTTTATACATTCAATTAAACTCCCATGTTTTTGAAATAGAAATATATACACATTTGCTTGTGATTTGAATATAACAATAAATGTTGTATATTAATTGTTTAACATTATTATATTGAAATATGTTTATAAAATTGTCTATATTAAAGGCCAAACATTCATATACGTTTGCTATTTCTTATGGGATACGTAAGGTATAAACTGTCAAATTTACTTTGATACCTTTCATAAACGTTTGATTAACTTAAAATAATGTTAAATACTAAAGCATTTTAGATATGCAAAGAAGAATGAAAACACTATTTTAGTGCAAGTAATTATAGTTATATTGTTTCTAAAAAAAATATTTATACAGATGGCGCTGTAAACTGTATCAACTTCAAAATTTTAAATGGCAAACGTTATCGAGTGGCCCCTCATTTGAAAGGTATTCAAAAGGTCTATTCAGAATTTTTTGTTTTTACTTTCTTATACGTAGTATAAGGAAGTATTGTGATGATAAAAATTTTCCACCTCAAGATTTTTGCAAATGTCCACGTTATGAAGTACCTACCCTGATTCCTAAAAAGTGGTTTTTAAAAAATGTCTGTGTTTATGTGTGTGTGACCACGATAACCGTCAAACAGCTATAGCTATCAATTCCAAATTTTGTATTTACGAGTAAAATCGCCATCTTGAGATCTGATTAAATTTTCAGTAAAATCGGCAGACCGGAAGTAGTAGTTTACTTCAGAGAAAAAAATCGAACTTTGCCAATATTTTGTCAACTACTATGTTTAAACAAATTTATAAAGAATTAATATGTACTCAAAATTAAATTTAAGAAGAATTTTATTAAAAAAAATTTTCGAAATTCCTACCAGAAGTAGATCTTTTATCAAAAATTAGGCTGGTGCATTACGAGTATAAAAGTATTTAGAACTTAATTTTAAATACCTTTTGTATAAAAAAACTTTCAAAATTCGGACCGGAAGTAACAATTTTACTCTTACCGAGTAGTGATTTTTTTGCAAGTAGGTCGTAAATTATGCATTCTATATATATTTATCAAGAGTACAAAAGTATTTAGTGCTGGATTTGGAATATTTTTTGTATAAATGAAATTTCAAAATTTGGACGGAAGTAACACTTTTACTCTTAGCGAGTAGCAGTTTTTTTCGATATCTGGCAAATTATACATTCTACAGAGATTATTTACAATAGGATTTTGAATAATTTTTATATAAATTTACCCACAGGCTTATTTTTCTAAGAAGATAAAACTATTTAAGACAATTTAGAACAATTTTGTATAATTTGAAATGATCATACGTATAAGAAAGTCGTGTGGTGGCCACACCTGATTATTTAATATTTCCTTCATTTGTGACAAAAAATGCCGGATTTCACGGGTAGCATAATTACATCATTTGAACGGTATTTGTACAAAAATTGAAAAAAAAAATAATCCTGAACTCATCACTATGATCCTCAACCTCTCATGAATAGAACAACTGATTGCAAAACAATGATGTAATTATCTTACCCGTGAAATTTTTTTTTTAACAAATGAAGGACATTTAAAAAAATATATATTATTAAATAGATCTTCCAAATACTTTACAAATAAGTCGACCCCCTTTTTTTTCAAGTTTAACATTTTATTACACTCCGTTCAAAAGATAACAGTGTGGGAGGGGAGAGACTGAGACACGCACTGTATAATTTTGAAATATATTTAAGAAAGCAATTTAAACACAATAGTGTGATATAAGTTATTTTTCAGTAATTAATTCTTATATATCAATAATTTATATACTATATTATTATGATAGATAATAATTATTATTAATTATAAATTAAAATTAAAGCATAAACAAAAATTATATAGATTAAAATAAACAAGTTAATCAGTATGGGATATAGACAATGATGTGGGATTTCCAAGAAATTATAACAGTTGATTCAAATATTTTTGTAGGTAATTATTCTGATCAAACCTTCAATGGCAGATGACATTTATTCACAAATTTCAGAGTTCCAATATGATGCAATAGTCAGCCAAGTGGTTGGCAGGTCCACCAACAAATTCTTCTTTTATCAGGAATGGATCCGGATTATCGTCCTTCCAAAGTAGTACTTTACATAAAAATATGTTTAATGCCTCTTTGCAGCAACGGATCTGGAACACCATCCTCATTGTTCATTACTTATATAGATGTGCTTCGCAAATTTAAAAAGATTCTTCATAGTGAATTTTTTAAATTCACAACAAACTTCTTGTATAAAATGATACTATTTGCCTTTTTACAACCAAATTCCCAATATAAATATCATATCAAAAAATATCTATCTATAACACCCTTCTGTTTTTTTTTATTATTCTATCACATACTAGCTAATACCCGTAATGTAATATTTTAGATAACCTAAACTAATTTGTTTTCTTAAACTTACATTTTAACTAACTTCAGTATAAATACAAGTTTTCTTACATTTACTTTTAACCTTTTCGAAAATTTTCAATTCAAAAAATTAATACTGTTATCGCATCTCTGATATTTATTATGTAGAGACACTAGAGACAGAAACATCGAAATGTTTGAATAATTTAACATAATCACTTTTATAATATTTATAAAGGTAGAAGTATTGATCACAAATTTGTAGGTACTAAATTACAGCATTAAATTAAATAGTAGACCATGAAATTATCTCTTCAAATATGTGTATAATAAATTATAAAGTTTTCATTATTAAAATTGTCTAAAATTGCAAACATGCATCATTAATTATTTGTGAACGAAAAACCAATTCAAACCAGCGGTTTCAACAATTGTCATTGAGTATTACCTGGTGTCCAGGTTGCAACCATGACCGCATCTATTTTACTGTTGATTGAAAGAATACTTATCACTCAACGGTTTTACTGCTGCCGATGTTGCGTCCATTATCCTATCTTCAATGCAGGTAATCGCAAAGGCGGCAGCTGTTCCCCTAGGATACTGGACCCGAAAAGCTGACCAAAATTCGAAAAATAAAAAATTCATTTCGGGGTAGTGGTTGGTTAGGGCGTCAGATAGTCTGAAGTAGGCGGAGACGATCCTGTACACCTGCTATTGTGTAGTAGTTCTAATGAGATCTTCTATCTAATAAGACGTACCGCGCTCCCTGCCGAATCTGTAACGTTCTACAGGATGGATGCCAAATTCGTAAAAAAATATTAATTTTAAATCTGTAAAATGCATTGGCAAACTGGAAGTAAAATATCATCACGTATTGCGAAATTCGAACTAATAAGTTATATGATAGCAATAAAAGAATGATTGATAGGAAAATTAATGTGAAATCGCAACGAAAAATTTAAACTCGTAGAGAAAACTTAAGTTCTACATAGCTCTACGACCAGTCCTATTGGAGGGTGTAGACTGTATTACTGTCTAACATAAACCACAATAAAATGCTAGGCACTTTCTGCTGGCGGTATTTTTTGAAAGGAAGAATGCATTTCTTTGAATTAAACATTAACTACAAGGCATATGAAGAAGTTTCTATCAAAGTTCTACGATGACCCAAGAAAAATCAGTGCTATTTTCATTCTGCGCCACCAAATAGAAGTATGTTGCATAATCACCTTATTGTTGAGTTTTTTCTAAAACGCTCAACATTTCAGTTTTTAATGAATTTTATATTCGAATATTGAGATTTTGACAGTACTATGCATCACAATCTTTCAATTTTCATTTAGACTCATAATTTATATCAACTATCATTAAAAACCATGTAGCAAGATTGAAACATATTCTCTAGAAATGTCGTCCATATTGGGTCCGCCATTTCGTTTTTTCAAATTTTCACGGCGACCCCAAAAACTCGCGAGTACTAAATTTCACCCAGATTCTATCAATTTTTGAAGAGCATTTCCTCCATATTGGATCCGCCATTTTGTTTTTTAAATTTCGACTTCGGATTCGTGATCAGCGACCCCAGAAATCTTCGAGTACTGAATTTTTCTCAAATAGATTTTTTTTTAAATTCTGCCAGATTTTCGAGATTTCACCCCAGTGTGCGATGGCACAAAGTTGCAACCCACAAACCAAAAAATATATATGTATAATAAATAAAGATTGAATATAATAATGTCATGGTCTCCAACCTATAAGGTACTATTTAATTTAAAAATATAATTACAACGTATATAACATAACACTACGTTTGTATTAAATAAATGATAAATAAAAGTAAAAAATAATGCTCTTTGACTCATGTAAATAAGTCATCTAATTGTTTACAATGAGTTTGTCATCAGACTATACTGCTCTCACTTATTACGTTTATAGTTTCTGCTATTAATTTGTGATAAGAATGCTTTGAATTAGATTATTTCTGACGCGCAAACATCTGCATGTATATGATCTACGTGTGTGTAATATCTTCTCTTTCTCTTGGATATTAAATTATTTTTAAATTGTTTACAGCACAAACCCTATGACGCATTTTATTTTTTTTTAATTTAATGAAAATCTTCTTCATCTATTGAAAAAGAAAAACAAACTATCTACAGTAATACCGTAATACATACTAATTTAGCTCTTTGAAGTGCACTGAACTGAGATAAATCGGTTTACACCAGTACTAGTAATTTTAAACAGTAAGAAATCAATCTTTCACTTACAAATGTTGAATAGGTACTAAATTGCGAATAGCGAGCTGCCTATGAAATTAATATCAATTATTATCGCCAAGAAGTTTATGTTTATACACCTTGGCCGGGACAACTCGAAGCTATTCTAGATTGAAAACTTTGAGATTACGAAGAACTAATCAGAATATGTAGTTGGATTATTGTATTACACACGACCCACACAAATAAACGAGCGTCTATCTGCAAAACTACGTTCTTCCAATAAGAATTCACAATTAGTTTGCCCAATCAAAATATTCAGCTCGATTAGCGCTAAAAATGTTATATTTGAAGCAATAACAATATTGAATGTAATTAGTTTTAAAGTGCAATTTCTTGGTAAACAAACAACGGCAAACATGCTGCAGAGGGAAACAAATAAGTGTGAGTACTACTCGGCCCTCTTATATCTACATATCTGCGAAAGGAATTTTATATACAAATTATTTTATAAAATAGTTCTAAATTAAATAATACAAAAATTGTTCCAAATACTGTTATACTAAAAATCTATATAGAATTCATAATTTGCAAGATATTTGCAAAAAAGTGCCACTCGATAAGAGTAAAAGTGTTACTTCCGGTCCGAATTTTGGAATTTTTTGTATACCAAAATTGTTCCAAATACTGTTATGTATACTAAAAATCTATATAGAATTCATAATTTGCAAGATATTTGCAAAAAAGTTCCACTCGATAAGAGCAAAAGTGTTACTTCCGGTCCGAATTTTGAAATTTTTTGTATACAAAAATTGTTCCAAATACTGTTAAACTAAAAATCTATATAAAATTAATAATTTGCTAGATATTTGCAAAAAAAACTGCGTTTCGATAAGAACAAAATTGTTACTTCCGGTTCAAAATCAAGCTCTAATATTTTTATACTGTTAAGGGTGGGCTTTCCCTAAGAAAAATTCTCGAACGGCGTATGTCGGGGTTGCCTGAAATATATTGAATATATTTACGGAGTTTAATATGCCTGTACCTTTTACACGATGCAGGTATACGACCTGCAACATGAAGCGATGCCTGGTCAACTGGAAAGCAAATAAATTTGGGATATTTGTCTCCTGCATTTATTGCATGAAAATATTGGTGCCTCTCTTTTGTTCGAAATTTGTTTTTGCTATTTCTGAATATTCTTTTGGCTTGTATTTATTTAGTTTTATGAAGACTCCCGTTTTATGTAATTTTTAATTATTTTAATGATATTTGCCGGAATTAATTAGATATTAAATCTTATTCTGCAATAAATATATAGTTTTATTACTATTATCTATGATTAATAATTATTTAAGATGTACTTCTTATTATTTCTCACCATGATATTTGTATTTACTTTACATGTTGAGGGTTTGTAATATGAGTAATGATTTAGAGAAAACTAAAATCTGATAAAAAAAACTATTGTAACAATAGTGCCGGTGTTTCTTATAAAATGTAAAAAATATTTATATTCTCTAAGTTATTGAAAATTATATTCTTCGCAATCGACACTGATATTGTTAGTTAGCGAAATTAAATTATAAAAATTTCACTGTGGGTAAGATACGAACTGTGCGGACTCCGAACTAATCATTGATTAGAAGCCAATGTTAATACCACAACTTGAAATCGAATGTTATTGATATTATCAATTTTTTTTATTTATATCTTGCACTGTTTAATTTTTTTTCAGTAAAACTTCGATAAAAATTTTAAATAACCGTTATGTGGCAGACAAAACGTCAAACGCAAACCTTTCGGCACCACCTTAGAGGTAGAGTGCAAAGGGCGGTTTTTTCTCATGGTATTCCCAGTAGGCCTAATTCATGTTTTTTACAAGTTTTCTTTACAAAATAATAGACAGTGTAGAAAATAAACAAGAATGGCCAAGTAGCATTTTGTCTAAACGTATCACAATCAGTAGGTACATACTAATTCTCCAATTTGACGATTCTAATTTCTCGATTTCTCAAAATACGAGGATCCATAATTTGAGATAATAAAGCGAGAAAATAAAATTACTCTAACAGACTCTAACTTAATTACCATTTCTGGTCAGAGTTTTACATCTATGTGTATTGTCTCATACCAAGTATCCTTCTTTAGATCCTTGACAAAAGTAAGAAGCACAATCCGAGTGTTCACAAAAAATATATCTTGGTCCATTAATAATGTCACACTGCAATTTCACTATCTATAATTTGTTATTGTTAAGTTCGAACTTTTGTAATGTTCAATTGCTCTTGTCACGGCCGAATTGAATTTAGGTTTTTTTTCAAACAGTCCCTAATTTTATTTATATAATTACATAATATATGATTTCGGCACTCGATTTTTTCAATAATTTTTTGGGGCCCGTAAGGGGCCGTTTCACGTAGTTTTCTATGAACGATGCTATCACCGTCCCCTATTAATCTACCATAAATTGCACCGTGCATTTCACGAGAAACCTTCCGCAATATTTGTCGACTCCATGACTGTTGACGACGAAGACTAATTTTTATAGCATACGTGATCTTTTTGATTTACCAAATTATGCACAAATTAAACAAAATTTGTTTTTAACGCCTACATACAATTTTTTTTCGTTCGCCATCCAACAATTGCTGCCACTCCTGATAAACCGCTGTAATTAAACTTATAAGCTCGTTTGGCCCATGCTCTTTTACTTACTCACATATACAAAAAAAATCTAGAAACTGTCCTGGTGTCAAAATACAAAGTATAAATAAAATAAAAACATGAAGGCACAACAAATTCAGATATTAAAATAAATGCTTTTACCATCTAGAAAACTGAAAATAGTGTAACTTCCTGCCACTTAGTTTGAAGAGTCCGGCAAACTTCTAAGTTCGTATCTTACAAAGATATAAAGTTGTTTTTGTTAGATTTTAGTTTTCTACAAACATTGTTCATATTATTAAAAAGCTTCAACATGTAAGGTTAGAAATAATAATAAGTCGTGCAAATTTATAATTAATAATAATAATAATGTATATTTATTGCCGAAGAAAACTGCATTTCTGAAATTCCATAAAGCCGGAACCTTGTCCTTGAAAAATAAAATGTAAAAATTAATATCTAATACATTCTCGCAAATATCCTTAAAATAATTACAAAATAAAGTCGATATATGAATGAAACATTCTTTTACCATAGGTAATAAAAAAAGTTGAAGATCTCTCTGTTTATATGATGTTCGGCTTAATACAATCGACCTATACTTTCCATACAGCTGGTCTTAGACATTACAAAACTGCGTGTAAGAGGTTGAATTGTGTGTTGCCTATTTGCCATTTATAAGTGCGGACTTTGTGATCATTCTCATTGGTTTCAAAGTAATTTTTTGGAGACCAGGGTTATTTTGAAAGTAAAGTAAATACATTATCGTGTTCAGAATAAAAATATCTAGGTACTCACGATTCAAAAAAGTACATTTTAAGCACAGTAAGCTTTATATCGCTATAAAACGAAAAAAATTCAAAGTGCTGTATTTTAACTATTTTTTTAATATAATTGCAAATTTTAATCGTGAATCACTAGAACAAATATTGGTTATTTCGTGCATGTAGCGGCAACTTTTTCAAGTGCCTTAATTTTTGAGATTTTTTGCGTTGAAATTGACCATTTTGTGGCATACGCTGATCAAGTAAAACCCCTCCTTAATGTGTATATATATCTATCTAGAAAGCATATCTTGTGAAATATTCGAAAATAGCAGTTTTTCGAAGGAGTGAAAGACCTCTTTCCGGTCTACCGATTTTACTGAAAATCAAGTCAGATCTCGAGTTGAATATTATACTCCATAATATACCGTGTCTTCAAATACTTTCCTCGTTAGAGACGGCCATGGTTTTCTTTAATGGTTGGTGACAGTGCACGTAATCAGACACAAACGCATAATTTTGATGATAGTTTGGTTATATGATGAAAATGTGTGTAATAATTAGTAATTTAGTTTTTGAAAATTATTTTATTACAAGAGACAAAATTAAAAGAAAATAATACTAAAGCAGATGTTGGAAATGTTGACCATCGCTTTGAAGACAAAGTGGAACTCTGCGCTTCATGCTTTCAACACCATATACATACTTAGTTATAGTATAACTATAACGGCCCCTAAAATCATACGGTACGAGCAATTTCTTTACACTATTTCATAAAATAACGGAAACCAATCAGAAACCTAGACGTTATACGCCGTGGCACGACGATAGCCGAATATGAACGATATGCTTGATATCAACAAGTATAAATGTATAAACATACCAACAAATTGTTTGTGTTTGGTGCGTGCCATTTGTTGATTACTACCACCACGGAAGAACAGTTGTTCTCCGTTCAAACTGTCAAATTATAACCAACTTAAAAAATTATGCGCAAACGACAAAAAGCATGGTTTTCCTTATACTTGTAACTATAAGGAGAAATTCTCTGCGCAGTCTCTATATTACCACAATACTTCCTTATATTACGTATGAAGAAAGTAATAATACGTACATATCTTAAATAAAAAGATGATAAACAATAAATAATAATCTTAAAATGTTATAGTATAATAACATCAGCATATTTAGTATGTCTAATCAACGTAATTTAAAATTGATAGATACCAGACTTTGCGCAAAAATCAAGGAACTTTTAAAACAAATTAAAACATTTCATTTAATTTTAATTGTCTTAATATAACCTTTGTTTCCTATAAAAGAAATCATAAGGACCAACCATAGCCGAAGCATATAACGTAAAACGAGTGTAATTAATAAATTACACAGTCACTCGTTCACTAACGTACATACCTACCTGTCTACTTGGAAGTACCTATATACACAAGAACAGCAAATCACCAGAAAGCAATAAATGAAAAGCCTCCTTTCGTATAGAAATGAGATGGCTGCGTATGATGTTGTTACAGTACCATTTTACCATATATAATATCGCCTACATATTTACTTCTTTCATTCATTATACTTGAATAAGTTATTCATTTACATTTAATGTAACAGAAAATTCTAATTATCTAGTCATTTTTAACAATGTACCTAAGAAATACGACAAAATTGGTAGGTACTAATTAAGAGTCATTATTGGATCTGATAAAACAATCTCCGAAAGCATACAGCTTAATATCCACTTGATTCGTAAGTCAATCTGCCCATAAATTCTCCTGTAGCCCTCGCTAGATGTCTTGTGAAATGCTTCGGCAATTTGGTTGAGATCGCGAAAACTTGCAGGCCATTCTGTTTTATTTTTTTAAATCCATTTGTGAGCAACAATTTGATCAAATCGACCACAAACGATAACGTGCTACGTACACCAGATGATTCGTGGAATTTGATCATTCTCCTATAATGCGTGCATTATCTGGCCATTCAAGGGGCCCCACGCAATTACGAAACTAACGACTGTAGAAGATTCCGTTCAAGCAATATGAAATATCAAATTGAAATTTAAAACACAAATAAACAAAGGTTCAATGCATGCTTGACTGGAATTAGTTTTTAAAATAAAGCTTCTGAAACTGTGTTATGATGCTGTAAATTTGGCAAACTTTGAGAGTGAAATGTAACTGTAAATAATTTTAATTATAAGAAAATCCTCCAAACAAATCTTTAATTAAGTCTTTCTATTCAATTTAATGCACAAAAATAATAAGAAAAACAAAAATTTCTGCTATTTGTCACTTGAATGAATAATTGACGGCGGAATTTGCATTAGCGCATATGCCACCACCCCCTTACGTCCCACAGCAGTTAATCGGCACCTTTGCGTAAGCCCCGTTAATGTTCTATATATTACGTTTAACCATTTAGAGAGACAAAACTTACAGCCTGTTGCCTTAATAAAGTATAACTATAGTACGTCACAAATGTTTGGAACAGCCGGTATAATTAATAGTGACTACAATTTCCATGTTTGAAGTTTTATTTCAATATTTAATTATTATTCATTTGACAGATATTTACATATGGTTCCACATTTTTGTGCATTACTATATACATATATAAGTATAATTTTAACAATTATTATTCAACAAACTAACTTTTCAGCAATAAATGCTTTTTTCTACTCCCATACTTTAATTGTATTATTAGATATGCCGAACCTGTACTTAAACGATGTCCATTACGATACAGATTTTCATTATGATACGAGTTTATATCCAATAGGAATACAGATTTTTCATTACGATACAAGTTTATATCCAATAGGAATGCGACATTTCAATATTCAAACAATATTCAATATGGCGACTGCATATCTGACAGATATACAAATTAAATAAATGTGACAGTTCTCTGCAATTTACAAGTAAGTACTTAAAATTTGTGCTTTTTTGAAAATATAAACGGTAAAAATGAGGGATAATGACAGTTAAATGTAAAATTTGAGTCCACCAGAAATTATGGAACAAGCCTTAGTAACCACGAACAATTTATTACCAGCTAAATTCGCAAAGGTGCATGGAAAATTTTAACCTCAATTTATGAAATGGTATGTTCAAAAAAATAATGTTTTATTATGGGGTCACAGAAAAAATAGTGTATGCAACTCGCATTTAATGGCTATTAAGACACTCGTATTCATTACAATACTCGGCTTCGCCTCGTATTGTAATTTTCTTACTCGTGTCTTAATAGCTATCATTAAATGCTCATTGCATAATATACTATTATAACTATAACACATAAAACAAAGGATATCATAACACTGTTGGGTAAAATTTCATGAATTATTTTAACTGGTTTAATATGAATGGATCTCGGAAATTTTGTAATTCGCTCTTGGTTTTCTATGTAATTGTTTTTTTTTAATTTATTGATGTATTTTCTTTTATTTTTATAATATTATTCAAATGCAAAAAAATAAAACAATTTATTTGATTAATCTTTCATCGGGGCCAATACTATTCATTTGAATGGATCCACATTTTTGTGCATCACTGTATATGTAGGTATAATTGTAACAATTATTATTCAACAAACTAACTTGTCAGCGATAAATGCTTTTATTACACATAAAACAAAGGATATCATAACACTGTTGGGTAAAATTTCATGAATTATTTTAAGTGGTTTAATATGAATGGATCTGGGAAATTTTGTAATTTGCAATTTTTTTGCTCTTGGTTTTCTATGTAATTGTTTTTTTTTTAATTTATTTATGTATTTTCTTTTGTTTTTATAATACCATTTAAATTTAAAAAATAGAACAATTTATTTGATTAATCTTTCATCGGGGCCAATATTATTCATTTGAAAGTTATTAAATGGTTCCACATTTTTGTGCATCACTGTATATATAGGTATAATTGTAACAATTATTATTCAACAAACTAACTTGTCTGCGATAAATGCTTTTATTACACATAAAACAAAGGATATCATAGCACTGTTGGGTTAAATTTCATGAATTTTAAGTGGTTTAATATGAATGGATTTCAGAAATTTTGTAATTTGCAATTTTTTTGCTCTTGGTTTTCTATGTAATTGTTTTCTTTTTTAATTTATTGATGTATTTTATTTTATTTTTATAATATTATTCAAATGCAAAAAAATAGAACAATTTATTTGATTAATCTTTCATCGGGGCCAATACTATTCATTTGAAAGTTATTAAATGGTTCCACATTTTTGTGCATCACTGTATATGTAGGTATAATTGTAACAATTATTATTCAACAAACTAACTTGTCAGCGATAAATGCTTTAAGAAGTAAAATTAAAAAAGGTCCAAAATGCCATAGATTCTTTATTTGTATTCGGCGACCGGTTTCGTGAGTTTTAATACAACACGCACATCCTCAGGCCAAGCTTAAACAAGAAGCAAGCTCGTGACACCAAGGTATATATTACAAAAATCAATGACAAAATGCGTTTAAAAAGTAACTAATTAATATAACAAAATGTACAAATTAAACACTGAACAAATTTTTGTTTTTAAAAAACTGTGAAAAAATGCAAATAGTCAAAACGAAGGGAAACTGTATCAGTAGCAAATGAAGGAGACCAATCTTATACTTACAATCCCAAAAAAGACTATCTTCCTTGCATGAGCAACATCTATGCAAAAATCATATGCCTCAACAAACAGTACTGATAATAAAATGTATCCAAAAATAAAAAGGAATACTCCAAAATAATTCATGTGTGTCAAAGATATACAGCATGTGTCAATTTTCATTAGCCATAGGCGATCAATCCATACAATACGTGGCAACGTGGCCCCCGTGGTTTAATATGAATGAATCTCGTAAATTTTGTAATTTGCAATTTTTTTGCACTTGGTTTTCTATGTATTGTTTTTTTTTAAATTTATTGATGTATTTTATTTTATTTTTATAATATTATTCAAATGCAAAAAAATAGAAAAAGGAATACTCCAAAATAATTCATGTGTGTCAAAGATATACAGCATGTGTCAATTTTCATTAGCCATAGGCGATCAATCCATACAATACGTGGCAACGTGGCCCCCGTGGTTTAATATGAATGAATCTCGTAAATTTTGTAATTTGCAATTTTTTTGCACTTGGTTTTCTATGTATTGTTTTTTTTTAAATTTATTGATGTATTTTATTTTATTTTTATAATATTATTCAAATGCAAAAAAATAGAACAATTTATTTGATTAATCTTTCATCGGGGCCAATACTATTCATTTGAAAGTTATTAAATGGTTTCACATTTTTGTGCATCACTGTATATGTAGGTATAATTGTAACAATTATTATTCAACAAACTAACTTGTCAGCGATAAATGCTTTTATTACACATAAAACAAAGGATATCATAATACTGTTGGGTAAAATTTCATGAATTATTTTAAGTGGTTTAATATGAATGGATCTGGGAAATTTTGTAATTTGCAATTTTTTTGCTCTTGATTTTCTATGTAATAGCTATTTTTTTTAATTTATTGATGTATTTTCTTTTACTTTTATAATATTTTTCAAATTCAAAAAAAATAGAACAATTTGTTTGATTAATCTTTCATCGGGGCCAATATTATTCATTTGAAAGTTATTAAATGGTTCCACATTTTTGTGCATCACTGTATATTTAGGTATAATTGTAACAATTATTATTCAACAAACTAACTTGTCAGTGATAAATGCTTTTATTACACATAAAACAAAGGATATCATAGCACTGTTGGGTAAAATTTCTTGAATTATTTTAAGTGGTTTAATATGAATGGATCTCGGAAATTTTGTAATTTGCAATTTTTTTGCTCTTGGTTTTCTATGTAATAGTTTTTTTTTTAATTTATTGATGTATTTTCTTTTATTTTTATAATGTTTTTCAAATTCAAAAAAATAGAACAATTTATTTGATTAATCTTTCATCGGGGCCAATATTATTCATTTGAAAGTTATTAAATGGTTCCACATTTTTGTGCATCACTGTATATGTAGGTATAATTGTAACAATTATTATTCAACAAACTAACTTGTCTGCGATAAATGCTTTTATTACACATAACACGAAGGATATCATAACAGTGTTGGGTAAACTTGCATGAATTATTAAGTGGTTTAGTATGAATGGAATTTCGGAAATTTTGTAATTTGCTCTTGGTTTTCTATGTAATTTTTTTTACTATTACTGATCTATTTTCCTTTATTTGTATAATATTATTCAAATTCAAGAAAATAGAACAATTTATTTTATCATCAGGGTCAAGACAATATAAGTATTTAATATACTACTGTTTAAACAATACATAAATTTCATCACATACATTCTAATAATAATTATTATTATTGAAAGGTAAAATTAAATTTAATATATAGACCTACAGAACTCATAAATGTTAGTACATACATCAAGTTAATACAATAACCTACATAAATACATATGTATATGCATACCATGCACAAAGCAAGTGTATGACATACACATTCATATATATAGTAAGTAAATTTATTATATTTTTATATTGGTATATACAGTGTGAACAACCGCAAGTGAAGGTTGCATGGTCTAAATTCTTAAGTTGGCAACAATGACCTGTGATGACGTTGTACATCAAATGAGACGATCCACGGTTAAAGCGATCTAGTGTAGATGTGCACCATCTAGCAGGGTCTTCTTTTTGAATTGAAGTCAAGTTGTGGGGTATCCAACGAGAGCAAAGCGTACGGACCTTAAAATGTTTGTGTAAAATAATGTTAATTGCTTTCACACCAATCTTTAAAGTTGTTTGAATGCTTCTGATAGTAGTATGTCAGTCTTCTACAATCATATTCCGAATAAGAGCAATATTTGTTTCTGTAACTACCATTTTTGGTTTAGGAGCGCGAAAACTGTCATTTAAGGAAAGTCGACCGCGTTGAAATTCAATGTTACTTGTTCAGTTCCATGATTTATTGGCGAGAGGAGTACTTTAAACTAATGTAACTTACAAACAATCAGGTATATTTGACATCTGTCACGATATCTAAACTTGTAAACAACTGATTAAAATTGTCACAAAATTTGTGGCAAAATATCATTGCCTACTAGATAGGCTCAGGGGAAAGAGAACATCCCTCGTATAAGTTGGCAACATATTTGCTAGTGTTTAGGTCTAAAGCCCGTTTTACATTATTATAATTTTCGTACTAAATTTGATAATAAGTTTAGTATTGAATAATTATGATAGTGTAATGCAAAATTGTTATGAAAATTAGTATGAAAATAGAACTTGTCCTATTTTTCATGCCAATTTGTAATGCACGCATGCGTATAGCTACACATATCAGCTGAGCTGACAGAAATAATTTAACTTATCTAGCTGTAGTTGTTTTTTGCAGTATTTGGAATGGTAAGTTAGTATCAAACTTAATATAATTATTGTTTGCTATATAAATAGACGGGCAATTAATATGTGGTAATTGCCGGCTGTAATCTCATTCGGAGTGCTAAATAATTAGTAATTGTAATTAAATTGCTTGCTTATATTATATACTTTCTTAACATTTATTGAGCTTATTAAAATAAAAATTTAGAATTCGCCGTGGTCTTACGAACAAATTGAAGTGCTGATAACGGAATATGAAAAGCATAACTGTTTATAGGAAGTGAAGAATCCGTACTACCACAACCGTGGTAAAAGGAGTGAAGCTATCCAAAAAATTCTTGAAGTTGTAAACAAAGTAAAACCAAATACAACTGAAGAAGCTTTGACAAAGAAATGGGTTGGTATTAGAAATACTTATGCTACAGAAAGGAAAAAGGTTTTGGAAAGCAACAAGAAGAGTGGCTCTGGAACAGAAGAGGTAAAATAGTTGTTATTAAATAAATAAAGTGGATAGTATTGTTAGTTTTTTAGAAATATGAGCCATCCTTGTAATACTATAAGTTATTGGAATTTTTAAGTGATCAAATAACTTGTAGAAAATCCAAAACAAATATACAAAATGAAGAACCAATAGGTGTTGAAATTCCGGAAGTAGAAGAGGGAGAATATGATGTAATGCCGGATGGGATGCTGTCTCCTTCCTCAAGTACCTCAACCGAATTAAATGTTAGTACAAATATTCCATTTCGAAAAAAACAAAAAACGGATGCAAGTGCTGAAGCAGTGTCGTGTTTAAGAGATATTGCTAAAGCAACAGCAACTTTAACAAATGCTAAAAGCACTGAAAATGAAACATTTGGTGATTATGTTGTTCAAGCAATTGATTCTTTAAAAAGTAACAAAAAACAATTAATTTTAAAACGTGAAATTATGAATTTAATATATAATGCTCAATATGAAGAGTTAGAATAAATAAATGTACTTTTTAATATAATGTTTTTTTTTATTGTGAATACAAAGATTAAAAATTATATAAACACTTTTCTTGCCATCCGACTGCCCCATTTGTATCGAAATAATTACAAAATGCGTCTCGAATATTTTGTGATTCAGTTGATGATCTGTTAGGACCTTGACTGTTATTTACACTGTTGAGACTATCATTGTTCCTAGACTGCAATAACTCTAGTTCATCAGTGACATATGTTGTACCTTTGTTTAATAAGAAATTATGCAGTGCGCAAGTAGCTAACGTTATTATTTCTACTTTATCTGCAGATAAGTTGATTGTAGTCAATAAAATTCTAAAACGATTGGACAGGATACCAAAAGCATTTTCTATAGTTCTCCTTGCTCTAGCAAGGCGGTAATTAAAAATCCTTCTTGTTCTATGTAATCCCCGGCTTGAATATGGTTTCATTATTCGGTTTGTTAGAGGGAATGCATCGTCTGCTACAAAAACATATGGCAGAGGTGATGATTGTCCAGGCAACATTCTATGAGGAGGTAACTGCATTTTATCATTAACAATTAATTCTCTTAGTTTTGAATTGCGAAAAACGCCACCATCACTGATTCTACCATTCACTCCTACATCAATATAGGTAAACTTGTAATCAGCAGTACAGGCAGCCAGTAAAACAATGCTATGATGGCCTTTATAATTATAGTAATAAGAACCTTCAGTTCGTGGTGCTCTGAAGTTAACATGTTTGCCATCGATGGCTCCTACACATAATGGAAAATTCCAAAGTGTTTCATAAGTTTCAGCTATGGTGATCCATTCTGCCACAGTACTTGGTATCTACAATTACTACTTGATATATTTTAACCCAAACATGTGCTGTAATACAAACTTTCAAAATCAGCTTTTAATGCATCAAATATTGCTTTACAAACTGTAGGTATAAATAAGCTAATTGTACTTTCGTGGATTCGACATGAGTACATGAGCGACCTATAAGTCTCCCCGGTAGCTAGAAATCGTAAGGTTACTGCAAGCCTAAAACATTATACAAGATATTGTGAACAATTTTAACCTTATACGATACCTACTTAGCTCTAGCAGATATACATTCTCTTAGGTGTGTATCCTGTTTTGATATATTTTCATATATTTTTGCAAGTAATTCATCAAAAACATGATCGGGCATTCTCAAAAAATTACGAAAAGAATTTGGATCCTCATTTTTTAATTCATTTTCAACCATTGTTAATAAGCCTTTTCCTTGATTCCTTCGAAGCAACCACTTCTCACTCCAAATTTTTCTGTTTCTCTTCTTCTTTTCTTTATTTATTATAAATATGTCTGCATATACTGCAGTTGCAAGTAATAATGCTTCCGAAGCTGCCCTTGCTCTCCGTTTTACTTTTCCCATATCACTGATCACTGATTTTTAACTATACGTAAATGCTTGATTGTATTACGAAACATGCAGAGATATGACAGGATTAAAAATAGTTATGTGAAGTGATGCAAATACATCTATGAAGGAAGTGCGCATGTTTCCATGCCAAAACCGTTAGTATAGTATAAAGTGGTAAATAAATATCCTATAAGAATCTTTAATAAATACTTGGATAAAGATTTGATATCATTTTTGTATCTAATTTTAGTGCTAAAATTGTAATAATGTAAAACGGGCTTAAGTTATTATATTTTGTTCTAATAATATTGGCGCCATTTTCTATATTTGAATTTGTTGTTTGCTTTTTGCCCTTATTTTATTTTTTTAAAGATTATATTCTATATAATTAAAAATTTCATTTTAGTAAAAAGAACTGTATTTCTGTATTTATCAGTATGAGTAATCAAGAAATTTGTTTCAGTGTCACTCAAGTTTATTGCACTCTACCTTTTGATTCATATTATTTTTTTTTAGTATATAATAAGTATACATTAGTTCTCTATATTCACAAAATAAATGTTACAGTTTATTTACTAAAATGTAATGCCTATTATATATAATATAATCTTTAATAAAAATAAAATATGGGTAAAAAGGACAAAGAACAAATTTAAATGAAGAAAATGACGAGAATATTATATTTATAATACAAAAAATATGCACTAGTAAATATGTTGCTAACTTTGTACAATAAATCCTTAAACACTGTGTATATAACTGACGTATGTCTGAGCATCTACTGAAAAACGCTGGTTTATCAATGATTAGTTAACCAAGTACTTCATGAATGAATTAAAATTTAATATTGTAAGAAAGAACAGACATTAAAATTGATTGCTACAAAGAAAATATTTCCACTTAACACAATGAGTGACTCATTTCTGATAGGCAAAACACACTTTCTTTGTAATACCTTGGGATGTTTGATTATATTTATGATTTATCAAGTGAATTGTTTGGCAAATATGTGTTACATAAAATGATGAAAATAAGTATTTATTGATCTCAAACCAGTATTATTAGAATGTTGAATGTTGTTACTCTTAAGTGAGTTATCCATAGTGAACAAAATTCTTAATGAATTATCAATGTCCGTATTTAATCTAAAGTATCTATTAGACATCAATTAATTACAAATTTACTTATCGCTGCTTACTACTGACAACTCTCAAGTCAATAAATATAAAAATTACAAAAACAATTAATGTGAAAGTACAAAATACACCTATACAATTATAATTCGTTAAAAATATTTATGCAGTTAGACAAATAATATAATATTGAGTTAGTCCCGTTTTTCGAGAATCATAATTTTGACAGTAGTTTCAGGTTGTTCTACATTGTGCCAAAGTCGAAATAAGCCCAGGAATTTCAAAATTTCAATAAATTCTTTGGATGAGGGGATAAAGTCCATTTTTCTTATTACTTTTATTTGTATACACAATAAATATTTTATTTTATATTAATTACTGTTAATTAATCAGTCCAAGAAGAAAATATACAGGGTGTTTGGTGCATCGTTTGCTAAATTAAATTGGAGGATAGAGGGGGGTCATTTGCTATCTTTTAAGGCCCAATAACTCAATATTAGTCTCACGGTTTTTTTTTGACTTTTTAATTTTTATTTTGCAAAATCCCAAACTTCAGCATTTAAACTTAAATTTAAAAAAAAAATTACAGGCACAGTCTCCAAATTTAACTGTAATTTTAGTGTGTACTGTAGAGTAGTTCAACCAAATTCAAAAGTACTTGCAAATAACATGCAGTCTTCATTTTATTAAATCATAAAGTTATTGGAAGATGTAAAAATAAACTTTAAACTGAGCATTACATTGCAATATAAAAATTACTAAAAACAATCGTGATCTAATTCCTTTAAAACCTTCTCTAGTGTTTGCTCTTTCCAAAGGCATGCAAAATACCATAAAAGCCCTTGATTAAAACTTCACTAATTCGCTAAATTTGTGTATCGGGTCACATGATGACATTATTACAAATCTATAAAAAATCTTGCTCGAATTGCTGGTCTCTGTTGCAGTGTGTAGACGTATTTCTTGTTTAATGGTGTCCAAAGCCATCTCAATACGCTGGACGAAATCGTCCTTTGTTTCAATTTTCGTGGCGTATACAAGTCTTTTAGTCCGTCCCAAGATGTAAAAGTCTAACGGAGTTAGGTCTGGGTTACGTGGGGGCCATGGAATAGGACCATCTCACCCAATCCATGAATCTGGGAACACATTATTAAGTGTGTGCAGGACAACCGTCATTTTGAAAAGCAATAGGCCTGTATGCATTGAAGATTGCTAACTTAGCTAACAAAACGGATAAGTCATTTTGCAGAAAGGCAAAGTAATTAGTAATTATAACAGAATGAGAAGAGCGGCGTGCGGCGTTACGCAGAGAGAGTCAAATCTCGACTAAAAAAAAAAGTGAGGAATACCCAAGAAAAAGGAAACAGTGTTGATTTCTGCTGCCCAGGAGGGAGATAACAGTTTCTACCTGTTTCGCGCGTATTATTTACGCAAAAATAAGTGATCTCAAATATCGAATATTCGCCTGATGTGATTCATCAGATGAAAATTATTGTCCCTCAGAAAGCGACAATAGCGGAGATGATGGAATTATGGCTGATGATGAAATTGGTCAAGAAGATAATGAGACAATCGAAAGTGAAAACGTAGTGGCACCAGGTGGAGTAGTATTTTGGGACAGCAGTAGTCAACAATTTTCTCCAAGATTCTGTACACCTGACGAAGTAGCAGCTACTTCTTGTCTGCCGAAACGAATGAAGGAATTTTTCTTAAGTTTTTTCCTAGAAGCCTACTCGTGCAGATTACTGAATACACAAATGCCAGACTGAAAATATTCGAGAGGGTTACCAAAAAAAGAGAGATGAAACAGATTATTATTACCGCCATAAAGAAGGTTATATCCAGAAATCGCTGCAAATTATTATTATCAAATATCTAGTTCAACAGCGCACAGAAGCCTACCGTTGCGGGAAAGGTATATTATATCGAACAAGTTGTCAACTGCCTCAAACACACATTCACAAATCACAAATCTAAGACGAAATTCAAAGGGAGATCTTCCCTGAAACAGTCCTTACCACTGAGCCTATAAAACATAGGCACAGGATATGTTTATGATCTAAATATTTATTATACGCCTCTGAGGGAACACTTGGCGAAAGAGTTGTTCTCAAATTACACTGGCCAACAAATTTCAACTTTTGATTTTGCCATCAAATAATTTCAATAGAAAACATATAAACATTTATTTTAATAAAAGGTAGAACGTAAAGTTAGCTCGATTTTTTATTGTATTACAATGAAAAGGTTTTTTAGATTAGATCATAATTTAATGTATATTTCAAATTATTATAATTAGAAATGTAAAGTAATATTGCTCTGTCTCTTATAAACAACATCTACAGCATCTCTTCTTAACGTCCAACGGTAATCTGCTAACATAATAGGATTCCATTTCCCCTGATACCGTTTTTGCATTCCCATGATGTCTTGGTGGAAGCGCTCACAGTGTTCATCGCTAACGTCGCCCATATTTTCCGGAAAAAATCCAAGTGAGAATGTAGAATGTGCACTTTAAGGGACATATTACAGCCAGCAGCGTGAAATGCTTGTATCATATCCATTACTAAAGTTTTATAGTTGTCAGCTTTTTTGTTTCCCAAGAAATTCGTGAAAACTTGTACCATGGAGCGCCAAGCTGTTTTTTCCTTCGCTGTTAATTTGGTTTCAAAGATTTCATCATTTACTATTTCTCGTATCTGAGGTCCAACAAAAATACCTTCTTTCAGTTTTCCTTCTGTTATTTTTAGAAACTTTTCACGAAGGTATCTAAAACCGTCACCTTCGCGGTCCACTGCCTTTACAAAATTTTTCATGAGCCCAAGTTTCACGTGGAGAGGTGGTATTATGATCTTTTCTGTTTCTACTAGAGGCTGATGTTGTACATTGTCTTTTCCTGGTATAAACTGTTGTCGTAGTGGCCACTCTTGCTTATGGTAATGTTTTTCCCTGTCACGACTGTTCCAAAGACATAAGAAGCAACAATATTTGGTGTAACCAGATTGCATACCCAAAATAATTGCAATTACTTTAAAATCTGCACAAATATTCCAGGAATAGTTTTTGTGCTTTATCTTTTCTAATAAAATTTTCAGATTTTCGTAAGTTTCTTTCATAGAAACAGCATAACCTATCGGAATAGCATAATGGTTTCCATTATGCAACAAAACTGCTTTTAGGCTGGTCTTTGATGAGTCTATGAATAATCTCCAAGAACTGGGATCATGATGTATTCCAAAAGCTTCAGAAAGTTTATAAATATTATTGCAGTAGACCAGATTACCGGCCATACTATAAAAATCAACAATATTTTCATGTCTGCTGCGAAAAATACTTATTCTTGTGTCCTTTGCTAAGAGATTCCATTGCTGTAGTCGCGACCCAAGAAGTTCTGCTTGTGATTTTGATAAATTCAAATCCCGCACCAAGTCATTTAATTCAAACTGAGTAATTAAATGTGGTTCGTTTGATGTAGATGGAATAAAATCAGGGTCACTTGATTTTTCATTACCTTCAAAGCTAGTGTCGCTATCGGTAGCTATTGTACTCTCCTCGCTTTCTTTGTGAATTGGCGGTCGTGGAACAGGATGCTGTTCATCATGGGGTCGAGGTTTCTGAGCTGACTCAGTTTCCACATAATTATATTTTCTTTTCTTACGGGTGTTAAGTCCTGCAGTTTTGTTAAGGCAAAAATAGCAATCTTCAAGATGATTCTTTTGTTCTTTCCATCGCATAGGAATGGCGAACGGTAAAGAATGTCGTTGTCCATATAACCAATCTCGCAAATATCTGCTGCATGTAGTACATATTACATGTGGAACCCACTGTTTGTCCTGATTTTTGACGGTCATATCGAAGTAAAGTTCATAGGCCCGGCAAATGTTCAGACTTAACTTTTCACTCTGGCCTAGTGGGGTAAATTTACCACATACGTAACAAAAGTTATTTGGATTACTTCTACACGAACGAGGCATGACTGTGTCTTTAAAGATGGAACTAAATTATCTCAATTTTTAATTTCGTTACTAAAAATTCTCATTCACGGCTTTATGCTGTGCTAGCGCTAGTGGTATTTCAGTCAAAGATGTATCTCTTATATAGTATGTATCTGCTTATCCCCTCCCTAAGTCCTATCAACCAACCAGATTAAAGCATAACACTGCAAACTTGAACATTCTTGAGGGAACGAGTCAAGTCACGTCGGCAACAAGTCTCGACCTGCATTTTCTCTGTAACCAGAGCTAAGCCAATACTGCCGCTTTTCGAATCATTTTTACTTTATATATGCTGTTCAATTTCATTAGTTACTAACTTAGGGTAAAAACCTTGTTGGCCAGTGATTATCAGACACCATCAAATGTACGAATATCGTATTGACTATTATTTGCTATTTGCTAGGTTTTTTCATCTGTGCACTTACTTCACACTATCAAGTTTCCTGCTGTCGGATCTCTAATGCGCAATCGTAAAAATGTTCCCAAATTTTTGGAAATTTGGAACGAGGAGGAAGTCAATATCAGTTCAATGAAAACGGCATAGTAGTTGGCAGATGGCAAGACACCAATGAAGTGTTGGAGATCCGTAACTTCTTCTCTGATGAAACTACTAGAATAAAACGAACTATAAAAGATGGCATCAAAGAATTCTCCAGTACGACAATGTTGAAGTTCTACAATGACCATATGGGAAGAGTATATTTAGCTGATCAATACACCAAAGAAGTGATGGAAAAAAGTTTTTTTCAAACTCCTCCGCCGCAAGAAATGCTCATATCCTCTACGATGATGTAAGACGCACACAAACTTCATTCCTACCTTTCTTAATTACAATAGCAGAAGAGTTGATTACGGGGATTGGGAAGAAGTGGTGCAAATGTAAAAAGAAAATCTGCAAAATCTTTAGGCCGACTTAGTTCAAAAAAAAAAGGAAAACTTTAAAATGTGCGCGATCATTTACCTATTGAACTGGGAAAATAACTAAGAACCAAAATTTTGTGTCAAATGTGTAACATACCCCTTTGCGCATGTCTTTCAATATTCTTTCAACAGAAATAAAATTGTTTGCAAGACTAATGGGTTTTATATGTCCCACCTAAAATGTCTAACGAGACGCACGATCCTTAGCGTAAAAAGGGCGTAGCCTACTTTCATAAAATTATCATTTCTTGATATTAGTATTCAAATTTACATAAAATCTGACCTCAGATATACATAAGTAAACGAAAAATAAATCAGATTCCAAAGGGTTCAATGGTGAATTTCGGGATTTTGCAAAATAAAAATTAAAAAAACCGTGGAATTAATACTGAGTTATTGACCAATTTAATTCGGAAAACGATGTACCAAACACCCTGTATAAAGAGCATACATTTCGAAATTATTTTTTTTTCTAATGCCAGCTTAGGCATTATGGACATATAGAATAAAAGAAAACAAATCCAATCGCACTAACTTTTCTAAACAAATACTGTACATCGTTTTAGTATAGTATAGTTTTAGATAAATACATATTCTTAATAATTCTATTTACATTTTGTATTATACCTTATTTTATAAAATATTTATTAAGTACAAATATTATGCACTACATACGGTTTTTCAACCTCATGTTTATTAAGAACAATCTCAAAATTCATATATAAAATAGTTAATAGCAACTATTAATAGCTACCATC
The DNA here is from genome assembly GCA_963170755.1 of Amphimallon solstitiale. NCBI lineage: Eukaryota > Metazoa > Arthropoda > Insecta > Coleoptera > Scarabaeidae > Amphimallon > Amphimallon solstitiale. Next base: position 12,691,036 of record OY720684.1, read on the forward strand.
GATAGTTTTACTACTGCTTTATAGAGATGACACATCCATCCTACTGCCTAGATTTGGCACGGACTATCTTCTTTCGAAATTAAAAAGCATTTGAGGCAGTGTTGCCAACCTATAAATCCAAAAGTCGGTAGAAACGACCGTAAAAAATAGGTAGATGTCGGAAAAAATCGGTAGGTTGGGGATATAGAGGCAATTGTTACAGAAAAATAGTTTTTATTAAAAAACAAATGCAAAAATAAAATAAGGATTGAAAAATAAATCAACTCCAAATAAACAAATTTTGTCTGTTCATAGAGTCAATAATTCAACAGGAGGAAAATTGAAGCAACTATTATTTCCTATATATTGCTTAGTTTGTAACAATCTTATTATAGGCTCTGTGTTTAATTTGTTCCGTTGCATGGTTTTCATTAAGTTTATAGAAGAGAATACTCTTTTAATTTCTTATACGTAGTATAAGGAAGTATTGTGATGAAAATTTTCGACCTCGAGACTTTTGCAGCGTTCAAACCGCTATAGATATCAAATTCCAATTTTTTTATTTAAGAATATAATATCCCTCTTGAGATCTGATTAGTTTTTCAGTAAAATCGGTAGACCGGAAGTAGCAGTTTACTTCAGTCAAAAATCGAATTTTGCAAATATTTCGTCAACTATTAAATTTAAACAAATTTATAAAGAGTTCATATGTATTTAAAATTAAAATTGAGAACAATTTTATTTAAAAAGTTTATCGAAATTCAATATCTTTGTATAAAAAAAATTTCAAAATTCAGACCGGAAGTACCACTTTTACTCTTATCGAATAGCGACTTTTTGCAAATATGTCGTAAGTTATGCATTCTATATATATTTATCAAGAGTACAAAAGTATTTAGAACTGGATTTGCAATATTTTTTGTATATGTGAAATTTCAAAATTCGGACCGGAAGCAGCACTTTTTTGATAATATCTTGCAAAGTATGCATTCTATAGAGATTTATTAAGAAAATAGAAGTACTTAGAATAGGATTTTGAATAAGTTTTGTATAAAAAAATTCTTAAAATTGTAAAATTTGAAGCGCTCATACGTATAAGAAAGTCGTATGGTGGCCACACCTCATTTTTTTACATTATCCGAGAAGTGTGGGAAAGTTAGTATGTTAAGAGCAAAATAACTTAAAACAATAAAGACCCAACACCCAGTTTCAGTTTCTTACCTTCTCGCCAAAATTCTACAGCATTATTTGGAAATGACTGAATTTCGTCGATATTTCTCAGTAACCGCCACCCAGTCATAGTCAAGTGCTTGTAATTATCATATTTTAAGTTAGGATACAAAAGGGCCACTTGAGTGATAGAACTTATTGAACCATGTTTTACAATTCTAGGATTACTTAATTAAATAATTTTATTATATTTTCTTTTAATGGAAATCTTTAAATAATTTGCCTACACGTTTCTATATAAAAATCTAAACAAAATCTTCCACACTAAGATAACAATATGTAAGCCGAAATCTTATCATTAACAATTTTTTAAATATGGAAAAATTTCTCAATTTACTATTTTACAAAAAAATACCTCCCGGATCTCTTTTATGCTTAAATACCTGACTGAAATTTAGGATATCCCAAAAATCGGTAGATGAAGTGTCAAATCGGTATATCGGAAGATTACCTTCTAAATCGGTAGATCTACCGATGAATCGGTAGGGTTGGCAACACTGGGACGCGGCTTTTATTCAGATGGATACCTCAAAAAAGCGTGTGAGGAATCTTTGACGACTTATCAAAACATTTTTTTTAAGGAATACATTGATATAAATGTATGGCATTTAATAGATCGTATGTTGAAGGTAAATAATATAAAAATCTCTCCTTGTATTTATTATATGTTCTATTGGTTTGGTACGTTATAATCACTAATGGAAAAAATGAGGTGTGGCCACCACACGACTTTCTTATACGTATGAACGTTTCAAACTATACAATTTTAAGAATTTTTGTATACAAAAATTATTCAAAATCCTAGTCTAAGTACTTTCATTCTCTTAATAAATCGCTATAGAATGCATACTTTGCAAGATATTCGAAAAAAAGTGCTACTCGATAAGAGCAAAAGTGCTACTTCCGGTCTGAATTTTGAAATTTCATGTATACAAAAAATATTGCAAATCCAACTCTAAATACTTTTGTACATATTTGCAAAAAATCGCTATTCGGTAAGAGTAAAAGTGGTACTTCCGGTCCGAATTTTGAATTTTTTTTTTATACAAAAGATATTTAGAATTATCATTTAAATACTTTTATACTCGTAATGTACCTGCCTAGAAAGCATGACTTCCGAGATATTCGCAAAAAACTGATTTTCGATAGGAGTAAAAGACCTACTTCCGGTAGGAATTTCAAAAAACTTTCTTAAGACAATTCGTCTCAAATTGAATTTTGAGTACATTTGAATTCTTTATAAATTTGTTTAAACTTAGTAACTGACGAAATATTTGCAAAATTCGATTTTTTCACAGAAGTAAACTACTACTTCCGGTCTACCGATTTTACTGAAAAACTAATCAGATCTCAAGAGGGAGATTATATACGTAAATACAAAATTTGGAACAAATATATACAGCGGTTTGACCGCTATCGTGGTCACACACACAGAGACACACACACACACAGACATTTTTAAAAACCACTTTTTTGGTATCAGGGGCTCAAAACGTGGACATCTGCAAAAATCTCGAGGTCGAAAATTTTCGTCATCACAATACTTCCTTATACAACGTATAAGAAAGTAAAAGAATCGAACAAGTTACTTTTTAATTATAATAATTGGTAGTTATAATTTTATTATGCTAAATAAATAATATATTGCGATTACTAATTTACATAAGCGTTGTGGGTATTGTTGTCGAATCTAGGGGCGAAGAGCGTATTGTATAACAAACAACACATTTGTTTCTTAATTGTTGCCAACTCTTGGATAATAAACGATTATTATTACACTTGTACAAAATTCGGTTAAAAAATACATACATTCACTCGGTGAATAATCTCCTTTGTGCAGTTGTCAAAAACGGCCAGTGAACCGATACCAACCAAATAATCAACTAATAAACATCAAATTAAAAAAATATATTCCATATCAAACTTATTCAAAAACATCAGCTTCTCACATAATGTTCACGCTGTATAATATTAATTGTAATAATTTAATGTTCTTTTATTATAGCAAAATATATATTTAAACAATTTGACTTAAATTTACAAAAATATTAATTTGGCTATTAGTTTTAACGCTTATTATAAAAACTATAAAACTAAATAAAATTGTTATGGTTAAAAATATACTGATACTATGTAAAATTATAAAATTATATCCTTGTATTGATGAATAATAACTTATAATTAGTAAAATTTGTTTATAATTTAATTTAAAAGCAATTTGTAAGTTAACAAATAAAACTCGTATTCAACAAAATCAAAAATTATCAATATTTTAGATATATTTGCAAAATTGAAAAGTATTCGAATTCCATTCAAATTCTAATATTGTACATAATGCACTCGTATGTGGTATCTATAGCAACAGGCCGAAATAAAATACAAATGTTTTTTTTTGAAAGTTCAATACACGCATTTAAACCAAATAATGAAATTAGAAACGAAATAGAATCGCAAGCAAAAAAAAAACTACAAGCGTAAACTAATTAATATAGTACAGAATAAATACCTTTTCTTTGTTTACCACTGTGTTTCACATTTTCAATAGACTTCATTCTTTTATCTTCTTTTATATTGGAATCGTTCAATAAAATTTTGTTATCATTTTGATTCTTATTTTCCATAGAAATTGTCATGTTTTCTAATGTATAAATGTATGTATATAATTATAAAAGTTTTATATAATCAGATTAAAAAAAAATTACACTACAAAGGAATTAATGGCATAAACACAAACATCACTTTTGGACTAGCTTAAACTGACAGTCAGACACACTACCTCATGCTTGTTGTTCTAGATATAATGTGTATGAGTATATATGAGAGCTTGATTGTTGTGTATAAGTTGAGTATGTATGTGTAAACACATATACACACTCTCAATTCGTACTTTTGTACAAAATAACGCAGAAAAATAAGGCGTTTTACACAAAGGTTCCTCACTAGTAAACATAATTAAAATTTGTGTAGTTAGTGTACAAACGAAGGTCGCATAGATATTTAAAATCTACATTCAAGTTATGACCATATGCAAAAATAGTAAAACGCTCGTACTTATATATACAGTGACGTAGAGATTTCTCTGAATAGTTTTTCACATTACATGTATACACACCTACAATGTATTAATTCACGGAAAAAGAAACGCAATAAACTCATATATGCTTTACTTTCGATGTGTAGAGTCATATCGTTAAATTATACTAAAATGTAGAAAACATAACCTCACTTAAAATATCATCTTTGTATATACAGGAAGGCTCAGTAAATTCACAAAACCGTACACTTTTGTGAACTGATTCGCATGCGGCTTATATATGTAGGTACGTTTTAAATATATTTTAATTTGCAAAGTGTTACACAGATAAGATATACATTATTTAATCCTTATTTTTTAGATTGTAGAGCCTTCAGTTCGCAGTTTAAATACACGATCATATACTTTAACATATTTAATATAACAACTATTATTTATACATTCATATGCATTTACAAGCAGATCGCAGAATAGTAGTTGTCGCATGTGTTCTATGCTAAAATCCACAGGCTGACAACATACACTTGACTGGTTACAGATTGTAGCCAATTTTTACACTTTTACTAACTAAAGTTACTAGATTAACATTATAGGTTAGGTCATATATCAGGTGTTTTCGGAATGGAATACTTTAGGGTAAAAATTATATATTATGTTTATTGTAAACTACAGGACGTTCAGCATAATCTTTTCTCATATGACCACTTTACAAAACAGTGGACCACTTGCAAATCATTCCATAGGAAATAGCGAATTCACCATAATAATTATGTAACTTTATTTCTGTTCCATTAATGTTTTTTCCACGTAAAAAATAAAATTTAATCATCATACAAAATTCCTTTTCTCATATTAACATAAACACACAAATACTTTAGTTGAAACAATTGTAAATATTAATTATCGTCCAAATCTGCTAGATGACAGACGTGGGTCAAATGTTGACCATACGTTTTTAAAACATATTTGTCAACAGTATACTCTTCACGTTGAAAGTATTGCGAGCGGAAAAATTCGAGCGTATTCTGCCCACATGCGCTATTGACGCATTCCAACACCAACGTAACACAAAATTTTGAAGAAAGTTACTAGAAAAGTAAGATAAGCAAATTAAAAGTATTGTGCAGAAATAAATGTATTATAATATTGGAGTTAACCGAGTATTTTAATCGGGGTTGGAAAAAACCGGCCCTTACACTAAAAACTACGCCGTAACTTAATGCAGAAAAACATTTATTATTATTGTTTATTCGGTTTAATTTGTATAATTCTTTCTAACATATGGCAGCAGTGAAAAGTACCAAACGGACGATGATCACATGAAGGTATAGTGAGCACTCAACTGTTGTCAAATGAACAGTTGGAGCTGGAACCGCTCCCGATCCGTCTGCTGAATGCGACCATTGTTTAATAGAAAATGTATAGGAAAGTACAGCCGCCGCAGTATAAGATGGCGAACGGTGGGGATGCACCGTAAACGTATTCAAGAAACGTACCACCCACTGATTCAGTTACTGCATAGCAGTTACCAGTGTCGTACTCAAAACATAAGTTAGCTTTTTAGATATAAATTTAAATAAAAACTTTCAAGTACGCCATTCATACGGGAACGTTATATTTAAGAACAAATGAAACGCAATCTACCCTTCCTCTATCTACGCGAACTCACTCCCGCCGTTCCCCAAGATATATTGCCAGGTTTGTTTGTATATAATATATAGGTTAGAATTTCATCCCACAAAATTAAAAATATAAATATCTAATTGTAAAATACTGTCATGTTTGAGTTCTAGTACCTATAGAATTAAAAACTATGGGTGTAAGATATAGGAAGCTTGCAGTAACTAACTTTTTTTAGGAAATGTGCATCCATGTTAATATAAATATTTGTCATACACTGATGTTTTATGAAAGTAGCATCCAAGCATCACATCACATTTTCTGTTATCGGTCGACATATTTACTATCTCAGTGGCTTTTTCCTTTAGAGCAGTGGTTCTCACCCAAGGTGCAGCCAGCACATGAAAGGGCTGTTGTGAGCTTTTCAAGATATAATTGAAGTCAGGATACCAACTTAATACCAAGAGTAATAAAAACATGAAACGCTATTTACGTACTTTTTATTTATAATTTAAGAATTAGTATAAAAAATATATTTTCAATATTCAAAACTTGGTTGAATAAAATACGGGAATTATAGGTATATTATAGAAATTTTATTTACTTTTATATGTGTATACAGCATGTTTCTTACCACATTTTATGCACATTTATCAAAAAGTATGCTAAGTAAATAGTGACATCCGTATAATGGCAGGGTCTTCTAAATATCGTTACGTTACACTCACTTCTAAGTGTTTATTTTATTTAATTGAAGCCTATTACTTTCGAATTGTATATTTTCCATTATTAAAGGTTACGAACTATAAAAAGACATTTCTTTTTTTTAATTAAAATAATGTGGTATTCTAAATTTAATATCAAGTACCTATGCATGTAGTTCATGATTGGTTGATTATGTATATTAAATTACGTTTCTCCATAGATATTACGGTGGGTGATGATGAATTAAACGTTTAATCAGACCTTGATAAGTTATCAATGCAAACATACTGGATTCAATTACTTTCTCAAACTTTATTTAAATACAACAAAGTACCTACACAAAGTTCGCTTTAAAAATTCTTGAATGGAACTAAACCGAAAATATAGGATATTTAATGTATATAAGCAACGCAATATGTACCTAAGTGAAAAAGCCTGCCTACCGTGACATTTCTTATTCTTACATAAGGACTAGCACTATATACAGAGTTGACAGATTCTAGTGTGTTACAATTCCGTTTCTTTTTTTGCGGTTGATACGTACGTTTCACAGGAAACCAAATTAAAAGCAATTGCGCGGAAAAGACTTACCTTGAAAAACTAGGGATATGTTCTGCTATTTTCAAAAACCGCACAAAAAATACAAGGTGAAATTACATACTTTAAAATTTGAAGAACACAAGAAGAATAAACTATATTAATTCAAAGTGTTACATTTATTCAAGTAGAAGTAAAGTAAATACGATTACAGGAAGTAAAGTGTATCTAAAATATCTGAAAAAAATTATAATACAAAGCTTTTCTTTTATTTTCAGACGTATTTCAATATAACAATATGCGGATTCGTGTGAACTGTGGTGAAATCAGATTCATCACTAACCACAAACATGGAATTCCCAAAAAAACGAAATGAGCTTCAAAGAACTAGCACAGTGTGAGCTATGATTATAGGTACATTGTATTATAGTCAAACCTTGTCAAATAAAAGTCTGGATGAAACTGTATAATTTAGAAAGTATACATACCTTGGTTTTGTAGGCATTTTTTTTTAAATAATTAGTGGTTTTCAATATATGGGAACTTTATACAAAGCATAGTCCTAGACTATTTTTTTGTTTGGAATTTCGATTTAAAAACAACTCAAGGGTTTTATGGTCATTTTACTCTACACAACAAATATTAAATAACATAATTGTTTAACCCTTAAATTACTACTCATTCTAAGATGTATAAAATACTGACTTTGACTAAAAATGAATTTGCAAATTTAAACTTGGAAATACCAAATTCTATTATTACATGATTGAATAAAAACAAAAATAACACATTTATAAACTTTTATTAGCTTAACTTTCTCTCTCTTTTTTTTATAAAATAAAATCAAATATTAATTGACATAATTTCATTTTGTGCCACTTTCAGGTGAAGGGTTTCAATCAAATTTCTTTACACTTCTAAGTTTCCATGCTTTAACTAAATTTAAAGCAAAATACATGGTAAAAGAGTGGACTTGTATTGCTCCCATTATAAATCCATACCAAAGCAAACCATAAGGCATTCCCTAAACAAAATAATATTTACAATTGAATAAATGTTACTGTATATAAAAATATTGTACCTGCCAGATCTGTATTTCAGGTAGGTCATCATCTTCAGATTCAGAAGTCAAATAAGCCAATGTTTCCCGAAAATAATAAGCTAAGGCATATAATAAAGGGAAATATCCAAATGTTACTAATGCAATTAGATATTGCTTCATAGGCCTTACAGAATTTTTCCTCACAGCTGATAGGCCCAAAAATGAAAACAACAGGCTTATACACCAAATATATTCCCACCATAGTGGCTAAAATTAAGTAAAGCAACTTTATGGTGCTAAATGACAGAAGCTCGCTTACCTGAGGTATTCTAAGTTCTTCAATCTCCAATATAAATATATCCAATTTATCTAGAATGTCAGCAGATAATTTCGCTAACATAACAAAAAACAGTAGATAATGAAAAAATATACAGTGTTTTAGCCTTGATTTATTTAAAGCACTGAAATATATGGCTGAATTAAAATAGTCAGCTTGAAGATATACAGGTTAGGTTACCTTATTTGATATTGGGCTGCTATTCGTTGTCTATAAGCATGATCGGTCCCATCTGTTCCTGCTGGTACATAATGTAGCCCTTTTGTTGCCATTTTTATAAATATAATTTTAGATATCAATCCATGAACAAAAATAACATTATAAAACACCAGGAACACTGTTGGAAGTTATGCTTTAATTGTAAAAAGAAATCTTCTTTATCCGTAACTTATCATCATAAATTTGAAGTTTGTTGTTTGTGATTGTACAACAGGTTATAATTTTGTGTGCATTTGTATTCATTTTGCATTTATAAGTGAAGTCCTGACAAATTGATTTGAATTTCTTATGTTTAAAATTTATAATCAAAAACTAATTTCATAGTTTATTCAAAATTTTAATTGTAAAACGAAACCAATAGTAATCATTAGTTAGAAACATGGACAACATTGTTTAGTTTGACTATTGTTCTGTAGATGGCGCTAAGTACAATAGCAGGCAGAAAAAATGGCTGTCACTGCTACAAAAATATATACCATTTTAATATCAGTATTTTTTTAATTCAATAAGTATTAGGATGAATTAACGTAAATCAATCCTGGTATACGTAGGTATCATACCATATTCTTATATTATTTTGAAATAATTGTTAAATATCTTAATTTGTTTGTATATAAAATCACCAATGATTGACTTGTCTCTGAGCCTACATGAGGCCTGATCAGGCTAATAATAGATGGATTTTATTTGACTTTGGTGAAATACGTCTCATATAATTTGTTGTTTCATGTTTTAGTGTCGTTATGTATTAAATTGGTATATTGCTTAAATGATGGCTGTGTCAGTGAAGGAGATATGTGACAATGTTACTGTAGCCAGGGAGATGTCTATGTTAGGGAATTATGAAAGTGCAGAAGTATATTATGAAGGTACAATACAGATGCTAAATCGACTTATTACTACAATATCTGAGCCTTTAAGGAAAAACAAATGGCAACAGGTAATTATATTAGACTGAAAAGTATATAGCAGCATCTTTATATATTTATTAGGTTTTAAGGAAAATTGCTGATGAGTATGATGTCCTAAAAGGTGTTAAGAATACATTACTAACACTCAGCTTGGATACTAATGTAGATGTTCCTCTTGGTAGACGATCATCATTTAGGGATGAACCAGTAAATGACATAACTGATTTATCAGGGATTGATTATTTATCATCAGTTAATGATCCTGATGTTTGGCCAGCTCCAATTCCCGTAGATCATGGCTATAATAATCGGTAAGTGTCTTGAGCTATATTTATTTCATTTTATCACAAGATTTTTTTGAGTAGTGGACCAGCTAAATCGAAAACATCTCAAAAAAAGGCTGACACTAGAAGGACAACGGGACGTGCTGCTTCGTCTAATATATCACGGAAACTAGATAGTAACAGAAAAGGAAAAAAAGATGAGAGACCATCATCATCTAGAATTAGTGAGGCAAATAATAAATCAGAAAAAGAATCAAAGGAGAATGATGTTAATGAAAAACCTGATAAAGCTGAGCCTGAAGAAGAAAAAAAATTTGAATGTCATGGTATGGAAAGGGAATTAGTAGATGTTTTAGAAAGGGATATAGTTCAAAAGAATCCTAACATTAAATGGGATGATATAGCAGATTTGGCAGAAGCAAAAAGATTGCTAGAAGAAGCTGTTGTTCTTCCAATGTGGATGCCTGAGTTTTTCAAAGGTATTTCTGATATTTTTAGAAATCTATGAAGGGATCATGTTATTTCATAGTTAGTTTGTAGGTATAAGAAGACCATGGAAAGGTGTTCTGATGGTAGGCCCACCTGGTACTGGTAAAACTATGCTAGCAAAAGCTGTCGCAACAGAATGTGGTACAACATTTTTCAATGTCTCCTCATCCACTCTGACATCAAAGTATCGTGGTGAATCAGAAAAAATGGTTCGCTTACTGTTTGAAATGGTAATATTTAGATATTCACTAACATAAACTATCATGTTGACAGATTTTGTAAAACCTCTATAAAAATTAATAGCTTTTTCATATGACTATATTCTTAACACTTTCCCTCCACTGTGATTTCCATAATCTTAAATTGAAACTAGTCTATTTATTATATTCATATTATTTTTAGGCAAGGTTTTATGCACCAAGTACAATATTTATTGATGAAATTGATTCGTTGTGTTCGAGAAGAGGGTCAGAATCAGAGCACGAGGCTTCAAGGCGTGTAAAGTCAGAGTTACTAGTGCAAATGGACGGTATTACCGCTAATGACTATGAACCAGGTAAGGTGGTCATGGTTCTTGCAGCTACTAATTTCCCATGGGATATTGATGAAGCATTGAGAAGAAGGTTGGAGAAGCGTATCTACATACCATTACCAAGGCAAGAAGGAAGAGAAGCTCTGTTAAGGATCAATTTGAGGGAAGTTAAATTAGATCCGGATGTTAATTTGCCGGAAATTGCAAGGAAATTGAACGGATATTCTGGTGCTGATATCACTAACGTGTGCAGGGATGCTTCGATGATGTCGATGAGACGTAGAATATATGGTTTGAAGCCGGATCAGATCAAGCAATTACCTCGGGAAGAATTAGACTTGCCAGTTACATGCCGAGATTTTGAAGAGGCAATACTTAAAAATAACAAAAGCGTATCGAAGGAAGATTTGGACAAATACGATAAATGGATGAATGAATTTGGCTCATCATGATGATGATATTAATTATGCAATGAAACTAATTGATTTAGCCTGTATTATTTTTATATATATATATACACACATTTGTATTTTTTTTAAATTTTTAAATTAATTTGTATTAAAATTTACTTATATCGATTATTTATCTATTCTATTTATTTAATGTTTTAATATTTTATTGCTCTAAAATAATGAAAGTAATTTGTAAATTAACTATAGCAGATCTACAAAATATTTGTGCATTACAGTATTTAAACTATTAATTTTTATTTAATCAACAATCTGTTCAAAACATATCTAATAAAAAGTAACTTCCCTTATACTTTAGCTGGGAGTTTCTGCAACACATATTCAAGACTCGCGGAGTGCATCTTTGGATTTGGCGTACTAATGTCATCAAACACCATACTAGCCACGCCTCCTACTTAATAGGTCACCACTGCGCATGTGTAATATTCTATTTCTTTAATTGTAATGCAAATATTTTATTGACCTGCAAAATACTTAATAAACAATTTCGTTGTAATGTATTCTTTTTTTATAATTACTAGAGTAAGATGTAAATTTTAACACTTCCTATCTTTAAAAATGTCTCTTTTTGCATGACACCTCAAGTATTGAGCTTTCTCACTAGTTATATTCTATTAGTTATAAATAAATAAATGTATTGTTGAAGAATATTTATTCTTTTTTTTAAATCATGCTACATCAAATGAAAATTACAAAAGAATATTTTTAAATTTTTTCTAAATTTGTTGAAGGAAAAAGTGAACATGATCCTTTGCTCAAAGTGAGTTGTCATCGCCACCTTAAAAAAACTGAAAGAATAATATGTATTTATTACATGTATAATTTAAAGGATCATGGCTAGTTATATATATAAAAAAAACAGTGGTAGGTTTCAAATAATGGAATTACTGTTTAAAATGTTAAATTTCAAATCCACTGTTAAATATTCAAGTTTTAGATGTATTCTTTGTTATAAAAATACAATAAATGTATTTTCTGTAATAAATTTACTTATTGGGAAAAGAATTGGCTACTTTTTTTTATATCAAATAGTACTATTATACATAATAGTCCTCAGATTTTGTCTATATACTTCTTTTACAAGGAAAAAAACCTGTGTACATATTGGAAAATAACTATTAATAGTTAGTCTAGGTAAATTTCGAATTTGGCGGGGATTCATCATGTAGAAATAACCGCGTTTACGTTTCAATTCTATACATTAGCGCCATTGTGGTGTTTGTGTAAGTATTGTGATAAGTAGTACTCGGTTTGAATGATATATTTCAAAATTAATCGCTATATAAAGGTATTCGTATTGTTATTTGCCTTAACAAAAACATGGATGATAATTTGAAGAGATAAAAAGTATAGTTTTCCTATGGAATGAAACCTAATTACCGTCTAATATGCTGGCGTAGGAACAAGAAACCTTTTCCCATAACCTCCTTTCGTGTTATTGGAGTAGATACGGAATTAAGTTGTGTGTCAGATGTGTCCATCATTTTGGATTATTCAAAAAGTTTTGTTGCTTTATATATTTACAGATATAGAATAGTGGTTCCGTGACTAATCTATTATGTGTTTACATCGCCGTGGGTGCGGATTTAGCCACCAAAATGAAGAAAAGCATCGGTCGCTGACTATAACGGCGGGGTGTTGGCAACGATTGCCTGTGCTAGATCGCAGCCGTTTTTCTTAACATGGCTGCAACGCAGGCCGAAAAGCAGCAAAATGACGTGAATAGTGAAAAAGTGCAGCCGGATCAGCATCTAAACGTGCGGAATTCGTTGTTGCAAAATGGGACCGATAAAAGTAGTGTACGAGGAGGTTGCAGTGTAGTGGTAACTAAAACGAAAAATACCGGCTCCAAAACCCTTGGATTAGATATGAGTCAATATCGACAAGACGGTGGTGGTGGTGGTGGCGGCGAACAAGGGCTTAGTGAAACGGAAATGGGGCCGAGTAGTGAATCCGGTATGTATTCGTCCTCGCCAGCCTCTGCTGCAGAGGGGCCGACCGTCGGTGACGGACACGGTTACAACTTCCCGTTCGGTAACAGCAGAGACATACTTAGTAGTAGTGACGGGGGACTACATTCGTTCGGACCACGTCAAACGTTCGGGGGGCCCAAGCAACCTCAACAACCGCCCGGAGTAATGTCGCAACAACGGATCTTTTCGGGTCAGACCATATCTCAACCGACGGGCCCCACTCCGACGTTAAACCAGCTGCTGCAGAGCACTAACCCCGTGACGGTCACTCGATATCAAAATAGTTACGGTCACCCAGAGCAGCCCTACAATCAAGGTTGGCCGCCCCAAAAACCGCTCGTATCGTATTCTACTCCGGGAGTACCAAGTGCACCTTCTTCCTCAGTCTATCGTAATCAGTCGACGGTAAGTTATGTTCTTATGTATTTGTGTATTTTTTGCTTTCTTAGAATTTCATTAAAACCCACTACATAGTAAATGACTTGGATGATCATTGTTTTCATTTTCGTACATTGTTCTTCGATAGAATCTTCTTTTTGGCCGAGGAACGATGGGGTTTTGTTTATTTTCATACGATTTTTTTTAGTATTGACCACGTGCACTATGATGCAGGTACCAACTATTGTCGTTTCTACAATCAAAGATTAAAAAAACTACGTTAGGGAATATTTGATGTATACGTTTCCATCAGACAGTTAGTCGCACAACAGGGACACACACACACACACACATACGCACACACACGCACACACGTAACTATGTCTACCCAATAATAACCTTAATAAATACGCTATTTACGTTTTGCATGCAAGATTACTTATTCAGTGTGTTTATTGTCGTTTCTTCGGGCATTATAACTTCCGTATTTATATCTTACGCTTTCCAAAACGATTCTAACGGTGCTTATTTTAATTCTGTATTATTCTTTTCACAACATAATATACCAAATCTGTACATATTTATAGAGCAATTTAATTGTATTAACCAATCAGGATATATGGGCGGAGACATCACCACGTGCTTTTTGTTTACAAGCACTTTACAATTGATGTAACTCAAGTTCCTATTTTATAACCCATCAATATAAATCAACATTCATTTAAAAACAACATAATCTGGAAATAGTTTCAGTAACAAACCACAGCGTTTCTTTTCATCCTTTTTTGTCTTCTTCTAATTATCATATCTAAAATCTTTCTTTTCTTTCTAAATTATTTCCTTTATTAAAATATAAATAAATGTTTAAAAAATTTTGTAATTACTGCAAAATTAATACTTGGTAAATTCCATATTAGATCTGGTTGAATATTTATATTTAATTTGGTCTTTTTAAAACCCACCATATTTTTGTATTTTAATAACACTCATTTTAATTATTTTTAAAATTGTATCTTTTCGTATAAAAATTACAGTGATATCTTTAAAAACAATTAGATAATACATTATTTCTGTGATTTATAATTTGTACTATGTTGGTATATCTGCAAGAACTGGTTTCATAAAATAATTTGCCCCCTGTACATTTTATGCAGGCCCTTTTGTCAATTTATCTATAGATTCTGCAAACCTAAAGGTTTTATATAAATATATGGTCTATAATTCTTCTTTATTGAAATCTTAAGCATTTACATGCTTAGAATTTAATGGGCAATGTTGGTACCAAATGCAATACTAATGTGTTAGAAACAGATTGATGAAGTGATGTGTATCAACATTATACTATTGATAATGCGTGGTCTTTTTGTTTTTTTCAGTTATCTCCTGCGTACAGCGGCGGTGCATCGTCAAGCCCTGGTTATGAAAGTAGAGGTGGATGGGTTGGACCTCCCGTGACAGGCCAACACGGTCCTGGAAGTCCGGGACCTCCGTCAAGTTCTGCACCAGCCAGCCAACCTTCCCCTCAGCCTTCACAACCTCAAAGCCATTCTCCAGGTCCTGGACTACCAACTAGTCCTCAACATCAACCCCAAGGTCCTTCACATCAGGTAAAAGCACATAGCTATATGTTCCCTTCATTTATTGTGCTCATTTATAGGGACTGAATTTATATTTTAATAAACATTTTAAATAGGGTTATTAAAGTTACAACATGTATCTGTTTCATATGTGTCTAAGGGTAGTTTTAAGCTTTAACAAAAGAAAAATACGATACTTCAATTTACAAATAATTCGATATCGATGTGTGGTGATCGAAAAGTTATATGATTTTGTATTGGATAACGTGAACAAAAACAAACAGTTGGGATATTCCATTCAATGTCAGAAGGAAATGTAATATGAAAAATTGAATGGATTTGGTCTCATAAATTCTTTTTCTCTCTTTCGCTCCGATCTCTTCCTTTTGTATATAGGCCTCCACATGTGATTTTTTCCATCTATACTTTCATTAAACTCTGCTTGCTTAGGAATGGTATTGTAAAAAACTGTAATCTGTTTGCAGTTTATGATACTGTCAAATTTCGATTTGTTTAGTAACATTACATAGTTAAATGTGTCTGGTTTGTTATTTTGCCTCAATTGCATGACGAAAACAACACTAAAAAATGTAACTATTATCGGTAATTTTGTTTTTATTAATTAATTAATCTAGCTTTTATTGAAAACATGGGAAACAGATAGTAATCAAATCAATTTTGTAATTCATATCCAATATATTTTCAGGGTGCAATGCATTTAAGATCTTGATAATCTTTGATCCTCTCCTTATAATAGTCTTCGCAAGATCTTCTAATCGATCTGTGGATAATAATTTCTAATAAGTATATCTGCTAATCGTGTCGTCCATTGTGTGGAGTTTGTTATAGATACTGAAGTATTGGAGATCTCCAAATTGTTAAAATTATGCCATACATCAGTTTCAATAGTCTCTTATACTTGGAAGCATATTTATTCTTTGCAGCTGAGGCATAAAAAAATTGTTCATCGTATTGAATGTGAGAATAATAGATTATCGTTTTGCCAGTATGTGCAATTCACATCTAGGATCTTGTATAGATGGAAATTAAAGTCTTCTTTCATGATTCGGAATTTATTCATAATAATAATGTTGCATAGCTTCGAGCTGAGCTTCTGGAGACTGTTAATAATTGCCACCTTTACTCCTTGAATGTTTGTGGCTTCTTTATCATTTCTTTTAAAAGTTGAACAGGTAGATTTAAAATCTTTGATCTATGTCAGACTTATATGCAGTTGGGTGTATTTTTGATGAAAATACTAAATTTAGCACCTCACGAAATTCATTCAACTCAATGCTATATGTACAAATGTGTCAGTATTTATAATAGGACATCTATAAACTACCATACCACATAGAAAGCGATCAATAAATTTTATACAGTAATAACAGCATAATAATTAAGCTCTGTAAACATAATCTTAAAATATTAATATATCTTGAAAATCGTACAATAACTGCGAAAAGTACTGAATACAGTGGAGCGTCGATTATCCGAAAGCCGGTTATCCGAAACGTCGGTTATCCGAAAGGGTTTAGTTGGCTATGGACGGTTTAAACTACGCGTGCGCAGTCAAGGTCGTCGAAGTTCGGCTAGTGGGCGACAGAATCGCGAGTGCAACAGATCGCCACAGTGCAGACGCCATTTTGTGCCAGTGTGAGCTGTGCTACTCTCAGTGTCGTGTCGTTCTGTCAGTGTCAACTTCTAGCGATGTCGACCAAACGCAAGCGTGTTGTTCTTAGTCTCTCGGACAAACTTAAAATAATAGAACGGTTGAATAAAGGTGCAAGTGGAGCAAGTTTAGCGCGGGAGTACGGTGTTGGTAATGCAACCATTACGGGCATTAAAAACAATAGTGATTCAATCACAAAGTTTGCTTGTGTGCTGGACAGTGAAGATGGTAGCGTACACAGGAAAACAATGAAGGTGGCGGAGAACCAGGATCTAGACTCTGCAGTGTATAGATGGTTTATACAGGTGCGTACTCAAGGCCAACCAATATGCGGCCTATTGATTTGTGAAAAAGCGCTTGAAATGAACCAGAAACTAAACGGCAACAAAGACTTTAAAGCGTCTACTGGTTGGCTTAAGCGTTTTAAATCCAGACACGGTATAAGAGAAATTGACATACAAGGAGAAAAACTGTCAGCTGACATTGAAGCTGTCGAAAATTTCAAAGTTTTATTTAAGAACTTGACTGAGGGTTACAATGAAAGCAATGTATACAATGCAGACGAAACTGGATTGTATTGGAAGAAAATGCCCACTAAATCTCTTGTCCCTAAAAAGGAAATGTCGGCACCTGGGTTTAAAGCAAGCCAATCTCGCATAACAGCTATGGTATCTGCTAACATTACTGGCGGCCATAGGCTACCTTTGCTACTTATCGGCAAATCTAAGAATCCGCGGTGCTTTAAGGGAATAAAAAAACTGCGGCTCACTTACAAACACCAAAAGAACTCTTGGATGGATACCAAAATTTTTGTCGATTGGTATGACACTGTGTTTATCCCAGAGGTGAAAAACCGTCAAGAAGAAACTAACGAGAACGAAAAAGTGTATCGACAATGCGCCCAGCCACCCTTCAGACCTGACATTAGAAAGAGGGAACGGTAAATTTAAAGTTGTTTTTTTTGCCACCAAACGAGACTTCGGTTATCCAACCAATGGACCAGAGGGTCATAGAAGCATTCAAACGCTATTATAGAAGGCTTTGTTGAGAATGGTCTTGATAGGACAGGAAGAGGAGGCCTACAGCATCTTAGACATCTACAAAAAGATCACCATGAAGGACGCTGTGTATATGGCATGGGAAAATGTCAAAGAAATTACGTTACAAAAATCCTGGAACAAACTCTACCATGACTCAACTGCACCCGAGGAACCTGCTGAGGAAGACGGCCAAAATGAAGAGTTCGTAACGAAATTGGTTCAGCTGGCTAAGGATACGCCAGAGTTCAAAGACTGCGATGAAGAGAACATTAACGAGTGGTTGGAGTGTGACATTGACGCTCCCGAGTATGAAGTGCTTACAGATTACATCATAGCCCAAACCCAAGCACCTGACAACGGCGTTATTGAAGAGGAAGATGAAGACAGCGAAGAAGATGCACCAGAAGAAAAGTGCCCAACAAATGAAGAGGCGCTTAAATGCTTGGAGACAGCTATGAAGTGGCTTGAACATCAAGATGAGTGTGATGCTATTCAGTTGCTGTCTCTTAAACGTTTGCGGGACTTGGCAGCCAAAAAACGTGTATCAAAACTCAAGCAAAAGAAGATGATGGATTTTTTGTTTTAAGATTACATTTAAGTTTTTTTTTGTTGAGATGTTACGACTTAAGTGTTTGTATCTTTAAACCAACGCATATTGGTTTTTGTTTTCTGAGATTTCTTGATTAAGAAATTTTCTATTCTTATGTATCATTAAATTTGTCTAAGTCTTTAAGTTAAGTTTAAAAAGTTTAAATGAACAATTTATTTATGTTCTGTTAATTTGGTAAAAATAATGTTTAAATAACATCTTTGAATATTTTATTAAGGGGTTTGTTGTTTCTTTATTGATCCCACCACCTTTAACATAATATTACAGTCCTTTTTCATGAAATGTTCGATTATCCGAACAGTACCCTGCAGCAATTGTTTCGGATAATCGACGCTCCACTGTATATATAATTATTATTTTGAAAAAGATTTTTCCTTGCGTTTTTTTCAAAATGACAATTGTAATGCAAGCAGGAAAGTAATATTAAAATATGAAGAAACCAATGTAGCAAAATTGGAATTTTTTGGAAATCAGTACACTTAACTTTATTTTACTTATTTTTAATTGATTTGATCTCCATTTCCTCTGCTTATCTCAATATATTTACATTTTCCAAGGTTTATTGTTATGCCTCGTTTTTTTTGTGCTTGATCAATTTTTTGAATAATTGCTTCCTCCAAGCTTCTCCCTTCTCTAATTAGTATAGTGATGTTGTCCGCGTACGCAACTACTTGTATTGTCTTATTAATTGTTACCTGGAAATTGCATTCCTTGACCACTGCATCCAGTGCTAAAATAAACAAGGTGGTTGATAGTCCGTCACCCTGTCTCTTTCATACTAGATGTCTTAAAATTTTTCTTTTCAGTTGTTCTTCTAATGTTTTTGCTTCTTTTATCATGCGAGAAATATTTAATGTGCTCTCTAGGCCTCTACATCTTTAGCATTTTCTCCCCATAATTAGGACTGTTCTTAATATCTTTAACTTCTTCAACAACCTTAACATCTGCTACGTGAAAAATAAATAATAATAATTGTTAAAAGACTAGGGGAATACTTCTCGTCTTAAGGTGCCTTTTTCGACAGATGTTGGGAGAATGAAAAAATACTTGGAACAGCATTAGGTTTCAGTAGTTTCACTTTACATCTTGGGCGTTCTTGGTAATCTGATGATGGGGCAAAATGTTCTTTACGAAACCTACTTGTCTTCGAAGAATACCAAGGTGTTACCCAAAGTTTTAATATTTCTGAACGTTTGAAAAGTGAAAGTGAAAATAATGTACATACTAAGTAGCTACAATGAATAAAAACTTAATAAATAAAAATAATGAATGGGTTTATAAATACATACGTATGAAGTGGAATTTGTTCATTATTGCAACCATAAGCTATACAATTAAAGAATCATTTTGTTAACTGTTTATGGTCTGTAAACTATTAACATTGTTATGAGCAAAATTTGTGTGTATGGAAATATCTAAATCGAAATAATTTATCGCACTATATACACTTCCTATAAGTAATTTAATGATTTGCAAAATAGAAAACCTGCTTCAAATTTAAAACTGACAAATGAAACAACCGACCAATTTTGTTTATTTTACCTGAATCATGTAGTAATACTCCAAATTAATTCTTACTTATTTTTCAAAAGGAATCAAAACAGAGAATCAAAATAAAATTTGTAGAGTATATCTGTACAAATTTGCTCCATATCACATCTTACTGCAGCAGAAGTTTATATTAACGGTTTTCTCTTAATTGGGTAAAATACTCTCTTAAGGGAGTAAACTGATGATTTTGTGCCAAAGATATTATTTGCAGTTTCCTAACTTTCACTAGTCTTGTAAACGTGAATAAATGAAATATGCACTGTTATTCTATGGTATTTTAGTTGACCAAATTGCAGGCCATGGTTCAGAGGCGACACATTAATTTCAAATAAATAGATTAGTTTTTTAACAGAATCAACAAGACGGTTCTTTATATTACTATACGTAGCATTTAGAAAAAGCATCTATTTTTCATAAATAATTCTTATTGTCGATAAACCATTGAAGATTCATTATTATGCGCTTCCAAAAGCTCAACATTTTAATACTTTACGTGTTTTTATAATTATTTTCTTTTTGAAATCAAACGTGTCTTATAATATATGAATGGATATGTTCTTCCTGCAGCTTAATATCAATCAAAATTTTTTAATAGGATCCGTTTAAATAAATGACGGTAACATTGACAAGACGAAACCCATATGACTTTCGGAATATACAGCGTGAGTCATCTTTTTGAGGAGGACAAATTGTGACTTCATGAGAGAAGATATTTGAAGCGGGTTTTCCCTATGATAGCCACTCGTTTGGAGTACTTTTTGAATTTATTTTTATTATACAGAGTGTTCCATGGCTTGATGGCATAATTATAGTTTTTACGTGGAACAACCTGTATATTATTATTTTGGTATTTCCCGTATAATTCTTAGTCAGAAAGTAGTAAGATGAAATTTAAAGTTTTCGGCTTAATACCATTTTTTCCGAAAAACTCAAAGATTTTATAAAATGATATTTCTCCAAAACGACGAATTTGATGGACACATTTTTTGGTAGCGTTGTTCATATTAGAATGTTTTAAAACAAGCTAATTTAATTTTTTAAAATTACTAATTGTGTAAAAAACTGGATTAAAGTTACATGACGTGTTCTTTCTAAAAGTATTTTTTTCCAAATGGAACACCTGTATATCGGTTCATTTTTGAATTGCTAACTAAATTTTGCACCAAAAACATATAAGACGTTGTTACTTTAAAAGTGACCATTTAATATTCCAGTAATTTTAATCCAGTTTTCTGCCATTGGTATTTGAAAAAAATAAAATAAGCTTATATTACGTTTGTAATTTATGTATAATGTAGCAGGTATTATAGGTATTATAAATTATTTATGGTATTTATACATATGTAATATCTATGTTTTTGACGTTTTTTGTTGTAAATATTTGATTTATAATAATTAATAAATTTGAATTTATTAGGACCTTTTTGAACACCTCCAAAAATTGTGTCCGCCTATTACGTTGTTTTCCAGAAATATAATTTTATAGAAAAGTTTTCAGAAAAATGGTAATAAGTCGAAAACTTTAAATTTTAGATCTATACTATCTTCTAACTTTTTGAAAATGTAATAATATACAAGGTATTCCATTTAAAGAGCTATAACTGTGGTCAGCCACCAAGATATTAAACACTCTGTATAATACAGAATAAATTTAAAAGGTACTACTAAGGAAAAAAAAACAGCTTCCAAATATTTTTCTCGTAAAATCATAATCTGCCTTCTCCAGGGAGATAATTCATCCTGTACATATATTTATGTCATGAAACGGACAAACAAAATATACTTGTCCCATTTTTATAAAGAATTATTCGAGATGGCGGTTCCTTGTAACTCGCCCGGTACATTTTATATTATATATTATATTATATATTTATATATTTTAACATATTTTGATCATACACAACAGTTGATGAGTTTAAACCACTAGGTTTAAATAATGGTACTGACAATTTACTTATTGCTTATTCTCAAAGTCTTATTTTATACATTAAAAAATACAATCTTATGTACATATTTGGATACTTTGTAAATATATACGAGATTGATCAGATTGTGGTGATTTAAATGTAATAACATTTAGCATATATTTAGAATTTCCTAGGTAAAGACTATCAATTTCCAAATGCCACGAAAGATGTTCTTGTTATTCTTAAGAATTTCCGAAATAGACAGTTTGCAAGTGCTTTAAAATCAGTAGTTTTTTAACGCCCGTTAGGCAGAAAACAATGGAGGATTTTCTTCTCTAGTTGTCAAATAAAGTAAAAAAATTGTAAATGGAAACTCCTGTATGTTTAATTTTTTTCTGTTAACAGTTTAAACTTAAAACAAAAGGCTTATAATACATTTCCTTCTAGAGTCAAAAATAATACGAATATTACAATTTTTAAATAAAATATTAATACGGCTCTGAAAACAACACGTCATTTTCAAGATTTTAAATAGACTTTGGAAAATAATGGTAAACTCGGCGTGTCAAGTATTCTGAAATATTAACAAATGTACAATAACATTGATGGTTTAAAGACTTCAATTAGGGAATGTTTACAACAGGTAGATGGCAGGAATGTACTAAAGAATATATGTTTAAAAGCAAGTCGATTTATATATCTAATGAAATAAAATGTTGTGTTCTTGAAGTGTTTGCTGGTGGGTATTTTGCAAGTTATTCTAAAAATTAGCAGGTGCCTCGTAATAAAGAGAAATATAATCAAATAAACATCATTAATAATATGTTTCTAGTAAGTCTTGATATTGTATCAAGTTATGTGGTCGACTGTTTGATAACAAATGTTTTTATTTCAGTTGCCTTGGTCTGTTTTTATATTCTAATATGTTAGGAGAATAACAGTGAAAGTAATAGAATTCTGAAATGAAATAAAATAATGTGGTATGTTCTCAAATTCGTCTATGAACAAGTTTTTTGAACTTTATGGTGTAATTTTTTTTTAATTGCCAACGGGAATCATTATATAGCTTAGATATTATACGAGTTATTTGTCATTTGCCATTATTTGTCGGGTATTATAGCAGTAACTTTGTTTTGACTCCAGTTTTAATATAATTTTAAAACACATAATTATGAAATTACTATAATTATTAATGATATCTACATTACAAAAACATTGGTTTAACAAATTATATGTATCAATTTTTTTTAATATATTAAATTATAATTTTGATAGTAATGCGATTTTATAATTTCAATAATTTTCTTCTAGGGTTTTCCCACACGACCAGCTCAACCCACTACTCCAAATGCGCATGCGCCAGATCAAGCTGTAAGTTCTTTATAATATTTAATTTTTTTAAAAATAAATATTGTTTTCCTTGTTAGTTTGGTATTTAACTATTAATATATCTTTATATGTACTGTATAATCGCAATATTTTATACTTAAGGCATTTACAATACTTCTTCTTGGAAGTAACAAGTAAAGCAGCTATAAACTTTAAAACTTTTACAATAAACTACAATGTTTTCATTGTTGAAGCTTAGTTTCGAAGTAGTTAAAAGCTAGAACGTAGTCTTATTCTGATAGTAATGTAATCCAATTTGACAGTGTTGAGTAATTCTGCTAAACAGGACGGAAATGGACAATCGAAAGTATCGTAGCAGTCTCACAATTTTAAAACATAATCACTTGATGCCACTAGCACTGGTGATCTGTTGTTTAGAATGTAGTGTTTGAAGCATCAATCGTTTAGGCGTAGTCGTGCAAAAAATGTCAATGTAGAAACTTTCAAGTGATAATTGAATCTATCGACATTTACATTTCGGACAAAATAAATGTACTTTTAACGCTACAATATACTAATCTTAGGCTTTGTCGAACCAATCGCATGAGTTCGGATTTTGAAGCCAACCCTTCAAACGTGAGACTTTACTCTTAAATATGGACATATGAGTGGTATTTCCAAAAAGTTAATAACTTTATATAGTAATCGATCATGGCATAAATTCTATATAATGGACGAAATATATAACTTTATAGCATCACATTTCATTAACAAATATCTATTGTATACAAACCACAACTCAGTTTCACATAGAATGTGGAAAGTATCAATTGAAACATTTATCTAAAGTATATTTTGTAATTTTCCCTTTAAATACTGGAAAATATACGTTTCAAATTAATTCGCAATTATAGAATCGCTTTACTAAACATGCGGCAAAAATTAAGACAGTTATTACTTCGCCTATTTTAAGATTGTTTTGTACTTGGATGATCTTCGGAAACCCCCTGCGGAATACAAGAAATGTGGGGAAATACGTTTTTAGGTTTTTATCAACATTCCTATTAAAAAAGCATATATTATTGGTAGTCACACGAGGTTATTGTAGATATTGAAAACATCATTGATTTAACCGTATTGAAAAGTGTTTATTGACTGTATCTTTGAAACAAAGCGTTTTCCCGAAAATCATCTAAGCACAAAACACTTAAAATATGTCAAGGAATAACCCAATGAATTTTTGCCACTTGCTAAGTAAACATCCTGTATACTTTAACGTGCATATAGCATTGGATTCTTTTTCGATTAAGGAAAATCGCTTCCATCGTGTACTTATATAGGGTGTTAAAAAAGTGTGTAAAATATTTATGGATGTAGTAGTATGAACCAAAATAAACAAAAAAGTCTTAATAAACATGTGTGCGCAATATAACGGGTTAGGAGATAAGGAAGTTTACGTTTTTTGAAACATTTATTATTTACTATGTACAAACAAACAAAGGATGCTTCTAGCAAAACCATAAGACAAAGTTACATGAGATTTTCGAAGTGCTTTCCTTCCATTTCCAAGCAGGCACGACATCTTAGTCTGAAGAATATTCGAACTCTTTCTAAAAACCGTAGACCAATGTGTGATATTTTGGACGACATTTCTTTGGAGCAAAGGCAACAAGTGTGGTCCCAGCATGATGATGCTCCAGCCCATTTTTCGATTACCGTTAGAGAGCATTTACATCAAACTTTTCCACGTAGATGGGTAGGAAGGAGCGGACTTGTTTTATGGCTTGCAAGATCGCTAGATTAAAACCCACTAGATTTAGTTCTATGTAATTATCCTCTGGACCTTCGTGGTAGTTTTGGTGTAATGATAGTATATTGACTTCCGAACCTAGAATAAGCGTCCTAGGTTACGATTCCCGGCTGATTTGTAAGTTTATATTTACATACATTTCTGAGCTACTAACTTGTTTCGGAGGACACGTATTACTGTCGGTTTCAGCTATTTCGGTAGTCGTTAGGCCACGGTCTGTCAACGTAGATAATGACTGTATGAGTACGTACGATGTTGATAATATGGTATGTATGACATTTATTTGCACAAACATTACATTACTCTTACAATGCAGAATAATAATAATAATAATAAAATAATTAATGGTGTAGATTAATCCAAAAATACCAATATGGAGATTTCTATCAAATTTAACAAATACGACTCAAACTCAATACTATTAAGTTCCATAAATGTATAACTATATATTCTTTAAAAAAAAGTAATACATAAAATGTTTCTTTATACCTTGTAAACTACGCCAAACAAGAAATTAAAGATATATTAGATTGATGCAAACTAATTATTTTCGAATATAACACTGCCAGTCATAGCAATCTACAAGTCAGTTTTATAAGCATTGTATATGTAATCGATGTTAAAAATAACGTTTCAAATAAAATATATTAGAGAGTAATATTTAAATTCAATGCACGTAACTGTATATATAATTTAAATAAAATCGATTATTATATTGTATTAAAATTAATGGAATTAAGCAAGTGAAAAGAAAACGAATAATTATTCGCATATCCGGAATAAGGAAGTTGCATTCTATTCAAATGATAAAAGATTACGTAATCAGAGATATTAGTAATGTTCTTGACCTTTGTAATCTTTTACACTCTAGACAACACGTGTTTTTGTTCGAAAGTGGGTGGCAGGAACCATTATATTTATAAGTGGGAAAGGACACGATCGTAGTCGGTATCGTCGCTCTCGCATTCAAATTTACGCACTAATTACTATTAGATAATGAAAAAATTTACCTATACAATATTGGCATTGTTTATTTTAGCACATATACATACATATATGTATTTATATGCATATCAACTAGAGTTGTTATTCATTAAACATAACGGTACTGAATAGTAAACAAGTTTTTGAAATATAAGAATAATGATTTTCTATTTCTATTTTCTTACTTTTACAATACAATGTTATGACTACTTCGTAATAACTTTTTTATTTCAATTTTGTTTCCTGAAGAACGTATAATGAAAGAACACTTCAAGGTTTTATTTTTTAAACACAATGAGTAAGTAGTATAATTTACGTGATTTTGATATTTTAAGATCATGCCACGGCATGTGCATGTAACGTTTTCAGTTCTATGAGTGATGATAAATTTTCAGCGACCTCTCGAAATGTAATGCCCCCAGACATTTTAACACTGGTTTTTTAAGATCTTATTGGTGACGTATAATTAATGTATAATTTGCAGAACGTCTAAAATGTACGGTAAATTTTATATAAGGCCAATGACAAATTTTGCAACATTGAAGGACATTTTTGCAAAAATTTAAATATCTAAAGATTGGAATATTACCAATATACAAAAAAAAAAGAGATTAGAGAATGAACGTATTACCGACGTTCCTATACTTTGATATTCATGAAACAGGCTAAGTAAGATATATATTATAACCCACACCAGAAGAACAGCAGCATGGATTCAAGAGAGGAAAAGTACCAAAGACACTTAGTTTTGTTGTCAGACAGCTGAAGAAAAATTACTTGGAAAGGAACGAGAAATACGTAATATTAAAGCAAAACAGGATTTGATTCAGGGCTGTGTATTCAGCCTTTTCTTATTCTCGGTTGTAATAAAAAGATGTAAGCAAAACTGTAAAAAATTCTAGTAGGAAACATAAGAATGCAAAAAAGTGACGTAAAATCAATATCCATAAAACTTGATGTCATGATAATAATGACAAATTAAAGATAAAACAAAATATGTTTAGAGGGAGGATAACTAGAATTAATCAGAAGCTTTAAATACTTAGAGACAATCCTATAAGATAAGTGGTAAGATAGACAGAAATATGAGAACGCTCTTGGGGGGAAAGAAATGCTATACGAATTATAAAATAGACAACCCGACACCGAACGGTATAAAGATTTTTTAAATAAATAAACGCAATTGACATGATCGTATATTTTAGCTTTCAGTTTTTTTGATGTTGAATATAACGTTATAGTGATCTCTGGAAGTATTATGAGGATGAAAAGGAATGGCTATTTTAGAGAGTTGTCAATAACTTAAATTTGTTTCATGCTATCTGGAGAAACTATAGAAGTCAAGTTATAATCAACTCTGTCCTTGAAATATTTAATTTAGAGGCCTATGTCATCAAGACTTGTCGTTTCCTCCGGTGAATAATATACCCTGCTATCTTTTTTACTTTCTTATACGTAGTATAAGGAAGTATTGTGATGATGAAAATTTTCGATCTCGAGATTTTTGCCGATGTCCACGTTTTGAGGTCCCCTGATACCAAAAAAGTGGTTTTTAAAAAATGTCTGTGTGTGTGTGTGTGTGTCTGTCTGTGACCACGATAGCGGTCAAACCGCTACAGATATCAATTCCAAATTTTGTATTTACGAATATAATCCCCCTCTTGAGAACTGATTAGATTTTGAGCAAAATCGACAGACCGGAAGTAGTATTTTACTTCAGTGAAAAAATCGAATTTTGCAAATATTTCGTCAATTACTAAGTTTAGACTAATTTATAAAGAATTCATAAGTATTTAGAACTTAATTTCCAATATCTTTTGTATAAAAAAAAATTCAAAATTCGGACAGGAAGTGTCACTTTTACTCTTACCGAATAACGATTTTTTGCAAATATGTCGTAAATTATGCATTCTATATATATTTATGAAGAGTACAAAAGTATTTAGAGTTGGATTTGGAATATTCTTTTGTATAAATGAAATTTCAAAATTCGGAACGGAAGTAACACTTTCATACGTATAAGAAAGTCGTGTGGTGGCCACACCTAATTTTTTAAAACACTTTACGTATATGTTTCTGAATTTTAACGAATTAAATATTTATTTGAAAAACAATAGTTTCGATTTTATATAATTAAATATTTTTGGTATGACCACTTCAGTTAGGATAAAATACAGATTTTTATTTATTAAAAAAATAAAGTTTTTTTTTTTTTTGTAAGACATATAATAGTATATTAAGATACAAGTTTCATAAGACACGATTTTTGCGCACGCGTTCAAGTTTAGAAAACGAGCCGCTAGGCGAGTTTTCTAAAGAACAAGTGCGCAAAATGTCTTATGAAACGTGTATTTTATACTATTTTTTCTATTTCGGTTATTAAAAGTTCAAAAAAGCTTAAAATAAGAGACATGTTTTGTTCGAATATTTTAGAAATTTTGCTTTTTTGAAGTTGGTTACTCTGATTTTTAAGTAGAACGTTTTAAATATTTGAATATCGGTAATTGTGTTTAAAATTCAGACTGATTTATACAATAAATTATTTCAAATTATCAACAAAAGGGACGAAATAAATAACTGTACGCCCCCAGAGATTCGCATAATAGCAGAAGGCAATTTACAAAATCTTTCGTCCACAAACTCTCTACATATTTATCAAAACAAACTTTTATAACAGTTGTACTATTCAACATGGTAAGTAAATGTCAATAGTAGCATCCGAAAACTTATCATTCAACTCTGCTTAACAATTTATATTGCTAATTAGTAAGTGAAATGTTAGCATGTGTGCTTTTTATTCTTTGTACAATTTTATTGCACATTTTTGTTACTTTAAAGGCTTATATTTTGACATTTAAATATGCTTTGGTTCCATTTTTTTTTGTTACCAACTTCAAAAAAATAAAATTAGCGTGCGATAAAGTAATACTTTATGCAACCAAAACGGGTGTCGTAAAGTGAATTTTATAGCATCGGAATAGAAAAAGTACAATTCAGAAGAAGTGTAATTATGATAAAAAGATTTGATTTAAGTAAATTATGGATTATGATAACAAAAATCATTGTAGCAAAATTATGTTCAGTTTTTTTTTGAAAAGGATAAGTAGAAATCACAAACATTTAAATCATTCGGCTACGTGAGATGAACCCAATCTTCCAATAAATTTGGTTTATATCTTATATAACAATTCTTTTTGTTAAACTATAATCTTATTAAAAAGCAATTATAATTTAAAGGGCTAATGAAAATGTTAAATAGTTACATAATATGGAAAATATAATAAACCTTATTGTGTATGTGCATGTGTTTTAGTAGTCTTACTTAGCATAAAGCTAAATATACATATAGTCGAACTCCTCTAACTTCGAACCAGTAACGTTCGAGTTAGAAAGATGTATAATTTTAGTAATTTATTTAATACTACGTAACACATACATACATAAATATAAACTAAATAGAACTACTATACCTACATGAATTTAGTAATCAGTAATAATTTTTTGTTGAGCATTAGCCGTCTTGCTTAATTCATATATTTTTTCAGTTTTATTGACTAAATAAGTAAATCAGAAGTTTTCTCGTTGATACACTTTAAGTATGTCCTGGTCTGTGGGATAGTCTATAGTTAAAAGATTACTGTCTATTTCACGAACACCATCGAACGGTACATTCTGAATATTAGCAACTCTGTACACGTTTGAAAATATTGCCTTAATTCAAACAGTAATTCTTCATTTCCATCGCGGTAATCTCTCTCTTAACTGAGCAA
The DNA here is from genome assembly GCA_963170755.1 of Amphimallon solstitiale. Classification (NCBI taxonomy): domain Eukaryota; kingdom Metazoa; phylum Arthropoda; class Insecta; order Coleoptera; family Scarabaeidae; genus Amphimallon; species Amphimallon solstitiale. The sequence continues at coordinate 12,721,026 of OY720684.1, forward strand.
GAGGAATTGTGTCTTCGTCATCTTCCCTATCAAAACCAGCCTTCTTATTTGAATAGTTTTTTGACTAACATCTACATTCCACGTCATGGTAGTCTCTTTCACACAATCCAACAATGATATTATAGGCGAGATTTCGTTCTCTAAAGCGTTTTAAGATTTTTTTGAGAATCCTTCGTTTGTAGTGATCCTTTAATCTTTTTATGATACCTTGATCTGCGGGTTGTAATTTACTGGAAGCATTTAGTTGAAAAAATTGAAGACTGATGGTCTTCAATTTTTGCTGTAATGCGGGATGAGCAGGGCAGTTATCAATAAAAATTAATATTTTTCTACCTTCGCTAAAAATTTGTGTGTCTAGTTTACTTATACATTTTTCAGAGATAACAGATGTCATCCATATCTTTGTATTGCTCTCGTAATTTACTGGAAGCCACTTCACTCCTTTAAAACACATAGGCTTGGCACTCTTTCCGATTACTGGAGGCTTTTTCTATGAAGTTCATATTTGTTGCAGGGAGATACGTAACGCGTTCTTTGCTACGTTTGCCACCATAACATTTATACCAATCGAAAGCCATAGTTTTGTTAAGTAAACATTTAAAGAATAGCCTTGTTTCGTCGGCATTGAATATATTATTCTCGTCATATTGTTCCAAAATTCTTGGTAATGACATATTGAAGCCAATTATTAATTTGATTATCGTCGACAGCAGCACTCTCGCCACACACAGTCTTATATCGTGCCTAATTAAAATAAAAAGAAAATACATAATGTATAAATATGAATGTTTATGTTTTATGTATAATATTACCTTTTCTTAAATTTGTGAAGCCAACCAGCGCTAGTATTAAAATTTATTGCACCTAAATGTTGACCATATTCTAAAGCTTTTTCTTGTGGTCCTGATATAGGAACATATTTATCTCTTGTAGACGTAAACCATTTAAGTACCGCGGAATTATTCGTAACATCGCGTTTTCGTTTGACATTAGCCGGTTATGTAAGATTACTCGCAAAACTTCGAATAGCCACTTTATTTTTAATTATAGTGGATGGTGTACTTGCTGGTATATTATATTCTGTGGCTATTATTTTGTTTTTAATTCCATCGTCCCCCTTTTTTTAATATTTCATTTTCTTGTTTAATAGTTAAACTTTGAAGTTTTCGTCATACTTAATGAAAAGCCCGACACTAAACACTCAATTGATAGAGTATACATATTATAAAATTCCGGGGAAGTACCACCCATTTTTGTCATTTACTGTTCGTTTTACCGACTCGCTTCCTTGGAAACTTCGTGTTAGAGAAACGCTACATATAACATTTCAAATGATCTCAATCGAGTTAGAGAAATTCGACTTTAAGGAATTAAAATATATGTAAACGTAATACATAGGTGACATACGGGACTACGAAAATATACAAGTTAAATAAAATTTCTAATTACAGGAATTCGAGTTAGAGGAATTCGACTGTATCTTAAATTAACCAGAACAATATCAAACATTTAGTTTCCCTGTAGATTTTTAGATAACTGCAAAAAATCTTATACACGAATAATAACTTTTTAACCATTATTTTGTATGCAAACTCGAAATTATACCACACTAAAATGAAATGACATAAATTTCGAAAACAGTTTCAACTGGCAAATTCCAATATAGGCACTTTTTTATGTTAGTATTTTGTAATAAAAAGTGAAACATGTTTTGTAGTTCCAACAATAAAAGGTTTCTGAATACACTTTGATTATTATTATAAACATTAATTTTGTAGGTTTAATTTATAATTAAATTAAGTATCAAAAGTTTACGATATAAACTTTTGTAACTAATTGTATATAAATGCCATCATACATGTTGTGATTAATTACTATGATCAACTTGAAAGACATTCTAAATCCAATTGTTTGATAAAATATTTATAATAATACCAGCTTTATATAGCTTTCTGATTACATTAGTATTGCGATATGTATATACCTACCTACTCTTTATTGAGTTGAATCGTGTTCCGTATATCGTATAGTGAATAATATTAGATATTGGCCGCTTTAGTTGTTTGTATCCACCGTTGCCGTACTTCCAACCGTTCCACCAAGGGTCGGCATGTATTGATTGGTTTGCCTGGTAGCTGGCAACATCGCTTGCTACAGTACACTGCACTGCATTTTAAAGCTTCGTTGCATTTCTCCATACTCTCACGGTCTTCCTTTATAACCCTCTTTCATTTATTACTACGCAAACCTTGCTCGTGCTTCGTTTTGTTTAATTTTATTTTACCCCTTTTGTTTCTTTTTTGCCTTATTCCCTAATTTACAATTCGAATATGATTTTTTAATGAAACCGTACTATTCAGCCGGGTAATTTAATTTGTAAGGAAATAAAAACAAATGTTTATTTGAATTGAATTTCGTATCTACTTTAATCTGTATTTTTTAATTGGTTCTTTTTTATTTTTAAATTGTTTCCATACTCGTTTATAGAATTAAATTGTATCAAATTATATTTAGTGTAATAAAACAAACGTTTGATAAAATTGTTAGCGTAATTATGATTATAAAACGTTTAATTTGCAAATGCATAAGTTTATAATAAAATAGCCACTGTTCGTGTTCGATTTTGAAAAATAACGTTAACAACAATTCCTTTTAAATATTAATTTATATTAAAAATGTTACTTTTATCCAAAAATATTCTTTCGGGGTAGAAAGTATTTTTTCTTTTACTTTCCATCTCAATTGACGTAAATTCTGTTTTGAATTTGCAATTTTTACCTAAATAATAGTGAAAGATTGAAAATAGCCAACAATGAACCCCAGTTAATTATTTAGTATGTCTTTAAAAGTACGAAACATTAATGTTACAAAATGCAATAAACTTGAAAGGAACAAAACTAAATATTGCGAAATTTTAGCACCTAAAAGTAATCACGCTTTCAACAGTAACTAAACTTATATCGTAATATCAACTACAATTATACTACAGCAGTAATCATTTACCATTTCTTCAACTGTATAATATTAACAGCATTATTTTAGGGAATCTAAGGTGTTATTTATAAATATTATTATAAATATTAAATATGTATTTGTTAAACATATTTAAAAGATCTTACATAAAGCATTAGCGGTCCAAATGTAGACTATTTAACTTCTTGACCAAGTCAGTAAGTATACCGGGTGTCAACGAGATCATGTATCAGCACTCCATTTATTTATTAGTTAAAATAAAACTTCGAAATTCGGACCGTAGATATGAGTGATTGGTGGGCTTCTTCAGGTTTTTCTATAGCACTTTCGGTCAAACCGGAAGTGACGTTAATTTTGAATTTTTAAATACAACATTTATTATTTCTGTTCATATTCTGTTTCTTCTAAAAATTTGCCATCTAGTGCAGGTTAACTTTTGACATTTCCGTCAAAGATGGCGGTATCTGTTAAATTTATCCATTAAAGTGAAGCTGCTTCCAAACAATTGTCGAAATGTAACAACCATCAAAGTTAGCTTTGAAAACAATTAAGAAACGTATTTTTCACATTTACACGCATTGGCGAAGGAAACATATTTCACGTTGAAATTACTAAAGAAAATAATATATTTTTTTATCATTTTCAAATGACAGGTACTCGTTTTTTTTTTAAATAGTAACACCTATTTTTTATTACAGTGCCATATTGACACAATTTTTAGCTTTTAAGTGATATAAAATATGCTGTGGTTTAGTGGTAGACAGATAGTACAAAATATAAAATGTTTTAAAAGTAGTCTAATTCCAAAGCAACAGAGCAATTATTAAAATTATTTTCTTTAGTAATTTCAACGTGAAATACATGTTTCCTTCGCCAATGCATGTAAATGTGAGAAATACGTTTCTTAATTGTTTTCAAAGCTAACTTGGATGGTTTTTGCATTTCAACAATTGTTGCGAAGCAGTTTGACTTTAATGGATAATTTTAACAGATATCGCTATCTTTGACAGAAATGTCAAAAGTTAACCTGCAAATTTTCAGAAGAAACAGAATATGAACAGAAATAATAAATGTTGTATTTAAAAATTCAAAATGAACGTCACTTCCGGTTTGACCGGAAGTCCTATAGAAAAACTGAGTGTACCTGAAGAAGCCCACCAATCACTCATATATACGGTCCGAATTTCAAAGTTTTATTTTAACTAATAAATAAATGGCGGACTGATACATGATCTCGTTGACACCCGGTATAACAGTAACAGTAATATTAATATACAGGCTGTTTCATGTCAGAGTAATGATGTCATCAAATATTTCTTTTAAAAACAAACCTATATTTTATGTCGCGATTTTGTCACGTCTATCAAATCTCACAATGACATCATAAAAATTTTAATAATTTGCCCTAGAATATGTATATGAAAAGACTACTACTTCTGTGAAATTTGATAAACGCTTTCTTGGTAATTTAATTTATTATTTAGTATTGAACAGTTCATAAGATGTTACAACATAATTTTTAATTTATTGAAAGGTCAGTACGAAAAGAGATTAGTATAGAAACCGAAATAGAAATGATGAATATATTAAGTAAAAGCCAAACAATTTAATTAATCGTAATGCAATATCTTTCACCTATTTAATTCAAAAGTGTGTTTGTTGAATTGGAACACAACTTACTGAAAATTTAATAATGATTTCATATAAGGTTTATTACAAGCGCGGTACAGTGCGCAATCAAAAAATAACATTCCAACCGACCAATGTATCGTACATTGAATGATAACTAAATGTTCCGTGCAACTTTAGCACCGTTCGGTGATCAGTAATTGTACGGTCAAACTAGTGCATAGCTTCGAGCAGGTAATCGCATGGACTAGTCAAAACTATGTTTACGCATGCGCATAAACCGCTGCGTGGAACAAATCTATAGTGATAGTACCATATGATCGAAATCTCTTATACTGAAGAAGAAGGCCATTGAATTCTTTACTACATATTTAAATTTAATTTGGCATCAGAAATGAATTAAGTGAGATCGGTTTATCTCCCGCTCTTAGCTTCCTTAGTGTAGTAAAAATGAAGTAAGAAAGTTATTTGTAGGCTTTATACGCAGAATTTACACTAGATAGCATCAGTATTCTTGACCTACAAATGTTTAAAGTGATATCTGTCATATTTGATAATAAAGCCACTCTTCATTTCATGGTATTGAAGACATTCCTTATATTTTTTATTAGAATATCTTTTATTTTATGAGGACGATTTGAAATTTTGTAGGCATAAATGAAATAATCCATAATTTTGAAATATGTAGATCGTGCCTGTAATATTACTATGCGCTTGTCAAAAAATTCGCATAATAGCTCCATTGTTTCCCTTGCCTTCCGTTATTCTAGTCGAAGTATCCCTCACGGATCGTTTTGTAATTGATAGAATATCTTTTTACGGAAATTTATCAAAATCCTTTACATTTCACATATGATGTAAAGATTTTGGAATAGACTTCATGGGCGACTGAGTGATCCATTCTTCAACATCTGCGATATTTTCAGCTGCTCGAAATATTGATGTGTGTCGTCGCTTAGATATGGAATTACCGACGCGGGTTCATGGAATTTTTCAACAAATTGCTGAATTGTTTGTTATTCCAAAACTATATAACATAATATAAAAAAAATCTATATTAATGATAAAGTACTTAATAAATAATAACCTTTTATAAATTATACGTGTTCTTAGTAAAAAAAATCTTCTTTTGGAATTAAAGAACACCTGTTTAAAAAAACTGTTCGACAAGAATTTTAAATAAAATATGCGATTGGCTTCACAAAATATATGTATATACAGGGGTGCTTTAAAAGTTTATAAAATTAGACATTCTAAATGGCGTCATGACAGGGAATACTTTTATTTAAGTTTTAGGTTATTTCGTTCAATATATTGTTCCATTTATGTTGAAGAATATTCCAAAGATGTAATAATTTGTTTACTTTACCACACGTATAATCAAAAATTCTCAAGCAAATGAACATGAATAATAACAAAATAGCGGGTTACTAACAGTTTGAAGTGAGACAACACTGAGCAATTGGCTAACCTTATTATTCTTAACTTCACTTTTTAAGATATGATAATACCCATCGTTATTTTAATGGATTGTCACTATTCGATGGCAGAATTATAATAAACATTTCGATATGTCACATATTACAGTTAAACCAGTGTCTAACGGGAAAAATCACCTTCGAATCTTAAACAAATAAAAAGTATGTTGTACATTCATTTGATTGATTATAATTTTCTAATTTATTATATTATATTGGCATACAGGGGATATTGAAAATATACCCTAAATTGCAATAATGTCGGGAAGTATGAGGTAATTACACCATTTTATCAATTTGAGCATAATATAATAAGTGGTGAAAAGTTTTTAATTTCGTTTGGGTTGATTGTTCGCACTAGAATCTTGATTGTGCAACATTTACAAATGAATCGCCTTTTTCGGGCCCGCTTACTGTTTTTTTTACAGTTTCCTTTAAAAATCGATCACTGTCATGACGCTTTTTAGATTGTTCGACTTTATAAACTTTTGAAGCACCTCTGTATATACATATATTTTTTATTTAAAATATATAATTGTCATGTTAAAGTAGCCAAAGAAACAAATCCACCATTTTCATTGAGACAGTCTAGAATACGCTTCTGATTTGGCAAAAAGAAAAAAGGATTGTAATAACTCAGAAACAATTTTAGATAGGCATACACACAATAATAATAATAATAATAATAATGAACCTACAATTCAGTTTGATCAAAGACCTAAAAAAGCCCAAGTATTAAATTTTAGTCCTATTCGATCACGTTTCGAAGAACCGCCAAATTGGATCCGTCATTTTGTTCTATGAAATTTCGAATTCATGATCAGCGACCCCAAAATACCCAAAATCTAAATTTCACAAATATTCAATCAATTTTCGATCAACCTTTCCGTCATATTGGATCCGCCATTTTATTTTTTTTTTGAAATTTCGACTGCAGATTCGTGATGAGCGATCCCAAAACCCCCCCATAAGCTAAATTTCAGCAAAATCTAACCACTTTTTGAAGAATCTTTCCGCCATATTGTTTTTTGAAATTTCATCTCCGGATTCGTGATCTGCGAACTCAAAAACCCCCCATAAGCTAAATTTCATCAAAATCTTACGAAAAATGATATATTTGGCAGCAGAAACCATTTCAGAAAATAATAGTGCCCGTCATGTGCTTCATCGGACTTTGATTTGACGAACTCGGAAAATAAGGCATTTCAAGAAGTTCTTAAGCGAGCAATAAAAAATTAAATTTTTAGTAGTCACCCAGTATATGTATACATATATAAATAAAACCAATCATTACATTTAGCACTGCATAATGTAAAACATATCAACCATCAATACAATACTAGCGCAGTTCGAATATTCAAGGTTCGATTAAAACCCTGTCTCTTAACGTTTTTGTCATAAAAGTAACATAGTGCTTCTAATAATACAAAAAATATAAAACAGAATACCATAACGATATTTGGTAGTATTGCATTTGAATTTGGAAATATTTTTTTGAGTTGCGTTAGTTTTATATTGATGGTGCAATATGTTCAACAAATAGGTTCAAATACAACGCAAAAATGAACACTTCCAACAACCAATACCGTAAAATATTTATTTCTTTACATTCATTTAACGAATAAAACATAAGTTGAACTATTTCATAAAATCTTTTAACTAAGTACCTATTCCTTTATAATTAAAGTTTAGAAAGTAATACAGTATTATTACTCTTATTATGTTAAACCACTGCTATTTCTCTGCACATGTTTGTATATGTAAATTTCCACTTTTAGCTCTGAGAAGAAAATATAGAGAAGTACATTATTAACAAAAGGGAAACGTAGCAAACCCTTCTCTATCCATGCCATTATTTGTCGCTAACCCTGACCTTAAAACCTCCCTCGGATTCGAGTTATTAGGGTGTTGAACTTTTGTTTTATGTATTGCAATGTAAATTCAAGTTCAGAAACGGGGAAAGTACATTTATACAACTTTAAATTCAATTTGGATTGGTGGCAGTTGAAGCAAGAATGATTTTTTTTTAATTTAATGTACAAATTTTAATTGAAACAATGGAATATGTTATATTTATAAATTAATATAATAACACATTTATAACTAGTGATAATATATATGAAATATGTAAACACTTTCTTCCAGACATATATGGGGATGATTTGATAGAAGGTAAGATTGAAACACTTAAATATGGTAACGATTTTTTTATTTTTTAACATACTCGCCTTTAACATTAGTACATTTGGTTGGACCAATAGACTGGAGTGCTATTATACTAGTTTTATATCAGCATCAAGGTCGCTGAAATAAATACTGCTCTACTTCTGCAATAACTTCCTCATCTGTCTTGAATTTTCTTCCGACGAGAAACAGCCTGATTCCAGTGAGTAGAGTGATTTAAAGTAAAATCATAATTGATGTTGTGACTGATGCTTGACCATATACTGAACGTATTATATTGAAATATTGAAAACAGCATAAAATGAATAGATCATGTGTTTTCAGTCCGTTTAAGGGGAAATTGACAGCAATATTAAATTTTAGTTAAAATTAGTGTGGTTAGCCTATGCTCATAAATTTGTTCGTGTACAGATACAAGAAATTGTGTTAAGAGAAAACCAACTTTATGAAATTGTGTAAAGTTTCGGTATGTTTTTTTTTTTTACTGGTGGTTAAAACAAATACGAATTTGGTTGGTGGTACATTTAAATTGCAGTACTGACTGATATGCCTTATAAATTTATCATCAATTAAATATCCAAAACGCTGATGGTATATATATACAGGGTGAGTCATCTCCATGAGGAAGGCCGATTGTGACTTTATGAGAAAAGATATTTCAAAGCGGTTTTCTTTTTAAGATAGTCACTCATTAGGAGCACCTTCTAAATTTATTTTGCATTATATAGCAGAGCTGGGCAATTACTTTACAAAAAGGAATTAGCAATTACAAATTACTTTAGAAATCAGTAATTGTAATTAGTAATTATTTCCTTTGCCTTTTCAAGTAATTTGTAATTGTAATTGCTTGAAAAATCGTGAAGTATTTGTAATTTGTATTTAAATACTTTTAGTTTTTTAAAAGTTCAATTACAAATTACTTTTCCAATTAACTCATATTTAGAACATAGCCTTAGCTCCCCTGGAATCAATGGGTGGAACTCAATGTATGACAGTATCAAACAAATACTAGGCGTGAAAGAAAAACTTTCCATCTTTTTAAAATTAGAAATACTGTGCTTTTCTGAATACGAGTTCCTTACTCTGCAAGAATACTGTGAAGTCGCTCCACTTTTAGCAGAGACCCATAATATTTTACAAGGCGAAAACAAAGCTTTTTATGGCGTTCTTCTTCCTAGTCTAGTGTCACTTAAAAATAAGCTAAATAAATTAATTAAAAAGAAGTTTAAAAGTGGCGGAGATATAATACTTCAAAGTGCCATTAAAGGTTTAGATAATAGATTAAAACATCTTTTAACTTTAGAGAATACCTATGCACTTTTAGGAGCAATTACACATACTGAGTTTGAAACTTCGTTGGTTGCCGTTAGTCGAGTCAACTTTTGTGTTATCTAAACATGATATTAAACAACTGCTTATTTCGGAGTGTGAATTATTTGCTATCGAACAGTCCGAATTAATGAATCTTACAGATATTGGTACCGATAATTATAAGAAGGGAGTTAAAAATAGTAGCTTATTTGATTTTAATGAAGGAACTGAAGGAATTACACAGTCAGCTGACAATGAAAATAAAAATAAAATTCATCTGGAAATTTTACAGTATGTGGATGATATAAGACAAAACTTTCCCATAGTAGAAAGTTACCCTCTCTTTAAGCAAGTGTTTTTTAAACACAATACTGCACTACCATCTTCAGCACCCGTCGAACGATTATTTTCATTCGCTACTATGATTCATGCATCCAAAAGACATGCCATATCAGACACAAATTTTGAAAAGTTAGTTGTAATGAAAACCAATAATATATACCGTTAAATGATCATTTTAAATCATCCAACCAACAATACCAAATGTTTTAGTATTTTATATTGAATGGAACTATAAAAGGTACTTATTTAAATACTTTCCGAAGCTGAAAATAAGTTGATTTAAGGTATATGTTGCCTTTACAGCGCTTTTTTTTAAACTAGGCATTGATTTTTTCGGAAAATTTCAATTTTTTTTTTTTGGGGTTCTTCAATAAGAAAAATATTATTTTAGAGCTCAACAGCAAGAGATTTTAAATAATTGAAAAAAAAGTATAAAATGGGGTTGAAATATTATTATGTAAAACCAGCCTTTAAAAAAAGCACTGCATACAAAAATGCACTTCAAAATGTGTGAAATGAAAACACTGAACACCTACGCGTGACATTTCCTGATTTAATAATTATTTTAGTAGCAATAATTTTGAGGAAATATACCTGATCCCTTATACTACCCCAAATTTGTCACCCCACGGTAAGTAATGTACCCTAGACCACCTTATTTTCATTCCTAGTTTTATGGTGCGTTTTTTTGTTACTAATTATTGTAATCACATAGTTTATGTTATACTTGAATAGTTGCTTTACTTATTTTGTTTTTTATATAATAAATTACGTTGCTTTCTTTCCTATTTCTTATTCTAAGTTCCGATTTATATATTATATACAACAAAAGACTAATAGCAGAAAAAAACGTTTTTCCTCGGATTTTATAAACAAATGTAATTGTAATTAGAAAAGTAATTGTCAATTACATTTTGTTTGTAATTGTAATTAGAAGAAAAATTCCTTTTTTAATCTCTTGTACTTTGTAATTGTAATTAATTCCTTTAAAAAAAAAGTATTTTGTAATTGTAATTAATTACTATTTGAAAGTAATTGCCCAGCTCTGTTATATAGTGTGTTCTGTAACTTGGTAGCTGTCCATAGTTAATTAGAATATCCTCTTCTGTATATTATTATATAATAAAATAAATATAGAGATGAGACACTTACTCAGATTTTATAAGTAAAGGAAAAGTAGAAGAGTAATGATATATATTCTTGTAATGCAATTTTATAAACAATACAAACTCTCTTGTTAGTAAATAATTTTTTTTACATTCTCCCACTACATACAAAAATAACATCAAGCTCATGCTTTTAGAAAAATTCATTATAAAATTATGCTTATCAGCTGACAAGCAACTTATTAAATGTCATCCATTCGATTCTCGGCAAATATGGCTCACTATACCGTATTCAAATAAAGAACATAAAATTGGCAAAATAATGTCAAAAAATGACAATAACTTAAACTAATAACGCTCTACATGTTTTTGGTGCGAAATTTAATAAGCAATTCAAAAATGGACCTTATTATGAACAACATTACCATAAATGGTAATAAATCGAATACTTTAAATTTTATGCCTGTACTATCTTATTACTTTTTGACTAATAATTATGCGAGGAATATGAAAATCTAGTAATATACAGGGTGTTCGATTTAAAAGGCTATAACTTTGCTGAGCAACAAAGTTTGGAAAACTTTGTATATTACAAAGTAAATTTCAAAGGTTTTCCTAATGAGTAGTTATCTCATGAAGAAAACCTCTTCAAAATATTTTATCTCACCCTAAATATACAGGGTGAGTCATTAGTAGCCGCTTCTGCGATTATTCTTTTGTGTTTTAAATAAAAGATAAAAGAATTAGTGGAAGATCCATGGTTGCTTAGGGCGCATATTGTAAAAATACTTTAAGCTCTGACGCACTTCCGGTTTCACCGAAAATGCACGGAACTTAATTTTTTTAAGTGACTCACCCTATATATTTTTAGATTTTCTTGTACTGCATTAAATTGTCTGTTCAACTGTTTTTTCTTTTTCAAAATTGAACCACTAGTTTATGAGTTATTAATTTTTTTTGAAAATATTTGACCAAAACACTTGTTCAGAAAAAAATCATGTTCACATTGTTTTTAAAAGTAAAAACATTAACTTTGGTGGTGCTTGTAGCCAAGAAAATTCTACATCATTTGGTAAAGTTGCACTCGACAATACCTCAAAAAACTTTGTTTACTTCCTGACATTTTCACATACCAAAAACTTATTTTTTTTAGATGGAACACCCAGTATTTTATTGAGGCATTTTGTTCCTTTTTTTTATTCTCTTTCATTTTTGTTAACAATGTCCTATACCTACCTTTTGTAATTTTTGAGATAATCACTATAGGAGCAATTAGCGGTCAATTAAAGAACTACGGGCGCTGTTCTATGCACCCAAATATTCATCCAATAAAGACTGGAATGCGGCTGACTGCCTGAGTCAACTGTTAAGGAAAGTCGGTATACATTTATGTCAAACTTATAAAAGCATCGCTATTAGTTATCATCCAAATGAATTATTCTTATGAAGAGTTAATAGATATGATTGACGTTTTGAGTGAATCTGAAAGAAACTCTTTGCTAGCATCCAGACTTTATGCATGTCAATTCCTGGTAGAAGTCAACCGAAGCCAGAAACCTTCGAAAGTATAAACCAGAAACCTTCGAAAGTACAAAGGGACGGTTTGAGAGAACAGAAAGTATTGAATATGAAAGAAAGAGCGGAAAAAGCAATAACTGGTGAGGATAAGACGTACTTGCGAGTGTAGTCGAACACTCCCATACTAGTACTACGAAAATTAGTCGTCAGTTAGATGTACATAAGTCAAATTTGAAAATTCAGAATAGTTAGGAAATATGAAATTCACCCGTAGCGTATTCATACACAGGGTTAGATGAAAGAAATTTTCAGAATCGCTTACGTTTTTGTCAATTGGCAGCAGATAAATTATACTGGCTTTCTCAATTTTTTGTTGTTTCCAACCCATCTTTTATTAAAGTGAATACGTTCATCGTCACAATTTCCGTTATTATAACACATAAAACCTACTTTATCATACCTGTAAACTTTCAAAATCGTTTTTCATTAAAACTGTGGGAAGAAATAGTGGGTAGTTACATAATTGGACCTTATTTCTTTAATGAAAATGTTAGTGGAGAGACTATCTTCGCTACCTACGGAGGAATTTTCAAAACTTTTTGAAGACATCTTCAAATATGTCAGAAAACATAACCTTTATTTTATTTCAATGTTAACCAACAGTGTCAAAAATGAAATACTGCAACTGGACATTGCCGGAATTAAAGAAATGAATGCGATGCTCTTCATTCTGTAAAATTATTACTTTTGGGATAGTTGGATTGAACATTTGCTTTGTTTGACAGTTGACTAAAGAAGTCGAGCGCCATTCCTGCCTTCCATTGGTTGAACGAATATTTTGGTGCATAGAACAACAGCGCTCGTAGTTCTTTAATTGACCGCTAATTGCTTTTATAGTGATTATCTCAGAAATTACAAAAGATAGGTATAGGACATTGTTAACAAAAATGAAAGAGAATAAAAAAAGAAATAAAATGCCTCAATAAAATACTGGGTGTTCCATTTAAAAAAATAAGTTTTTGGTATGTGAAAATTTCAGGAAGTAGGCTTTGAAAAAACAATGTTTTTTGAGGTATTGTCGAGTGCAACTTTACCAAATGATGCAGAATTTTCTTGGCTACAAGCATCACCAACGTTAATGTTTTTACTTTTAAAAACAATGTGAAAATGATTTTTTTTCCTGAACATATGTTTTGGTCAAATATTTTCAAAAAAAATTAATAACTCAAAAACTATTGGCTCAATTTTGAAAAAGAAAAACATTTGAACAGACAATTTAAAGCAGTATTAGAAAATCGAAAAATATATAGGGTGTCATTTATAAAAATTAAGTTCCGTGCATTTCCGGTGAAACCGGAAGTGCGTCAGAGCTTAAAGTATTTTTCCAATATGCGCCACAAGCAACCATGGATCTTCCACTAATTGTTTTTTCTTTTATTTAAAACACAAAAGAGCAATCGAAGAAGCGGCTACTAGTGATTCACCCGGTATATATTAACATAAAATCTACTTTACCACAAGTATATAAAAAGCAAATTTTTATTTCTAGGGTATGTGGTATTATTTAAAAAATAAAACTAACTATTTGACGTTTCGAACATATTTAATGTCTTTATCAAAAAAAAAAAAAAAAAAAAACATGCCTGAAATACAAAAGAACACCTAGTAAAGGACTAAATACATATTTTAGATAATTAACAAATCTATGTATGTGTTCCACAATTTACAATATTTTACGATTAATGGTTTTTTATTTCTTAAGTTTTACCAAAACAAAAGCACATAGTAACGGAAAACTCATAATAAAATTCTTAGTTCTTCTCTGTTTCCTTTATTATCATTTTTTTGGTGTATTCTTTGTATCTTCATTTTATTATCATGTTTCAAAAGGATACAAATGTCCTTGTATTCAAGTAATTCTATTAATATTTATTAAACATTGTGCATAGTGAATAAATGCATGAATATACACAAGCAGTGCCCCACCTTATCAGATGTTAACAGTTTTTTGTTTTTATGTTTTTAGACTAGCAAAATGTGAACCTATGCTATGTTACTGTTACGTTTGTATAATTGGATAGTAAATGTTTGCATGATCATTTACAGCATGTTCTTTCTCTAAAATGTTAACTTGTTCAAAATCAAAATTCTGTGCAGTGTTAACTGTGTGTTTTTTAACGCTGTGTTGTTTTTGCAGTACTTGTAGCCATTCATTCTGCTTTTAAAATGTTGTGTTTGCTCAGTTTTTGCAAGGTATTTCGTATCTTCTGTATGTTTGTCACTTTAACTCATACTACTTTTTCTACGACAGCCAATATGTGTGAAGTATGTGAAGTTTGGTCTTGATTAGTTTAGCCGTATGGCCGTTATCGTAATCACACACACACAAAGAGAGAGAGAGAGAGAGAGATTTTTCAAAACCACCACATATGTTCGTATGCCTAAGTTCCCTAAAATGAAATGCTCAATGATTTATGTACAGACTTTCTTATAGAAATGCTAGTTATTTTTAGATTGTTTTGTGTTATTCCAGGCATTTATACGTATACTCTGTTTTGTTTATTAATGATATTAATAGAACGATTTTTGTTCGGAACTCGTTAATGAAATGAAAATATATTGTACCTACATATACATACATACGTATTTGATGTTTTTTATACATTACCTTACTTTCGCTTACATATTAATCATATAAACAGGAATGTTTACTTATTTCATTTCGTTCATAGGAAATCCCATTTACTATTTGTCTGAATCCAATAAAAAATAATGAGGTGTGGCCACCATACGACTTTCTTATATATGTACATGAGTGTGTCAAATTATAGAATGTTAAGAATTTTTTAATACAAAAATCATTCAAAATCCTATTCTAAGTACTTCTAATCCCTTAATAAATCTCTACAGAATGCATACTTTGTGAGATATTTGCAAAAAAATGCTTCTCGCTAAGAGTAAAAGTATTACTTCCGGTCCAAATTTTAAAATTTCATTTATACAAAAAATATTCCAAATCCAGCTCTAAATAGTTTCATACTCTTGATAAATATATATAGAATGCATAATTTACGACATATTTGCAAAAAATCGCTATTGCGGTAAGAGTAAAAGTGTTACTTCCGGCCCGAATTTTGAAATTTTTTTTATACAAAAGGTATTAGAAATTAAGTTTTAAATACTTTTGTACTAGTAACGTACCTGTCTAAAAAGCATAGCTTGCGAAATATTCGCAAAACACTGGTTTTTCGATAAGACCAAAAGACCTACTTCCGGTAGGAATTTCGAAAAACTTTTTTAATGAAATTGTTCACAATTTCAATTTTAAGAACATATGATTATAAATTTGTCTAAACTTAGTAGTTGACGAAATATTGGCAAAATTCGATTTTTTTACTGACGTAAACTACTACTTCCGGTCTGCCGATTTTACTGAAAATGTAATCAGTTCTCAAGAGGGAGATTATACTACTAAATGCAAAATTTGGAATCGCTATTGTGGTCACACACAGACATTTTTAAAAACTACTTTTTTGGTATCAGGTATAAGAAAGTAAAAATCATTTTCTAGTATTTACTTATACAAACATAGACAAGATATTTTTCATTTAATACTATAATAATAATAAATATTTTGGAAAACCGAAGTCTTTGCCCTGCATGATGTACAAGGTTTTGAAAACGTTATTATTTTGAAACTATGCACAGGTTGCTATGGATTTATTTGTCGAATGATTTGACATTTTATGCCATTCAGTAATCATTGAACGGTGGTAGTCCGGGAGCTATGTTTTTTTGTAATCAAAGCGTATTACAAAAATAATGACTTTGTGGTCGCATTTTAGAGCAAATTTTGGATTTATTTCAATATTCCTCCTCACGTGAGAGTTTCGTGTCGTAAAGACTTCACTCCGCATTTTACACAAGCATCATCAGTTTTTATTGATAAACCAAGATATTCCGGAACTGAAAAGAAAAATTATTCAAGAAATTATTAGACATGTTGGGCGTGTTATGCAGAATTTCAACGTCCGACTTCAGGGAGTTATAAAAAAATGCCCAATATTTGTCTTTTTAGTTAAGTTCTCTTGCTTTTCCAATAATAAAGTTCTTAAAATTTCTCTCTTCCATGTGTATTTTAATAAATAGGTATACTGTGTGATTGGATTTTGCATTAAAAGTGTGTTATTGTTCTAGGAATGGATGATGATATATGATATTCTTTGTTAAAAGAACTCCACTGTAAGAAAATATTACACAACATAACGTTGGTAATTTTGTGACCAACGTTATGTTATGAAATTTTTAAATTTACTTGATATGTTATGGAATTGCTTTCAATGCCCGCTTATTGAAAATTACATTGTAAATTTGTATAATTAGTGAGAGTATAAATATATTTTATATTTAATATTGGTAAACATTGAACGACACGAATAAATAAGTTATTGTAAACAAAATCTAAACTAAGTTAAAATAAGTACAATACATATAGTGAAACGGAAAATAATTTAAAGTTAAAAATATGTATTCAAGTAAAATTAAAAATCTCTCTATTTATTCCTAACATTAAAAACCTTCTTTCTAATGGGATTATTTTTTTTATTATTATTTTGATCCGCTGTCTGGGTATATTTGGAGTACCAGTCTTTGAATTAGTCTATGTTGCACTACACGATTTGGGGAATTGTATATTATATATAAAATATAACGCAAAACAGACCATGAACGCATCTTAATTTTCGTAAACATCCAAGTTTATTAGTTGGTGAGTATATAGGCGTGATATCTTCTTGTCCTGCATAAAATATAAAACCAAATTTAGAAAAATGAACACGGAGAAAAAGGTTATAGTAAAACTATTCTTCTATAGTAATTGCTTTGACACTAGCGACATTTTACCTACAAAACTATATTTACAAATTTACTTTTTTCTATCATACATGGTGTAATGGCAGGTTAATTATCTGGCGGATCCTACAAATAAATTTGATATTATTTTTATAAAATTATGTAAACCTAATAAGTCTAATAACTATTTTACCTCTGTAAATAGCACCACAGTCCTCCTGAAAATATTTTGTAATTGCTTCTAAATTTTCTTTAGTGGAAGCGCTTCCATTTTCCACCAATGTTAATTTTGATTTATTACTCAAGAACTTTTTATTTTTTTCAGGTTTTTAAAAAAACTGTTTTACCACGTTATAATGAAAGAAACATTTTTCAAATTTTTCTGTAAATATTGATGTAATTCGTATTTTCACTGCAAGTAATCATTGTTATAGTATATAAGCCTACCTATTTCAACTGCTACAACAATAAAAAATAAAACACAGACACTATTTCTTTGTCACCGCAGTTATTAGGAATCAACAGGATTAATGGCGACCAATTTTGATGCGCATGCTCTAACTTAAAAGAAGCATATTATGTAATTTTACTATATTTTAAAGAACATTTCGTTGTAAAATTCATAATACACAATTAGTACTATGTATTTGCATATCGCGTAGTATATTATAAGCTTTTCTTTATTCCCATTACAAATTTGATAAACATTAACGAATATACAGTCTGTCTTACGAGAAACGCACCATGGTATAATCCGATTTCAGTAATTCGAAAACCACCTAAAACAGGTATAGTATAATTTTTATTTTTTAATGTGATTTTTGACAAGCGATAATCAATTTTTTTTAAATAGCAACACTATTTTTTTTTTTACATTTTGCTAGAGATATTTTTTCTGAATACAATGGTGTGATTCAATTTGATTTTGTAAAATATTCTTGGGAAATAATTTTATTTTTAAAAAAAAAGTTTAAGTGAGCCGTGGAATACTACAAAACAATGGAAAATTTTATTAACGTCAAAAATAAAACATCGTAACAAATCATAATTATTATAAATATTGCTCAAAATGCCTCCCACCTTGCTGAATACAAAGCTGACACCTTCTAGTTACTCCATATTTATCATTCAAGATTAAAAAAGGAGGTATCTCTCGACAAGTATGAATAATTCTCTGTCTTAAAATATGCTCATTCTCAGGGGATGTTAAATAGACACGGTCTCTTCCATAGCCAAAGATCGAGCGGCGTTAGATCAGGTGAACGCGCAGCCCACCGAACTGGCCCCTAGCTAGGTCCCTATCCATTTTTGGCCAAATTTAACATTCAACCAGTTAACATTTATCATGGCATTATGTGGTGTATCGCCATTCTGCTGGAAAAAACTGTTTAACTCTGCAAGACGTAATTCATCCAAGAAATTGTCCAAATTAGTAGTTGGTGATATTTGTCCTGATTTAGGGTGCCAAGAAATAATACAGCCAACAATAAATGGAAACAAGCTGACAATTCATAAATGACAGTTATTGTTTTGTGCGCTATCATTGGATTTCGGATTTTAGAAAAAACAAAATTTCTTAACACAAACATTTTACAAAATCAAATCGAATCACACCATTGTATTCAGAAAAAAATATCCTATCTGTAAAAAAAATAAAGTGTTGCTATTAAAAAAAAATTGACTGTCGCTTGTCAAAAATTACATTTTAAAAAATATATATAAATTATACTATTTTGTAGTATTTATACACCTGCCTTATGTGGTTTTTGAATTATTGAAATCGGATTGTTAATAACAGTTATAGCATGGTGCGTTTTTCGTAAGACAGACTGTATAATGAAAAAGTACAGGCATTTTTAACAGTGTGGGCAACATTCTTTAGAATGCTCTCCCTTATTAATATATCCAGTATTTACCATCACTCCTCGTAACATTATAAACATATATTTGCATTGTTTTTTATTATATTACACGGACGTGTATGCATTTTTTGTTTGTGTACCTATATAATTAGTTGTAATTGCCTTCTGATACTAAACTTTAAACACGCTTTGAAAAGCGCTGTATCATAAACAGATGCATGCGTATGTGTATATAATATGTGGAAACAACCTGTTACAGTATACACACGTGATTGAAGACTGGAAATAAGATTAAGTAAACAAGTTGCGTCACCGTGAAAGAAATGAAATGAAATAGGCGCTGACGTGTTGTATAAATTCCGTCGGAAAAAGGAAGTGCATGTTTTATCTGAAATATAAATTCATTCATAAGTGTGCGGCAGGTGGCTTTTGCTACTTGATTTTATACATAGACCATTTGCCTTGCTCATATACACATACATTACATAGTGTTGACCCAGATTGAAGTTAGGGTAGGTCTAGAATGTATTTATCCCAAAATTATTTTCGTAAACGTCATCAACTTAAAACTAAATCGAACATGATGCCTTCTTCTACAACGTATAATATAAAGATCTCACATTTTGAAGTGTAAATACTTTATTTTATGAATGCACTAATCTTAACTGTTTGTATTATTATGCAATAAAGTTGAACAAATTCCTGAATTCATTTTATTTACCCGTTAATTGAAATTCATAATTGGTATTTATGAATGAATTATTAGATTAGTCATTTAATAACATTGATTAATACTGAATGTAGTACCATATAAGCCGAACTATTTTATGCTCAGACCCTGATTTTTTTTTTTTTTATTAAGTCATCAGTCGGAAATTAGTTTCTTTAATTTAACAAATAACTACACTTTGATTATTTCTTGTTTTCTGGGTTGAAACCGTGTACTGTTTTTTCTGCTGTTGACATCTTTAGGGCTATTTCTTTAACTGCGGTTATCTGTCAAGATAGTTTGATTATTGCTTTCTGGGTATAGTTTCCGCCGCAGTTTTCATGTATTTCATATTTTAAAGTTGGCTTTTATCTTGAATATCAAAATGCAAAAGTTTCAAATACATCTCCATTGTCTTTTTCGAGATTTTGTGCACTTTGATGTACATATTTGATTTTGATTTTTTCAGTGTTGATAAGCTAATGTACCAAATTAAATATCAGATTAGTTTTCAGCTTCATTCAAAAATATTAATATACACTATTCCACGACAATTTTGTCTTGACAGAAACTGTCACTTTCTTAGAGTACCTTTTGAATAATTTAAAATTCGGCCAAAATTCGAAGTTCTGCAAAGTGAGCTTAATAGTAAACATGAACAGAAGTTCTCAACCAGTAGATTACCAACAACATTTTTCGAATTTTGCGGGTGTTTTAAGTTGGCTACGAAGATAATCGGATAGAATACAGGTAGGCCAATTCACATTTTATTGCGAAATTACTGGACAAATCGTGTACCCAAGCAGAAGATTGGTCAAAAAATAGGTGTAGAAACATTTATTGATTAAATTACATTTCTATTAACTACTTTTGCAGTGAAATATCACCGAGTCCACCTTTGTATATTATTCTATTGCGTCCAGTGTAAACTTAAAACATCCGCGAAATTCGAAAAATGCTTTTAGGGTAGGTTTCAAAAACATTGCATTTGTCTATTTTGAGTTTTGAGGTTTAGAACACTTTTGAGAATTAGTTATTTTTTCAGTGCTGATAAGCTCTAAAAATCAAATAATACTAGATGTATCAATGTCATATTTGTTTTAAGCGTTATTCGGAAGATTAATACACACTATTCCACGACAGTTGGTGACTTGACTATACCGTGCCTTCAAATACTTTCCTCATTAGAGGCGGCCATGTTTTTTTTTTAATGGTTGGTGCCAGTGCACGTAATCAGGCACACGCATAAGTTTGGTTATGTCATGTAAATAGTAATAAGCGTCTATAATTTGAATTTAGGTATGACTGTCAGTATTTGAAGTTTTCAAAAGCTTAGCATGTACATCAACATTAATTACTTAAGGAACTTTAAAAACAGCCTACTCTAATGAGGAAAGTATTTGAAGGCGTGGTACCTGCCGCTTTCGAAAAATTCAAAATTTAGCCAAAATTTTAACTTTGAAAAATGGGCTAGTATGTAAAACCAGTAGATTACGAACATGCACAATTCAAAGATCGTTACTGCATATTTCTAGATTTTTATCAATAGTGAGCATTTGTTGGTGTTTTCTCCAATGTTGATAAGCTTTAGAAGCAAATGCATATAGTAGATGTACCAGTCTAACTGCCAGATTCTACATTCATGTTATATTAACATTAAATTGAGTTGTTATACTACTAACAACATGTAATAACCTATAAATTTGGTAGTAGATTATTAGTTAAAAAGAATGTTACATGTAATAAGTGAAAATCGTTATTACTATTAGGCAAGAAACGTATAATTTGACGTCTGTATGCCCCTGGCTTTGAGAATTTAAAGAAAAATATATTTCTACGAGGGGTTCTACTCGGTATCGGGGTAATACACTAATTAAGTGGGTAATATTACAACTGTATTAAATAATTACATGATCTGAGGGTATAAATATAAAATTTCACATAATTATGATCATTAGTTCTCTCGTAATCATCGGTGAAAGACGATCGCAAGGAGAGACGCGACAATTTTGATGAAAATCGAACACCGTGCTGTGATTAAATTCATTACAAAACAAGGAAAGAGTCAAAAAATCATTCACTAAGATATGGTGGCTGTTTATAATATTAAATTTAAAGTGAAAGGGAACATCTACATTGCAGATGAAATAGAAAATTATGTTAACATATCCATAGCTTCGTTTTTCTTACATACCAAATTGTTGTGCACATATATACAAGAGATTGTTTAGTGTGATTATTGAACTTTCTACACTTTGTTATACCCACCTAAAGGGATTTCAATTCTGATTAATAAAGTTTCGTCTTTTTCGAGGCCATTGACCAAAAAGTATATATAGACTTTTTAACTAAAACATCACATTTTTAAAAGAGGTATAAAGAATTTTAGTTATAGATTTAATTTTTTTATAAAACGGCCTTTACAGTGGCATAAAGTTTAAATATAGTATTTATTTGCTAGCCTTCAGTTGAACAGCTTATTCTTTAATTTTTTCTTATAATTATTACAATAAGTTAGTTGAACACGTTAATTTAAAATTTTCTTTTTATTTATATTCAAAACAGTTTTCTTTAATGTTTACATTTTGTTATTACTTTGAAATTAAATGATAAATTTAAAATATGTAATACCTTTTCTATAATATTAAAATTTGCAATTTTCAGAGTATAAAAGTAAACCTGCCAAAGATATTATTTTAAATCATAAATTTCATGAATAAAATTTCACTAATTAAAATTATCAGTATGAAGGTTGTATATTTTTAAGTGACAATATTATTATTTGTATTTATTTGTGTTTCAGATTTTAAGTAGGTATTGACGGATTCTTTTCAAAGTATGGTAAATACTAAAAAAAGAATATTGAATGCTCATTATTTAATAGTTTTCACCGATTTAGAAAAAGATACGAACTTACAAAATTAATTTGTTTTGTGAAATAAATTTGTATTGTATAATCTGCTAAAGTCCTCCACAGTATTTACTTGATTATATAAGAAAATAGCAATATTTACAAAAATTATTTCTGTTAAATTCCAGGAAAATACGGAATTCGTTTTCTTTTTTAATTTTTAAGGCTTGTTTGAACCTTAGATTAAGTAAAATTTTGTTTTGCCTTTTTCTAACACGAAAAATGAATTTTTATATTGTTTATTCAATGTTTTTAATAGGTTATTCAATTAATGCAAAAGATAATAAAAAAAACCTTAATCTTAGGGGAGTAGAGTGAGAGGTAGAGAGAGAGACAGATCCGTTTTAAACATGTTTAAAAGGAAAATTGGATTTTTCCATTTCTTGTTTTTTTTGTTTACTAGGACACTCAAATAACGTACGAAAAGCTTTACTACATTGGAGATATAATTGCATTATAATATTTCCTGGAATTTCTTATTACATCAAGGCAATTAGTTGACAAAGAATAACAAAATTTATTTTACCTATCAGTAGCAATCAAATTACTGGGAATTTTCAATATAAAATAGCAAATATGCCATGATTAAATTCTGATTTATGCTACTACTATTACTATAACTTTTAACATAAAGTGGGCGAAATTGAAAAATATTAATTATACTTACTTTGTAAGTAAAACATTCTAGAAATCTATTTTAAAGGGAATTCCTTGTCATTAATTTGTATTTCCAATTAGAATATTTGCATATATGTATATATACACTACCGCTCACGGAACTTTGGCAGAACAGAAAGGTTATAAAAAAATGTCCAAGTAGTGTAACTCGAAAACAATATATATATTATGTATTCCAGCAGTATATAATAACATCACAGAAAAAGGAAAACAAAATAATTCTAAATTAATAGTAAGTAATAATTAATGACCTTTCAAACGAGGTAGCTTTTTAAATTCGTGGAATGGAGGGATTGGATGGTTGTGGGAGAGCTCGTTCGTGTTGTAACGTGTTTAGTGAGTCATATTAATATAAATATAAAGTTTTAACACAATCGCGTGAGTAGTCTTTAAGTGAATACAACGGCCGGGGTGGACTGTTGACGCTAGTTTTCTACCGTTCCAGAACTAGTTCAAAAAGATCTGGAAGACACAATTTGCAGGTATGACTGGAGTACAACCATTTTTAAAATTCTTTATGATCATTTTGACTGACTAAGGTCAGCACAATATGGCTGCCGAGAATACTTACACCACCGCAAAACCAACAGCGAATGTAATGAGGGCAAGCATGGTGTATTGAGCCGAATTGTTACTGGGGATGACAACGAGACTCCATGTAATGGCATAAAAAAGGCAGACCACAACCCATGAAGTATAAGATGTCACAGTCGAAGTAATCTTGTTAATTAATTAATGATAAAGATTTTTGTTATTGGAGCTTCAATCCTGGAGCGTTTAGAGAAGTCATTAAGGAGAAAAGAAGGAGAAGATTGACTGCATAACGTGGGCTTCGATATTTTGCATGACCCACCTTATAGTCCAGAGCTGACTCCTAGCGATTTTTACCTGTTCCCAAAAATGAAAAAACATTCATACGCAACAAGAAGAAAATCAAACATACGAACATAAATGTGCAAGCAATTAAAATATAAAAAAGTACCTCTATACCAGGATGTGGATGCAAGATTTTAAAATGGTTGAGAATAAAATCGGAAGAAAGCAAGATCAAATATCTAGAAAATGATAACAAATAGTAATAAGCAACAGTAAGAGAGAGTGGATAGAAAATGGAATGTTGGAAATTGAAAAAGAGCAAGGTAAAAACACAAGGAAATTTTACCAAAAAATGAATAATATAAAATAAATAAGACCCATATACCCAGAATCTATGGAATAAAAAAGAAGCAAAGAATAATAGTAATAGAAGGTAGTCTAGTGTAAGAAAGATGGGTAGAATATTTTATAGAGCTACTCATTGAAGAGGAAACAAGTGATAATATGTGACGACAGTACAAGAACCCACTTTCGAGGAAGTAAATAAGATAATATGGAAAAGTCGTAATTCAAAAGCAGCGGGAAAAGATGGTATAAACATGGAATTAATTAAATATGGAGGAAAAAAGGTAAGGGCAGATACACAAACTAATTTTGCAGATATAGAAATTGCAAATAAGGAAAAGATACCCCGAGACTGGGAAATGGGTCAAATAGTAACTTTATTCAAGAAGGGAGACATATAAATGTAAGAATTAAGAGAAACAACACTGCTAAATACATCATACAAGATTATATATACAATCATACAGAAAAGATTAGTTGCAATATCAAGTAACAATATAGGATAATTGATATTTATAATAGTGCCTATTAAGGGGGTGTTTATAAATTCTGACTGTTATAAATATCAATTAATAGTTAAGACACTAGGTATATAAGTTGTGTGCTTACATTAGGTTAGTTTTTAAGATAGAACTCTTTGATAATGCTATAATAGCCGAAACGTATGTTAGAAAATTCTAATAAAGAAATTTTGTGAAATATATCCAAGTATGTTACTCGCTACAAGTAAATGCAACATCAATTAAGGAAAAAGAACAAATATTATTATTGTTGAAAAAGAAGTAATAAAAACTGTATAACAATTTCATTTAAAATATCTTTGCTCTTTGATAATACAATTTGCAATTAGTTTACCTAAAAGTAATTCATTAATTCTAGACTTGAATATGTTTATTTTTTTATACAGGGTGTCTCTAAAAGGTGCGGAAAAAACGCTACCACACATTTCTGAGGGCGATCTAACCCAACTTACCTCAGTCCAAAAGTGGATCCACCATTGCATTGAATTGCCACAAGAATAACACCCAAATTACAGAAGCATATGTGTCCATATACGGAATGAATTTTTTATATCCAGATTACTCATAAACGGCTGCTCCAATCAACTCCTACCAGGTATACCTTTTCTAGGTAAAAAACATTGGAGAATAAGAATTTTTATTTAAAAGTTAAATACAGTGTGTCTCAAAAAAGTTATTACGTTTTAAATGGATACAATATGCCGCAGGTGGCGCCCTCTACATTTTGCAATGAAAATGAGAGCAGATTTAAATTTTTTACCCCACGAAACCCCCCCTACCTAAATATTGTGACAATATACCAATTATTACAGAAATTATTTATAAAAAACTAAAACCAAATTGAACTTTTGACACTCTGTATCTCCGAAAGCATCCACTTTTGGACTGAGGTAAGTTGGGTTAGATCGTCATATTTTGCCCTCAGAAATGTGTGGTAGCGTTTTTTCCGCACCTTTTAGAGACACCCCAGTATATTGCTTTACTGACAATGTATTTACTTACTAAAGGAAATATTTGACAGACAAATTTTTTAAGCATTTTTTGGCAAATTGTTCATTCATGAATTTGTTTGCTAGTAATTATACATCATATATGACAAACTATTGTTTAATTAAGTTTTACATACATTTTGTTTAATTTATGTACAATAGCCTAATAATTTGTTGTTTGTTTTGAGTATATTATGCCTTCAAACAAATTGTCAAACATTTTTTATAATTAGTGTACATCCAGCCTTATAGACTATAAATAAAAGAATACATACAGTTCTTTTCTTATTACTAAATTTTGATATTTTTCTATTTACTCTGTAATATTATTTATTTACTACAAGAATACATTAACAATTACATAAAAACACTTTGTTTGTGACAGTTATACATGGGCGAGATAGGGGAAGTAGATCTGATGTCACTCAGACTAGACCGGCTCGTGTTTTGTCGGCTCTCGGGTACCATATTACCTACCGGTTTCCCCGAGAGCCGACAAAACACGAGTCGGTCTAGTCTGACTGAAATCGGATTCACTTCCCTTATCTCGCCCATGTTTAGTATCGCCCCTATCCGCCAAGACATATCAAAAAAATGAGGTGTGGGCACCACACGACTTCCTTATACGTATGAAAGTGTTACTTCCGGTCCGAATTTTGAAATTTCATTTATACAAAAAATATTCCATATCCAACTCTAAATACATTTGTACTCTTGATAAATATATATAGAATGCATAACTTACGACATATTTGCAAAAAATCGCTATTCGATATGAGTAAAAGTGGTACTTCCGGTCTGAATTTTGAAATTTTTTTTATATAAAAGATATTGAAAATTATGTTCTAAATACTTTTATACTCGTAACGTATTTGTCTTAAAAGCGTGACTTGCGAGATATTCGCAAAAAACTGATTTTCGATAAGAGTAAAAGACCTACTTCCGGTTGGCATTTCGAAAAACTTTTTTAAAACAATTTGTTTCAAACTTAATTCTAAGTACATATGAATTCTTTATAAATTTGTTTAAACTTAGTAATTGAGGAAAT
This sequence comes from Amphimallon solstitiale, assembly GCA_963170755.1. Taxonomy (NCBI): domain Eukaryota; kingdom Metazoa; phylum Arthropoda; class Insecta; order Coleoptera; family Scarabaeidae; genus Amphimallon; species Amphimallon solstitiale. The sequence continues at coordinate 12,748,297 of OY720684.1, forward strand.
ATTTGCAAATTTCGTTTTTTTAACTGAAGTAAACTACTACTTCCGGTCTGCCGATTTTGCTCAAAATCTAATCAGTTCTCAAGAGGCAGATTACACACGTAAATACAAAATTTGGAATTGATATCTACAGCGGTTTGACCGCTATCGTGGTCACACACACACAGCCAGACACACACACACAGAGAGAGACACAGACACACAGACATTTTTTAAAAACCACTTTTTTGGTATCAGGGGACCTCAAAACGTGGACATCTGCAAAAATCTCGAGGTCGAAAATTTTCATCATCACAATACTTCCTTATACTACGTATAAGAAAGTAAAATATGACGGTAGTTTTTTTTAGTAACCAGCCAACCAACGTGACTAGCGCACGAAAATGTCTGAAGTAATGAAAATTGAGTACCGCGCGGTCATTAAATTTTTAACAAAAGAACGGCATACATCTTATCACATTAGATGGCGTTTACGGTGATTCATCTTCTTCGTATTCAACTGTAAAAATGTTTCCGTTTGGGACAATAATCCCTGGAAGATGCTGATCGGTCGGGTCGACCAATTGAAGTGATAACGCCTCAACAAATTTCAATTATTGAACATTTAGCACTAGAAGATCGTCGTTTGAAAGTGAAGGAATTAGCAGTGATAACAAACATTTCCGAAACAAGTGTTTGCCGAATTCTCCATGAGCATGAATAAAATTAGTGCTAGATGGGTACCGCGACTTCTTTCTGCTCTCCAACGTGAACGTCGAGTCGAATGTGCGCAGTCGTTTTTAAATATGTGTGGAGACGACCCAAACCGATTTTGGAGTCCATTGTACAGGGTATGAAACAATGGTTCTGTTTTACGATCCTCTATCGAAAAGGAGGGAGTCCATGGAATGGCGGCGACCTAATGAACCTAGTCCCAGAAAGGCGAAAGTCCATCAATCAACGAAAAAGGTGATGGCCACAGTATTCTGGGATTGTGAGGGCATTTTGCTAATTGACTTTAAAGAGCGCAATACAAGTATGAACGACACATATTATGCGTCTTTATTGCATAAATTAAGGGAAGTATTCGTGCAAAACGTCGTGGAAAATTGACAAAAGGTGTTCGATTATTGCACGACAATGCTCCCGTCCATATTGCCGTCATTTCACAAGCTGCCATCCGCGAATGCGGCTTCCAAGAATTGGAACATCCACCGTACAGTCCGGATATGGCTCCTTGTGATTTTTTTTTGTTTTCTAATGTAAAAAGAGATCTTAGGGGACGTAGTTTTAAGGACGACAGTGAGTTGCAAGCAGCTGTTATAGAACATTTTGACGGAAAAACTTCAGATTATTCTTACAAGGGTATCGAACTATTAATTAGTCGTTGTAATAAATGTATAGAAGTTAGGGGAGATTACATTGAATAATGTAAGTTCTTTTATTGTTCCAAGTTTCTTTTTGTATATCAGGCCGAGAATTTATGGCGCCTACCTCGAACATAAAATATTTCAAGAACTTTCCTGTGTTTTCTGAGTTGATTGTTGTCTGCGCTAAATGTACAAAACTCTTTCAAAATAATAAGCACATCTTACTGTAATTTAATTCTCAATTTGATTTTATTTAAGTGAGTTTCGGAACTTCTTGCACTTCATGAAACGAAGAGTGTAATTAGAATCACTGCAATCGCTTTCTGTTGACGTCTACGTTGGGAGGTAATTGTATACACCTACCCTGTACAACATAATAGTACTTAGAATCCAGGTAATCCGGTTGTCCAGAAATAGATACAAGAAAGTTATTGATTTTGGAATTTAGTTTTGTCCATGTTTTTAGTAATTTTCTATTCTGGGCGATGTTTCTGAAAACTTATCTACACTAATCATTAAGGATCAACAGTCAGGGGTACATTGACACAATTTATATGTTATAAATAATTATATTATAACTATTTATAACGTATAAATTCTACTTACTTGCGGGTAATTATTACCAGTTAGTCGTTTTTGAAATCTAGAAGCTAATTTCTATAAACTTCATACTAATTGTAGAGAGATTCATAAAGATAGTTTTTCCCGCTTTAAAAGTGCTTTATATGTATATACATACTTGGCGAGTTTGCAATAAGTATGCTCTGAGCACCGTATTTTAATTATCTAATGTTTTGATATAGGCGGCTTGTGTTGCATTTACTTACTAACGTTATTATTGACACCTGGAACACGTATCTTTTGAAGACTGATATACTGAATACAAATAATTTATCTCGCGTCTGGCAGTATAGATTATTTTCTTTACGTCTTATTCAAAACCACATAAAGAAAAAATATGTAAGAGAATATTCGTTCGTGGAGTCGGCATAGTAAAAGTCACTGGAGAACGTGAAGATTCTCTAGGAACAAAGAAGTTAAGGCGAGATAGTAACATAGAGCTATCAGTTTTATTGTTGACAAGCTTCCAGACAAATTGGGTAGCATGGAAGTCTCTACGTACAGCAGGTGAGGGTAGTCTGTGCCACGGGGAGGATAGACACCTTGTATTTTAAAAGAAAGATATTTGATAGCTAATATAATTAGGAGACCAAGCAACAGGGCAATATTTATTAAGTTTAGTTACCACAAACGAATAATATAAAGTCTTTAGGACAGAGATATCGTCGGAAGTATCTGGAGCTAGGCATGAGGAATCCCAACGTTTAGGACACAGCCAGACATAAAGACGATATATGATCGTTGAAGGAAAGGCGAGAATCAAACAGTACACCCAAGTCCCTGACAAGATTTGCTTTAGATAGAGGTTGTCCATGAATATCATAGTGACATGCAAGAGCAACATGGCAATATTTATTAAGTTTAGTTACCACAAACCTATAATATAAAGTCTTTAGGACAGAGATATCGTCGAAGTATCTGGAGCTAGGCATGAGGAATCCCAACGTTTTGGACACAGCCAGACATAAAGACAATATATGGTCGTTGAAGGAAAGGCGAGAATCAAACAGTACACCATAGTCCCTGACAAGATTTGCTTTAGATAGAGGTTGTCCATGAATATCATAGTGACATGCAAGAGCAACAGGGCAATATTTATTAAGTTTAGTTACCACAAACCTATAATATAAAGTCTTTAAGACAGAGATATCGTCGAAGTATCTGGAGCTAGGCATCAGGAATCCCAAGGTTTTGGACGCAGCCAGACATAAAGACGATATATGGTCGTTGAAGGAAAGGCAGGAATCAAACAGTACACCCAAGTCCCTGACAAGATTTGATTTAGATAGAGGTTGTCCATGAATATCATAGTGACATGCAAGAGCAACAGGGCAATATTTATTAAGTTTAGTTACCACAAACCTATAATATAAAGTCTTTAGGACAGAGATATCGTCGAAGTATCTGGAGCTAGGCATGAGGATTCCCAACGTTTTGGACACAGCCAGACATAAAGACGATATATGGTCGTTGAAGGAAAGGCGAGGAACAAACAGTACACCCAAGTCCCTGACAAGATTTGCTTTAGATAGAGGTTGTCCATGAATATCATAGTGACATGCAAGAGCAACAGGGCAATATTTATTAAGTTTAGTTACCACAAACCTATAATATAAAGTCTTTAGGACAGAGATATCGTCGAAGTATCTGGAGCTAGGCATGAGGATTCCCAACGTTTTGGACACAGCCAGACATAAAGACGATATATGGTCGTTGAAGGAAAGGCGAGAAACAAACAGTACACCCAAGTCCCTGACAAGATTTGCTTTAGATAGAGGTTGTCCATGAATATCATAGTGACATGCAAGAGCAACAGGGCAATATTTATTAAGTTTAGTTACCACAAACCTATAATATAAAGTCTTTAGGACAGAGATATCGTCGAAGTATCTGGAGCTAGGCATGAGGATTCCCAACGTTTTGGACACAGCCAGACATAAAGACGATATATGGTCGTTGAAGGAAAGGCGAGAAACAAACAGTACACCCAAGTCCCTGACAAGATTTGCTTTAGATAGAGGTTGTCCATGAATATCATAGTGACATGCAAGAGCAACAGGGCAATATTTACTAAGTTTAGTTACCACAAACCTATAATATAAAGTCTTTAAGACAGAGATATCGTCGAAGTATCTGGAGCTAGGCATCAGGAATCCCAAGGTTTTGGACGCAGCCAGACATAAAGACGATATATGGTCGTTGAAGGAAAGGCAGGAATCAAACAGTACACCCAAGTCCCTGACAAGATTTGATTTAGATAGAGGTTGTCCATGAATATCATAGTGACATGCAAGAGCAACAGGGCAATATTTATTAAGTTTAGTTACCACAAACCTATAATATAAAGTCTTTAGGACAGAGATATCGTCGAAGTATCTGGAGCTAGGCATGAGGATTCCCAACGTTTTGGACACAGCCAGACATAAAGACGATATATGGTCGTTGAAGGAAAGGCGAGGAACAAACAGTACACCCAAGTCCCTGACAAGATTTGCTTTAGATAGAGGTTGTCCATGAATATCATAGTGACATGCAAGAGCAACAGGGCAATATTTATTAAGTTTAGTTACCACAAACCTATAATATAAAGTCTTTAGGACAGAGATATCGTCGAAGTATCTGGAGCTAGGCATGAGGAATCCCAACGTTTTGGACACAGCCAGACATAAAGACGATATATGGTCGTTGAAGGAAAGGCGAGAATCAAACAGTACACCCAAGTCCCTGACAAGATTTGCTTTAGATAGAGGTTGTCCATGAATATCATAGTGACATGCAAGAGCAACAGGGCAATATTTATTAAGTTTAGTTACCACAAACCTATAATATAAAGTCTTTAGGACAGAGATATCGTCGAAGTATCTGGAGCTAGGCATCAGGAATCCCAAGGTTTTGGACGCAGCCAGACCTAAAGACGATATATGGTCGTTGAAGCAAAGGCGGGAATCAAACAGTACACCCAAGTCCCTGACAAGATTTGCTTTAGATAGAGGTTGTCCATGAAATCATAGTGACATGCAAGACTTGACAGTTTCTTGGTAACAACATTTAGGAATATTCAGAACTAACCTATTGTCAATGCACCACTGTTAAAGAACTACAAGATTTTTTTGCAATAGTAGTGCATCATCATGCGAATAAATATTGGAGTAAATTTTCAAATCATCAGCATAACATAAAACAGGGGAAGTCAGAAGCGTTAATAGATCATCAATGAAAAGAATAAAAGGAAGTGCACCCAAATTAGATCCCTGTACTACAGCCGAAGCAGAGACATGTCTTAGACGCATAACCAGAATAAACAACAATTGATTCTATTGTGTAAGTAGGACCGCATCATATGTAAGAACGAAGAGCTCATTCGAAAGGAAGACAATTTTCTAAGTAGAATTCCATGATCAGTCAGTACATATAGATCACATAAACTTAGTTGCGACCATCCAAATGCTTTGATATAATATTGTGTAATAATATTGAATGTATAAGAAGCTTTATAAAATAAATGTGTTTTTCAATATACAGTAGACGCGCGATAGTGTGAACATCGGGTAACGGAAATTCGGGATAACGTGAACAATCATTTTCATAACACTGATGGCCGTATAAAGTGAACAAACTGAACAAACCGACATTCGATAATGGAAACGCTTATTTCATGCGACGGTATTTCCCCGGGCTGTGTTCGAGTTATATACTGTGATGCGGCTGTACTCTCCCGTATTCTATGACACTAATTTTCGAACACATAACTGCGTTTATTGCATACACAGTACAGTACAGTTGTTATCCGACCGTACCAGGAAGAGTTTGAAGTCGAATTGAATTTCATGATGCCACCGAAAAAACCAACGTGCTTGACTCTCCATCAAAAGACGCTTATAATTCAAGAGTTAAAAAAAGGTGTAAGTGTGACAAATTTATCAAAAAAATATAATGGAGCAAAATCCACGGTACGTAAGATAAAAAAACAAAGAAGAAGCAATTTTACGTGCAGTGACCGATACGTATACAGGACCAGGTAAAAGAAGAACTTTAAAGGAATCTAAACATCCAGAAATGGAGAAAAAGTTATACAAATGGTTTTTGAATAAACGAAAAAAAAATGTTATGGTCAGTGGGGATATGATAAAGGAAAAAGCGAAAGCGTTACATTTTGAAATCAATGATAATATAAATGGAGAATTTAGTGCCAGTGATGGCTGGCTACAACGCTTTAAGAAAAGGTTTGGAATTTGATATTTAAAAATTACGGGAGAGAAACTTTCATCCCAACTAGAACTAGTAGAGCCGTTTAAAGTGCAGTTAAAAGATAAAATTCAACAACTGGGAATTACACTGGATCAGCTGTATAATGCTGATGAAACAGCATTGTACTGGAAGCTTCTACCAGAGAAGACATTTGTTTCATTTCAAGAAAAGACAGCTCCTGGCAGGAAACTAGAAAAGCAGCGATTAACATTTCTGGCTTGTACTAATGCTAGTAGAAATCATAAAGTCAAGCCTTTAGTAATTGGCAAAGCCAAAAATCGAAGAGCATGTAGAAATTTTTACTTCCTGTAGACTACAACAATTCTAAATCGGCTTGGATGACAGAGTCAATTTTTAAGACTTGGTTCCACCATTCTTTTGTTCCTCAGGTAAGTTTCGCATGTAAACTTATGTAATTTATTAAACAGTGAGTTCTACTGGTAGGTTACACGTTTTCTAAAATCAAAAGGTCTTCCAATAAAAGCATTACTTCTTTTGGATAATGCTCCGTCGCATCGCCCAGAGGATGAATTGCAGAGCGAAGATGAGCAAATCATAACAATGTACCTTCCGCCAAATGTAACAGCCCTTATCCAACCAATGGATCAGAACGTGATCAGGCTCACCAAATTATACTACAGAAGTAGCCATCTTCGAAACATATTGCAAATGGTTCTGATATAGGAACATTAAAGGATCTCACACTAAAAGATGCGGTTACTAATTTGATGTCTGCATGGAACCGATTAGATCCTGCAATAATTGCTAAATGTTGGAACAAACTTTTAGATTTCAGTGATCAAGACGAAGAGGATGATTTGCCACTTGCCGAATTACTGCGAAAATGAAGAGAAAGCCAAGCAAGAGCAATAACTGAATCACGTGATATGTTAAGCATGTTATTACCGCAAGTATGTTATAATTCGTGAATATCATAACTTTTAGTATCTTGGTATGATGGGCCATGTGTGGGTGGATAGTTAAGAGATGAAATTAAAACAAGGTCCAAGGTCCCACAGATTCTAAATCTAGAATCTGTGGGACCTTGGACCTTGTTTTAATTTCATCTCTTTTAGTATCTACATGTAAAGTTATTTCGAGTTCTTTCTAGGTTGAATTTACTGACACAGATATAATTAATTAGAATGACGTGGATACACAAGTGGAAGGTACTAATGAAGATGAAAATGAAAATCTAACTGAGGAAACTGCAGAAAACTCAAAAAAGACGGTCACCCTAGACAGTGCAATAAATGCTTTGAACATCTCAATTCAATGGGCAGAGAAAGTGGAGTTGATTGTAACCACGTTCAATCACTAAAAGACCTGAGAGAAATTGCTGTATCGCAAAAGGTGAAACAACATAGAAAGCAAACCAAAATATCGGATTTTTTTTTAAAAATCATATTTATTTATTATTAAATGTTAATATATTGTAAAATGGTCATAAGTCATAATAAACAAGTATTTATATATATAACATATTATTTGTACAGGCTCATCAAATCTTTTAAGCATCAAATTACCCTCTCGTTAACGTGAACAATTCGTTAGGGTGAACACTGTGTGTTTTATTTTGTTCCCGGTACCGCGCGTCTACTGTATTTCTTTTTGCAAGGTAGCGCTTACATCATAATACACGTATTAAAATTTATATACAAATACTCGTCCGTTTTGCATTTTAATTCCGCTATCTTAAATATACCTTCTCATTTCAGTTACTGTTGAGTTCTGTAACGTAATCCTAGATGTTGTGAATTCACCTTTCTTAGTGTCAGGTATGATGTTTGAACTGTATTCTAACCATTCACTATAGTTATCTACACAAAATACTAGTATTTTCAGAATTACAGAAAATTATTGCTATGTGTTTTATGTTTGCCATAAACACCCAATATTTTTTCAGTATGATTTTATATGTACGAAATAATATGCTATCTTTGTATTGTAAGTCATTAAAACATATATGTTTGTTTTATATTTATTACGTTATTATATTTGCCTTGAAAATTGAGACATTTTCCCTCGTTATATAGCGGTGAGAGGCAGATGCTGCCAGTACTACCTTGCAATTATCTAGGAAGTGTTTAGGCCTTTTTGTACTCACCACCTGTAAAGTGACATTTCGCGCATGCATCGCTCGACCAGCAACAAGTGTTTCCCGATCGACTCGACTGTAGAAATTACAAAAAAAACGCTGGCTCTTTGGGACATTAAAAAACAAATTTATCTTTATAGTAATAAAATTTAGTCTATAAAATACTACTTCCCTGGATTTTTCCTTATTAAAAGCTAGGGAAATAGGAGTAATTCCAAAAATTCTTCCATAAAATTTGTTAGCGCCATCTATTTGACGATCTCGCAAGCGACAGTTAATTATAATCAAACCCAATGAGCGACAAATCCGCTATAAATATAAGAATAAAAACTTCATATGCAAGAATATGATAACTTAAACTTAATGGAAATGTGAGTAATAGGTACGTACATGAAATGCTTAAATTAATTAGGTAATCTATTTAAGGTTAGGTTTTGATACTAATCACTTTAATCAATAATATTTCTTAATTTAATGGTCGTACAAAAAATATTGTATTCGCATTCGCGCAATTAAAAGCACTCGCTTCCTTTGGTCGCTCGTGCTTTTAAAATGCGCTATTTTCCTAGTTATTGAACTCTGTAGCTCTTAAATGAACTATTTTCAAAAAATTATTATAACAAATTTCATATCTACCGATTTCAACCGAAAGCTTCCGATGGAGACTACTCAATATTTAATGACCATCTCTCCCCTGACAAGATATATTAAATTTCAGCAGCGATTAGTTTATTTCCAGGCAGCAATGTGATCGTATACTTGGTCCGCTCTTAAATTTCATTTTCGGTTTGTGAATGATTCTGTATGCATATTAGAAACTGTTTAATTAAAAACTTTCCCTTAATTATTTTAATTGTTTTTATTTTCAAAATACAACACGAACTTCCCCGCAAAAATCCTTAAAAACTGTTTTTTTTTTTTGCAATTCGAACCTCCAGAACTGTCGAATATATTATAATGTTCTATGTATATTTCATTGTATGCATGACGCATATTTCACAATTTTACGGAAGAGTTTATTTTTGGAGTGAATCCGCAAGTGGTTATTTCATGTCGGCAAGTATTATGCAGGAGTTGTAGATGTTTTTTTTATGTCATACACTTGTTATATGTGAATGTATTATGAAAAAATAATTTCTTTTTTTATACATGTAGACTTTTGAGTAATTTTACAACAACAAAAAATAGTAAAAATTATTATTTCATGAATTATTTCTCAATTTATTACGTATGCATCATATCATAACATTGCTTTAAAGCAATATACACATAACTATATTGTTATTACTTTTACTTCATTGTATGCCACTACTACCAAGAATCTTTTGAATTTTTCAATACATTTATATATTTTGGCAAAGAATTGTAATATATTTCATAACTATATTGATATATCTGTGGTCGAATTTTAGAAGCATATTGAAAAATTAATTCGGGACTACAAACTTGTTGTTTAAATGTTCAAAATTAGACACAATAATAATCATGATATCACTATTACTTTTCTAATTTCGAATTATTTATTTAAGTTAAGTCTAGATCTGCAATGTAAACCTGAATGGCGATCTGTAATCATGATGTTAGATAAACCTGATTTTATACAAATTTGTAACAATTTGCTTCTCACGCATATTTTCTATTTTTTTTTTGTGTTTTATTTGCAACAACAGGCTGTTGCTGGGGTATATGGTCATGTTTTAACTTAGGCGTGAAATATTAATGTCCTTTAGATGCTTATCAATGCCTTCAAGTTCTTAAGAATACTATTTTTTTTAATAAATATTATAACAAATATTTAAACTACCGATTTTTCCCGAAAGGTAACGATGGAACCTACGCATTATCTACTCCAATTGTAGAATAGGTAGTGCAAAACATATACGAGATACAGTAGTAATCCAAACGTTAAGTGAAGAAGAGTTCCATGCCTGTACATATCAATATACTTACATAAAATTTTATTTTCTTTTTAAATATTAATTTTTATTATACATGAGAAACTAATAATTAATAAGTTTTGTTTGGACTCCTTAATGATTATTCTTTTTTTTTCATCGAGCACCACCATGTCTTCCTATATGTCAGTGTTAGGCAAATGTGTGTATTGCAACATGGATCCTGAAGATTATTTTATATTTATCTATTCAGTATGTATATTTTATGCATGTCGTATTCTTTAAAAATTTTTCAAAGCGTTAATTTCACTACACTACGGTTTCTTAGCAGTAAGACCAATTTTATGCAGTACGTACAAAAACATTACATATCAACCACTGTTTCGTGTGGGATTTTTAAATGTTATTTATGTCATAATAAAATATAAAATAACTAATTTACGAAAAGACACGTGGTATGAAATGAATGGTGCACATTTTAGAAGAAACATTGGGGATTATTTAAGAAAAATGATTGTAAGTGAATTGCCTTGGTTTTTATTTCTTCGGATAGGTACACTCATGGGATCATAAATGAAGCAATCAATGTATTGTATGAAACTCTCCCACGTATTTCTTCTTAGGGGGATACTCTTCATATAACACTTTTTTAAAGCATCAATTTTCTATGCTCTATTTAAAATTTAATAAAATGTTTGACACATATGATCAGCTAGTAAGAAATACATTCAAATACAGTTTAAGAGGATACTCAAGATACGACGTTTTATATACTTTCAATGTAACATAACAATTATTTCTCTACAGATATACTCAGAAGTGTTTTAAATTTACTTTATGTTGAAGCCTTGCTTGTTATAATAAATACTAATTAATTTCAAAACACGATATATAATATGAAAAAAATTCTCTAACATGAACTAAACAAACAAAGAATAAGCTTAGTATTTCAGTTAATTAATCAGTCATTATAGATGAACTATATACCGTCTATTTTTCCGCTTTCAGACGAAATTTCTGTCTGGTCTCTTCTTCTGTTTACAAATTTTGCTTGCACTCGCTATGGAGTGCAAGCAAAATTTGGTATATAGTATATCTTAAGAAGATATTGAAATGTACCACAAACTATAATCTTTCAGTTTCAAACATTCTGAAATCGGAGTGCTTTCTTGGTTTCTTATCTTCAGATCTTAACCGCATTGAGAATTTGGATCTGCTGTCGTTTGTTGTTGGAATGGTTACAATGATGTAATTAATTTAGGTAATATGGTTTTATTGAGGAATCATATCCATACAAAATGGCAGGAATGCCAAAATTTAGTTAATTGTATGTTGCGTCGACTAGAGGAAGTCATAGGAGGAAGCGGTTATTACACAAAATATTAATATCTGCATAATTAATTATATTATATACCTTAAAGGTTTTATTGTTTCTTACGTATTTCTCAAAAGTAATCGATTAAACAGTGAAAACCTTTCCATAAATAACCAAATTCAACATTTTAGGGTATGTTGCATTATTTTATATTTATATACATAACAATGCATGCCATAAACGCCAATAAAACGACATATCGTGTTTTATAGATTTTTGTATGTAATTTGGTGCCTCTAAATATACAGTATATTTTCTTCAAGGAATTGATCAAACTGTACTTTGTATTTTTGTTTCCAAAATTCCTTCCAATAAAATATGACAATAATTTCTGTTCAAGTTTGGAGTAAAGCTGTCATATTTTTTTATATCTCTGCTTACATGTTCATTGTCGTTAAAATGAGAGGGCACATTATCAGTTAGTAAAAGCGCTTTTCGAAGCAGTCCACATTTTTTTACTTTTGAACCTTTGGCATAAATTCTTCGAAAAACCAATTTTTGAATCAATTCTGATACATCCACTCACTCTTTTGGTGTCTATACCTAGTAGACCGACAAGACTTTGGAAGGTATGAGAATTTCATTGCTCAGGGTTTGGTTGATTTACTAATACACATCAAGGATAGCTTATGTTTGCTTGCGACATGCAAGAAGCGTTATACTAAGTTCTTGACTCCTTTTATGCCCCTGTACACTAGATTCTTTTCTCGAGGCTAGGGTCTTTGCTGGAAACATTTTATAATTAAGCTCATTTTTATCGCAGTTGTATATTTGATCTGCAGTGTAGTTTTCTTTGTCCATAATTTTTCTTTCTGAAATTTTCCACTGATATTCATCTGCAGATAGTTTTTCACCGCAAATTTTCATTTGATGGTACTTGACAAATCAAAATTTGAAAATCTTTTTTCCACATTGCAAGCTAACCGTCACTAGCAGCGAAGGTGTCAGGTACTTCAATTACTGGAACCTCTTGGCTTATTAAGTTGGCTTTTTGTTGTAAAATTAACCCCGATGAAGCCACTTTTTTGCTCCTTTGTTGAGTAGACCATAAGTAAAGAGCATCATCATGTTTTGTATTCTACTCTCTTCATGTTTTTTTTTTTTTGCTGAGAGACAGAAGATGTCAACACGCCAACAGTAGTAATGGCAACTCCATAGTCCACAGCTGCCTTTAATAATATTTATTGTGAAATAACACTCGTTGCATTTCGTATACATTACCTAACATGTATGTAAAGCTCACCACATATAACTTGAGCGGTGAAGGTCATATGCACAAGGGATAAAGGGGTAGTAGCGGGGTGTACACGCATGCATTTGTAACAGCTGTATCCATCTCTATCGTGCGTTCTCTCTCTTCTTGATCTGCGCTGATGACCGCTCAACTTATATGTGGTGACCTGTATGTACGTTTCCTAACGATTCCCTTTTAGCCACTCGCTTTATAGTTTCCAACTTTCTCTCTAAAGGAATCACTGTTTTTTTTTGCTAAAATTCTTTTATTGGGTCTTGCATTTTGGAACACTCGATGCGCATAAATACAGGATAAAATATTGCACTGATGAATTTAAAAGCTCGCGACAATAAGATGTTTTTACGTCTAGTCAAAAGAATTTTTTGTTACAATTTCCAAGAATTAGAGAAGCAATGGCACAATGTAAATAAAACGGACACCAAGGCACAGCAGGGGTGTGTTCAGAAAAGGAAAGAATGTTATCCAAGTGTCATTCCAATTTCACACTTGCCGTTCAGAAACAAAAAGATATCCCAAAATTATGACGTCATTGCCGTTCAGAAATGATTGGTGCGACGCTCGGAGTGTTCCTTCCATCACCCACCTATTTGTGATGGTTAATAGCGGGCGATTCATGGGACTTCGGGTCGGGGTATTTAAAGCGCGGTTCTGAGTGTTTTTAAGGTTATAATTATAATTTCATGTTATTTCACATCATATGGGTGTTTCTTGGAGTTTGAACAGTTTGTTTTTGGACAATTTTAATTTGATCCAAAAATTTTTTTCGATTATGATCCATTCTTCTAATTAGTTTACTTATTTCTTTGATGACTTTATTTTTTCATACATAACCTCTAACTCTGCAATGCTTAGCTATGACCTTTGACTTTTGCCACAAACTAACTCGACGCACTCTAAGTCTACGACGTTCAGAATTGGAAAGCGCTCCAAGTTTACAAAGTGGATGACGTCATAAAATATGACTTGACCATGTCAGTACCCTATCCAACATTTCTGAACGCACCCCAGTTCCGGATAAAGCGGAGAAAAGGGAAACCGCTTTTGTTCCGCATAATACCGAGTTTTAGATTACCAAGTTCCGGATAATTGAGCTGTGGAAAATATATTTTGAAGTCGTTTAAATTTGTTGTTTGCCTAAAGAATTAGTAAGTTCAATATAATCTCAAATGGTTTTGTATTATTTAAACTATTCTTTGATTTGTTCCTACCAATTTCAATATCTAAATAGTCCATATATGTTGATCCACATGACCATGACTGTCAACTTTGATCAAATAGAAATGTGAAGAATACTTTCGTAAATTGTAAACTTTCTTTCGTAGAATATAAAACTTAGAAGATATTTAATTGTGTTTACCTTTTTTCTGCAAATTTCCCTACATTGTCCACGCAAAAGGTACAGTATTTTACAGGGCAATATGACAACAAACACGGCTTATATGATATTTTTACAGTATATATATGTTTTTTACATTTTTGTATTCAGTTCTTACCTGTCAATTCCGACGATTTATGATTGAATTCATTGTGAATTATTTGTCTAAAAAACTTGGTGTATTACTCCCGTAAGACGACTTTTTAAAATTGCGAATCACCAATGTATATGCATACTGTTATATTAATAGGAGAACTACTTTTTAAGAAAATTTCAAAATAAATTTTTTCCTTTCTAATAGCCAAGTAAATGGCTAAACTTTGAAAAGTTTTAAAATATTTTTTCAATTTCCTTTCTGCCATTACCATTATTGATTCGTGTACAACGTAGTAGTGCATAAATAATTTAAAAAAAAAATTGTTACTTTTTTATCTTCACTAAAATACTCTTCTTTTTTACTTGGATAAAGATACAGAATCCAGCTATGAATTCGTCATAAAATTTACTTTGGGATAATGAGCCATGCATAACTTCGATGCTCTTTAAAATATTAAAGGGGGAAACGTTACTGATTCATGAATACTAAAAAAAAACTTATATTTGCATCAAAGATGACACCCTCATTATTTTTTGACATGCCTGGTCGATGTTCATACTTGTTTGTGTAACACTTTAAAAATAAATTAACAGATGTACTTATCTTAATATAATACATTTTGAAACATTTATCAACACTTAAAATTATATTCAAACAAAAACGGGAAATGTAGCAAGACGAGAAAGCATAAATTCCTGAAATAATTTTGATTTCATATTTCGCAGATTAATACATCTAATTATCATATAAAAAAGGAAATTGTGTATACGAACGGCCAATTTAAAAGAAACAAAAATCATTAATTTCAGTTAATTTTATGAACGCCTTTAATAATGTATCAATTGTTTTTATTATTTTCTTCATCTATAAATAACTACAGTCGACCAGTTTGGTGAGGTGCACTAGAAAAGGAAACGTATCGTTAAGGGGTACCGTTTATGATCCACGAGTGTACAATATGAAACATTTGTAATTTAAATCAATACAAGAGTATTATGTTATTTATGTATATTCATCTCGTAACTTAACAAGTTATTTTGTTTAGGAAGCATTCCACTTTGGAATAAATTATCTACTAATCTACTAAATGTTACGCAAGAATGTTTATATTTTTTTAATAATAATTTTGTTATCAGACATTTTAAATAATAATACTTACTACTATTACTATTATTTTTTATGGATGATTTTTTATATTTCAACTATAAAGCAGTTAGTTATTGAATGTCCGAAGTGTCAGATATATTCTTTTTATACAAATTTAACAGTTTGTTTTGAAAATTGGTATTTAGTTCCTATCTTTTCAAAGTTCCTTAGTTGAGAGGTGTTAACACTACGTTGATGTTATAATTACCTGCCCTTTAGTTTCTAATTAATAATTTCTTTAGTTTTGGAAAAGCATTTTTTTTTGAATTACTACAAATTAAACTTACCCGATTTCACCCGACTGATGAAAACTACGCAATATTTAATGGCCTACCCTTGACATGGATGTATTAAGCTTCAGCCACGAATAGTTTATTTCCCGACTGCGAAGAGCATAAATGCGCGCTCGCTTACTCTTTCGGCCAAAAATTTCATTTTCAATTTGTGCTTTACTGTACTAACTACTTAATTGAAAACTTTCGCTTGATCATTTTAATTCATAAAACTGTTCTTTATGCAATAGGTACCTCCAGAACTTTACAATATCTTATAATGCAGTACGTATATTGAATGGTACGCATGACATATATTTTACGAAAGGGTTTATTTTTCAAGACAATTTGCAGTGGTAGTTTCGTTTTATTTTTAACACAAAAAGTATAGCAAGAAAACAGCACAAAAATGTCTCACATCGGCAAGAATTTTAGAGGAGCTTTAAATGTTGTTTATGGCATACGAAACCTCATAAGTTAATATGCTTGTTATATGTTACCATATTATTTTAAAAATAAATTATTTCTTTCATAAATGTACTTATTTGAGCAGTTTTTCCATAAAACTAGTAAAATAATTATTTCATCAACACTATTGTGTATGTATAAAAAGTGCTTTAAAAGCAGATTTTAAAGACGTAAGGAATAATAAATTTTAGGACTGAGAACCACAAGCAACTTGATCTGTGTCATGTTGATACACCTTAATATATACATAATCGGGAAATATTATGTAGGATTTTTAGATGTTGTTTATATCACAACAAAATCTATATAAAAACGACACCAAGTGACACCAAAAACGGATTCGATTCTCCCATCTAGTATTTTTCGCGCTTTGTGTAAGCAAATGGCTCCTCATGTATTCTCAATGTGTAAATTCGTTTTAGCATTATACATGTTAAAATTATAATCAGTCAGAAAGTCTATAGGAAGTCATATTCTTGTTTTTGTTTTAAATATTGCCCGATCTTTTGAGAACGTCCTGTATTAATCGAAATAATAAGGCAGAAGCACAATTTAGTGTTAATTTATTGTTTTCTAGATTAACATTTTCAACTAAACCTTATTATACATCTTTTTGTAATCTGTACAATTCTCTGTGGGTTTTTCAGTGTGACTCATTTTTATTGTCCCTTAAATCCATTAATTGCATCCTGGTGGTAATATGCTTGCACAATCTGTCAGGGCAATTTTGCATCTCACTTGAATATAGCAACTGTTTATCCATTCATCGCTGTCATTGCCATTAAGAAAGAAGTATTTGTTTGATTAATTTATACATTTAAGTCTTTCTAACGGATTTACAAATTTTTGGACATCTCGAAAAGTTGATAGAAATCAAGGTGTGTTCTTAAATTTTGAGGCAGAAGTTTTTGTACGACTTGAATGTTGTAAGGATAGAATTGTAGGTATTTCGGAATGCAGCGATCTACGGTTCGAAAATTTAGTGCTAATCCTTGTCGTTTGCATATTTATCTCCTTCACTCAAGAACTCGAACTCTATTGACAAATTAAGACAAATGTGTCAGTATTTGAAAATAACAAATGGTGATGAATACATTTCTCGATGAATGGCGTTTACTTCAAATACAGGTATTGCGCGATTGTTAGAATAATACTAGAACAGATGAATTTTGGGGCGATCTGTTGACAAAAATAAATTAGTATAACTGTCCAATGTAATAAAAGCAAAACTCTTTCATACTGCAATGCTGTATAGTATATATCAACTTGATTCTGATTAAACATCAAACCTCAATGGCTAAAAACTTTTAATGCCAAACTAAATTGCATGTATGGTATAGAAAATGCACATAGGGTATACCAGATTAGAGGTGGGCAGTTCGGGTCCGAACCGGTTCAGTGAACCGAATCCCAGCAGGGAACCGAGGGAGCCGGTTCACTAAATTTCAATGAACCGGATCTCGGCTCACTTGGGTCGTTGCTTAATTTGTATATGTTACCGTAAATACCCGAAATCCGTTTTTACGCGAACTTACTAGTAAGAATGCGAAGTAACTGCGAGCATTTGTAATTTCGCGTTCTGACTAGGAAAGACTCGAATTAAAATTTTAATTCGGCTATTTACTGCAAGTCTCAGTTAGAACCCGTTCTAACTACACGTATAATAGTAACTAACCGAAATACACATCTCTTACCAGCGGGCATACTTATGAAGTTATACCAAATACGATCTTTCTTCTCTTTCTTATAATAAAACACAATTGGTTTCAAGATTATTTAATGCGTTGCGAAGTAAACTGACTTTATTATTACATGGGCTATTATAGTGACATTTTGAATTGTATGCGTGTAGTTAGAACGGGTTCTAACTGAAAGCTGCAGTAAATAGCCGAACAGTGGCGGCTGCTGCAGGGAGGGCAACGGGGCACTGCCCCCCCCCCCGTGACAAATTTCTTTTAACAGATAAATTAATTATAAATACCTAATTTGTATGTAATTTTTCTGATTTGTTTGATAACAAATAATATGTTTTCGGAAGTAACAGTCCGTCTTTTCAGCGCGTTTAAAAATCGCAGTCTGACGTAGGTTCCGGGGCATCTCGCGCGACTGCCCCGTCTGCATTAGAAATCGAGCGATGAAACTGGCGCGGGTAGCACGCGTATATATGTAGGTGGCGGGGCACTGCTCTATGGTGCCGGGTCCGAGTGGCGGCGGTCCAGTATGTAATATACAGCGGTGAGTGTACGTTGTAATTTCTATCGGTGCAAATGCAACTATGAATTGCGTTAGTAACATTAAGACAGAATTAAAAAATCTAGGTCTCCCTTGACCAGATTTATTGATTAAACTAGAAGATCACAACTAGAAAACTAATAAAACCGTGACGAGAAAATTCAACAGAAGCTCTTATAGTTTATCAGAGTGGTTGTGTGAGTGTAATGTGCAAAATGCTTTTTTCTATTTCGGTACTATAAAGTTCACTTTACGACATCCGTTTTGGTTTCAAAAGTATTTCTTTATCGCACGCTAATTTTGTTGTTTTGAAGTTGGTAACAAAAAAAAAATGGAACCAAATTATATTAAATGTCAAAATGTAAGCCTTTAATGTAACAAACATGTGCAATAGAAGTTGTACAAAGAATAAAAAGCACACATGCTAACATTTTATTTACTAATAACAATATAAATTGTTAAGCAGAGTTGGATGATAAGTTTTCTGATGCTACTATTGTGATTTACTTCCAAGGTTGAATAGTACAACCACAACTGCTATAAACGTTTGCTTTTGATAATTTGTCGAGACTATGTTGGCGAAAGGTTTTGTAAATTGTCTTCTGCTATTTTGCGAATCTCTGGGGGCGTGCAAAATAGAAAAAATCAAGTGAACGGTGTTTTTCTACTTTGAAGAGAATAAAAACATTTTCTAGAAATACCATGCAGGAAAGCAGACTATGTGCTTTACCAATGTGTTCCATTGAAAAGCAATTACTGACATCAACACCAAACTTCAATGAATGAGTTATTAATCATTTTGCTGATCGTAAGGAACGACGGATGGATTTTATTTTCAAACAAGTTAATTAAATAGCATATTGAGTTTGTTTTTTGTCTGTACTTAATTTTTGATATTAAACACTCAGACCCCCGGTGCCCTCCCGTCCCAAAAAATCACGGGCCACTGTAGCCGAATTAAAATTTTAATTCGTGTCTTTCCTAGTCAGAACGCGAAATTACAAATGCTGGTAGTTACTTCGCATTCTTACTAGTAAGTTCGCGTAAAAACGGATTTTGGGTATTTACGGTAACATATACAACAAACTGATAATTTGTCAAATTTGTGTGCATTATAGCTTCAAATAAATTGTTTGTCAAACACTTTGTATAATTGGTGTACGCGCAGCCTAAATAATCCCGCGTTTGGGCCGACGCGACGGCGCCGAGTATTACATGTCCTACACGTTCCTGGGATCCACACGGGTAAATGAGCCGGTTCCGGGACCCGGCTCACTATGAGGAGCTGAACCGAGTGAGCCGGGTCAATGAAAAGAACCGTTTTGCCCACCTCTATACCAGATGCATTTTAGACACTGAAAAGGAAAACGGGAAGAACAGTAGAAAAACTAGAAGACGAACAGGAACAAGAGCTGTTGAATTAGATTTTAAGGAAAGAACTTGCGAAATTTAAAAATACAATTAAGTAATTTAACCTAAGGTATGATATCAAGAGCCATTTCTCATCGTAAAGAAGAAAGAAAGGTCGAGAAAAATATAAACAAAAGAGTATTTCTCGAAGCAAGATAAAAATTAAGGTATAAAATACTATGATATGATATAAAGTTCATTGCATCTTGCTATAGACCAGAGGTCCCTAATTTTTTTTGTCTCGTGACCATTTGCCATGTTTTTCGGTTTTGTGTAGACCCCCCTGCTTACCTGATATTGTTTCTTTGCAAATCCATAAACTTCAAATGTGTTTTTGACAGCTGGTATAGGGCTACTCACTTGGAAAGCAGTTCTTCGTGGATATCTTGATGTATAATAAAAGGAACATATGCCAATAATAATGCTTCATTGCCAGGTAAAGTTGACTCGTCCAGTTGTATAGAGAAATGGGTTGTTTGCAAATAATTACACAAGAAGCTTTCAATATCATAACTCATTTCATCAATACGTTTTTCAACTGTGTTGTTGCTTGAAGGAATTCTTTTAATGATATCCGATGCAGGTTTGTGTAATACAGTTTTTAAAACCTTTTCAACGGCTGGCAAAATTAACTTTTCTCCGATAATATGGCGTTTTCCGGATTTTGCTATAAGTAGCGAGATATTTTAAGACACCCGCAAACCATAATCGTCTCTTTTTGTGACGTCGAAGCGAACATTTTGTCCACCGTGGGTCTCTTCTGAAATTTTTCTTTGAGCATTTCATAGTATTCCAGATCTTTATCCGTTTTATCAGGGTGGGATCTTCTCAGATGATCTTCCAGTTTAGATGATTTCATAGCGTCATTGCTTAAAACTTTGTTGTATAAGAGGCACATAGGCCCTATCGTGGCCCCCATTAAATCACATGCACCCCCCAAATTTTTTTTGCTGACATGGACTCCTTGCAGGTCGTCGTCGATTCCTGGGGGTCGATATAGACCACTTTATAAATCACGGCTATAGACAGTCTCAACTCCATTCTGCAGTACAGGTTTAATAGCAATATTGCATTTCTTATTATCTTAGTAATCTATAAACACCATTTTCGTATCCGTCTGCCTTGTTGCAAATCCTACATGCAAAATATATGGCAATTGTTAATTTTGACAACCACGACATCAATTGCCATAAGACATGTACTGCATTATGGGGTTGAGACGGTCTAGAGTCCGCTTTTCACTTTTTACACTTTTTTCAAAAACCTTCTTCACTTTTTCACTATATTTTTAAATTTTCCCCCTGGAAGCCCTGTTTGTAATGGAAATTTGAAGTAAGTATAATTACTATTCTTTTTCATCTGATTATTTTGATATTTTAAATACTAAAATTTTTATATTTATATTTTTATACAGAGTTATCAGTTCGAGTCTCAGGTTGCGACTTATCACCCAGTTTTTCACGTCTTCGTGATGACCGGCTGGTCCTACTTTGTTATACTTAATGCCTTCTTTAATAATTATTACAACAAACTTTAAATCTACCGACTCTTCGCGACAGCTAGCGATTAAACCTACGCAATGTCTAGGCTGCTTACCCCCTTCCAATATAGCCAAACTTGATAATAATTAGTGTATAATGCAACGGCAAACAATTAAGAGGTGTTCCTTGTCTCTACATGTCAAAGCACGCGCATAAACGTTACGTTTCGATTTTTTAATAGTGTTTATTCGTTTTTGTACCTCGGTCACTATGTCTTTCTATATGACTATGTTGGGCAAGTGTGTGTATTGCTACATGAATCCTGATTATAGGCTGGCCCACTATCCAGTATGTATATATATTTGATTACATGCATGACATCTCCTCCATTTCAGAAAAGAGTTTATTTTTCGAAATAAGGCCGCAGGGCCAGGTTTTATTTACTATATAAGACAAAAATATCACATATCGTCAAGTATTATGTAGAATTTTGGAATTAGCATTGAGAATTATTTAGGATGCCTGGATTTTTATTTCTTCTGATGATAGGTACATCAACAAGTAAAAGTTGTCAAAATCGCAATATTAAATCACTACCCGGAATATTATGTGCTTCCATGTCTTTAATTTAACAAGTTATTTTGTTTTGGAAACAATCTATTTTGAAATATTGAAGAGTGTAAGTATTTATTTTAATAATAATGTTGTAAGCTTCTAGGAACATTTGTAATAAGTGTAGTTATGATTTTTGATATTTCATCTATTAAATCTGCTAGGCATATATGACCAGAATGCCAGATATTATCTTTCTATAACATTTTATCACCGCTTGCTTTTGAGACTAATTATGACTATTGTTTAGCTATTCAAAAAGAACTATTTTTACTGAAATTAAAATAAATTTTAAATCTTCCGATTCTTCCCGAACACTACCGAATGACCTTCGCAATATTTGAACCCACACAAAATTTGACTATCCACATATCTTCCTCTCAAAAATCTTTAATTATTCGTTGTCTCTTTTCGTCAATCACTTTATACTTATCAATATCCTTCAGCTCTCGTACTACGAAAGTTATTATTAGTAGTAGTATAAGATAAAATGATTGTAAACACATTTATTATCACAGTTATATAATATGTTAAACAGTTAGTCCTCATTGCCTCTATATCAATGAAGGAGTAAATAAAGGTAAGTTACAATATACTACCAGAGATAGTACCCGAGTAATATATACGCGATAATCATGAAATATAATCTTTCAAATGAAATAACATATTATATTACATGGATGGAAATTTATCAAGAGTTGATAATTGTCATGAAACAATATTCACTTGTCGTGGCGCTAGATATCACCATATCATAAACGCAATTATGCTCGGCAAAGAAAATTCTTCCTAGTTGTTATCACTATAGCTATCAAGGTACATTTTTGTTTACAGTTTTTACACATGACATTAAATCTACTTTACACCGCCAGAGTGTGTGTAATGCCTTATTCTGAACAATCTCGTATGAAATAATATACAGGTGCTCCCATAATATAGAATACATTCAGTAAGTAGGTTGTTCGAAAAAATTCTTGGGCAGGTCGGTTTTTAACCATCATTTGCATTTGAGAAACGACGTGTAACACCATATATGTTTTCTTGATTTTGAGAAATTTTTCATTGTCGAATTGATAGTATAAAAACGTTTGCGGTTCTACATACTTGCGACATTTTTTAGTAAGTGACAGTTTGATGCTAGAAAACGTAAATTTTATTGTAAAAATAGTACATTTTGAATTGTTTTTAGGCTAATACCGCGTGTTCTAGTGCAGCTAAATTTTGCAGTCTATTGACGCAGACCGTGCACATTAAATAACCTCATCTGGGGATTTTATCGACCATTCGATCGGTTCTGACCTGTCAAACACTTCCTCGAAAAGCGATTGCCCAGAAAATCTCGAATAGGGCGCGAGTAGTACTTAAACCATAAGATATAATTATCTGGAAGGTCAAGAAAAATGTGTATTTTTATCCAGAACTCCAAAATTTCAAGGAATTTTTCCTATAATATTTTATTTAGTTTTAATTGAGATCATTTCACACTATACAGATGTCTTGTATTATAGTTTTTTTTATAAAAACTATACATTTAAAAATAAATTATTTCCAGACCCCCTGTTTTTTTTTCAATAATTTTTGAATAAGAAACAATCTTGTAATATGATTATAAAGAATCGTTTAACATATCGAAAAAGTAATTGCCAGTGCAAACATATATTTGTTTGACATAAATCGATACTTAAACAGTGCTGTCTGATTAACTTCATTCTTTGATGTAATTAATCGAAACACTGTAGATTATCTTCCATACTTAATGTTCAGTTTTTAATCTTCACGAACTTTTGGATGTCCAGTTTTTGGATTACCTTTAACATAGCCAGTTTCTTCAAATTTAAACTTTTTGGTACTGACTGTAGATGATTTGATGATTACGGTGGTCTGAATATTTTGCATTAAACAAACCGGATACTTCCTGCTATTTTCTCGCATTCTTCCTGCATACGATGAAAATTAATATTTCTATCCGTTATATCGTACTATATACAGGCTGTTTAAAAAAGATGCGGCAATATTAAAGGGGTTGATTGTCCAGGCCATTTTATACAAAAAAGTTTACAATAAACAAGGTCCGCAAACGCTTCGTTACCGATCTACAGCGTGTTGAAGTTTAATTAAAAGAAACAGTAAAAATTAGATTTCTCCAAGACGGCATTAAAGATCATAATTAAATTTTAGGCGTGTTATTTTTCAAGAAAAAAATAGGACGCCGCTGATTTCTCTAAAAATAAAAATATGTTTCTATTCTTTGTTTAATTGTGAAGAAAAAATCTCTCTTAACTTTCTATCATACGACGTACCGTTTTTGAGTAAAAAAAAAACACATTTTAGTGCATGTACATTTATTACAGAATTTTTTTTTAAATAACAAGGGTTTTATTTAAGGGCAAAAACAAATATTTTACCATACCAACAATTTTAGCAAGCAAAAATTACAATAACTGTGCAAAGTGACCACCTCGAGCTCGGATGCAAGAATCCAATCTTCTCCTCATCGACTGGCGAACTCTCTCAAAAACAACAGGATCGGTTTCAATTGAGTTGCAACCAGCAATGATTCGATTTCTTAAATCTTCTACGTTTTCCAATGCCGTCTTGGAGAAATCTAATTTTTACTCTTTCTTTTAATTAAACTTCAACACGCTGTAGATCGGTAACGAAGCGTTTGCGGACATTGTTTATTATAAACTTTTTTGTATAAAATGACCTGGACAATCAACCCCTTTAATATTGCCGCATCTTTTTTAAAGAGTCTTTGTTAAATCAGAAGTGGATATAAAACTGACACTTTGTAATTATTATACTTACGTGATCTTTATGATATCTAAAAAATATTAGACACTTAAAACAAAATCAGAAAACGCTTTTCCTTTCATGTTCTAATATTCAATTGTCATTGACGCGAAAAATTTGTAATATAAGATGGTAACATTTTTAATTATCAGTTGAACAATAAAAAAAAACTTTTAAAATCAACAAAAAAAAAGGAGCTAATAAAATTACGTCATGACTCAAAAACAAATATATTTGAAAATCGACTTCTGGACAAAAATGTGTATTTTTATCCAGAATTCCAAAATTTCAAGGAATTTTTCCTATAATATTTTATTTAGTTTTAATTGAGATCATTTCACACTATACAGTTGTCTTGTATAGTTTTTTTTATAAAAACTATACATTTACAAATAAATTATTTCCAGGCCCCCTGTTTTTTTTTTCAATAATTTTTGTATAAAAAACAATCATATTACAACTTTATAAAGAATCGTGTAACACAGTGTTTCTCTATTTCTAACGAATTATCAAATATTGAGCTTATTAGTTTATTTGATCATTATATACTTTGTAAAACAATTACACATTTATTTACTCGGAATACGTATAACATTTTGATATAAACAAAATTAAAGAACATAAATATTAACATTTTAACACATATAATAAAATATATGTATTGAATATAAAATATTTAAGTGTTAAGAAAAATTATTATTTGTGATAAACCGTGAAACTGATGAATTGGACCAATGTGTTTATCTTTGGTTTGAAATTTGTCAAAAGTAATCGCAGACCATCTTTTTGTGTTAGGAGAATAACTGTACAATAGCACTAATTCGCTTTTCTACAATGTAAGAAGTCAGAAACTTGATCTCATTCCAAAGTGTTTCTCTGTGCCTATTTCTTACCGAAAAAGATTCAATATTATCCTGTATATACAAAATCTTTCCTTCACCATTTTGTAAATCTATCATAATTTCTTGTATTGAGGCAGCTATCATATTTACATCCCCGTTAAAAGGACCTGTTACTCAATTATGGTATTATTGTCTGTTTTACGTCTTTAAAGGCAAATATTCATCATCAATCATCATCTTTTATTTTTTCAATATGTCTGCAATATATTTCTAAATCAGTATCCCCGATGTTTTTTGCGCTTATTGTATTTAAAACAAGAAAATATAAAATATTCTCTACGAGTCAAATTAGTTCTGTAGGGAGTTTAAGAAGGATGTGATGGAACTCTTAACTTTGATGAGATTAATGTCGTTGACATTTTTGTCAAAAATTCCTTAAGCTTTTCAGACATGTCTGATAAATAAGCAACGTCGTTAGGTAATACCTACTTCAACGTTAAATGTCATTTCATATTTAATTGTATGTGGAAATTCAATGATCGAAGAAATAAAAAAATCTTTTGAGACAATGACAAGAGCAGATTCTTTAAATAACCATTTGTTACTTCATACGGAAGTTAGATGGCTATCTACATCTAACTTCCGTATAAAGTAACAAATGGTTATTTAAAGAATCTGCTCTGATTTATTTAATTAAAGATATTATCAAATTCATTTATTGATACAACCTATGAGTCGTTTAGCTAATAAGTGTTGTCGGTGTAAAATGTAGTCTATAGTGAAAATGTAGGAATTTCAGAATTTTCTGCTTTCAATAATGAAGCTTCGTCAGCAGCACAAGCAAGAATGTTAGAATCTTAGTTTCATCAGGAATTGTTTTCACAACATTAAACATGAGGTGTGGGCCCCACACGACTTTCTTATACATATGCGCATTTCATATTATGCAAAGTTGTTCTAAATTAAGCTTTAAATACTTTTATCCTCTTAAAAAATACGCCCGTGAGTAAATGTCAGGTCCGAATTATGAAAATTCTTTTATACAAAAATTATTCAAAATCCTATTCTAAGTACTTCTACTCTCTTAATAAATCTCTACAGAATGCATACTTTGTAAGATATTTGCGACAAAATGCTACTCGCTAAGAGTAAAAGTATTACTTCCGGTCCGAATTTTGAACTTTTGTTATACAAAAAATATTCCAAATCTAGCTCTAAATACTTTTATACTCTTGATAAATATATATGGAATGCATAATTTACGACATATTTGCAAAAAATAACTATGCGATAAGAGTAAAAGTGTTACTTCCGGCCCGAATTTTTTAAAAAAGATTATACTAAAGGTATTCGAAATTAAGTTCTAAATACTTTTATACTCGTAACGTACCTGTCTAAAAAACATAGCTTGCGAAACTGTATTCGCAAAAAACTGATTTTCGGTAAGAGTAAAAGAACTTTTTTCATAAAATTTTTCTCAAATTTAATTTTGAGTACATATGAATTCTTTATAAATTTGTTTAAACTTAGTAGTTGCGGAATAATTGGAAAAATTCGATTTTTACACTGAAGTAAACTACTACTTCCGGTTTGCCGATTTTACTGAAAATCTAATCAGATCTCAAGAAGGAGATTATATTCGTAAATACAAAATTTGAAATTGATATCTGTAGCGGTTTGACCGCTATCGTGGTCACACACACAGAGAGACATATTTTAAAACCACTTTTTCGGAATCAGGGGATTTCAAAACGTCGACATCTGCAAAAATCTCGACGTCGAAAATTTTCATCATCACAATACTTCCTTATACTATGTATAAGAAAGTGAAAATAGACAAACCTTCAGTATCAGTAGTTAAACATTTCCTCAATGATTTTATTATTTTTAGTGTATCGCAAATACGCCAATAATATTGCTTCATTTATAGCGAACTGACTTTTATACATTTGCAACGTAAATGATGGTTTTCATATTCACAAAGCTGTTCTTCAACAACATTAACCATCTCACCGGTTCGTCTGGAAACAGAATTGTTGCTTAATGGAATTGAAGAAATATTGTTTGGATTTAATGTAGTCGTATCGCTTAAAATTTCTCGAACAACTGGAATTATTTTTTCCCAATATTATGAGACTTGCCGCATTTTGCTTTTAACAGTGACATTTTGTATGGTCACAAGACCTTTGTTAAGTTGAATTACCGAATTAGTTTGACATCTTGTCAGTGTAAATTTTAAGTTTCCATTGTTTAGTTATTTTTATGTTTTAATCTATATTTCTTTAATTTTATATGATTTTGGTTGATGGTAACCATCTTTACGATGGTCCAAAATGGAGAATATAATGTTGTCCATAATAACCATCACTTGGAAGACCGTACAAGATCCCCAAGATCCTCACGGGTCATATGTCAGGTATAATTTTTCAAGTTTGAATTCATATTGTGTTTCTTTTAGGAATATTGGTTCAGTTGTTAAGATTTGTCAACTTAAAATCGAAGGTATATTCAGAGACAAATGTAACTACTTAGAGAGATTGGCGAAGGAAATGGAATTTATTCAAGTGGAATGTGATTGCGAGTCCAGCTTGTGATTGCGGAGTTGAGATTGAAACATTTAAACATATTGCTGAAGAATGTCTTCTAGCTAAGTTTGAATTTGGATATACAGATTTACATAATTTAACTCCAGAGGCTGTTGATTGGATCTTAACAACTAAATACCTTTAGTTTTGTGGCGCTGTGATGTATAGGTTTTTTTATTCTGCAGGTTTTTTCCTACATCCTAGACCAAATGGTGCAGTGTTTTAGAGGGCCCCCTGCAGTTATGGCCGTTCCAAATATATTTTTACTTTTATAATATAATTTATATATGTTTCTTTTGTTGTACCTGTCATGTAGTTTCATACGAATATATATATACGGAATTCTTAAATAAATTCACAAGTGTTTAACGATTGACAAACTTATTTTTTGAATTAAGGAAACAATCAACATCTTCGTCTTTCTTATCGGGATATTTTCTTGATAAATGTTCTTTCATTCTTGAAGGCTTCGTTCCCTCGTTTGAAAAAACTTGCTGACATTCAGTGCTATTGGTAACTGCTCATTAATTAGCGAAGGAATTAAACCAAATTTTAAATATCCAATAAAATATTGGCGACATTTTCGTTTTTCAGAATGATTTAGTGAACTGTTTAATTTTCCAAAAAAATAAAAAAACTAATAATAAGTAACATTAAAAAACAGCTTTTTATATTTTTATCACTTCATTTCTTTTGTTTTCTTCTTGTTTAGTCTGCGCTCTGTCTTTAATTAATATTAATATTTTTAATTATTATATTTTTTTAAATACTTGTCCTTAAAAATCTCATAAGACAAACATTAAACTGTTATTACAATTAAAATTGTATATTGATGTTATTGATGTTTATTATTTCGTCGCACAAACTATACATATTTATTTGTTTAGTTATTGTATGTACAATATAACGAATGAAATATCTAATTATTCTTAATATTATGTTTTGCTATATAGTCTAGAAAATTGTTTATTGCTCCCCAAGATATAAATTGTTACTAATCGCCCACCAATATCTAAAAACGTCCACGGGGGGCGAAATCGTCCCCGTTGAGAAACACTGGTTAACTTATATACTTTAAAGTTTATAATGTACGTAGGTATATCAAGCATCCAACTTTTAAGTTTTTTATCAAGTAGTTTAACAGATAACGTACAATTTTGTTGTCAGTATCTTCGATAAGATTATAGTATGAAATGGCAAAGTAGTTGTGAGTGAAACGCATAATAATATAAGTGGTATTAAACGAATTTCTTTTAGTTTTTTGGTGGGTTATAATAACTTGCAAAAAATATTGAGGTAAATTAAAACATTTCTGCTACTTCAAAAATTTTTTCTATTCAAACTGTCGGTTTTTTTTTTTAAATAATAACTCAAGTAGGAATTGTATGTGTTCTAATAAAAAGGAAATTACTGTAAACAATATGAATCTTGGATGTTGTAGTGTGATATTTAATGACTAGAAATTACTGGTGAAAATAAAATACGATAATTTTAAGTTTCAAAATAAATTTAATAGTAATTCCACTACAATATTGTTTCGTCACACAGTGACTTCATCAGGTGGATGAAATTACTTTGTTATATTATTTGAAATATATCAAATAGTACATGACAAGTCAATACAGGGCTACCTACATTCATTTACAAAAATAACACATGAAATATAAAAGAAACGTGCAACATAAGAATTTAATGTATATATTGTGCAACGATAATATATTGTATATTAGAGGGAGAAGGAGAATTATTTTTAGTGATAACAATAACGTTTTACTAACAATGTGCAAACAACTTTTCCAAATATTTATAATTTAAATACTCTTGAATTGATTAGTGCTTCTGACTATCGACTTTTTTTTAACAATCCTGCGAAATTAATTCATCGACATACATATACCCCTAATCGTTTGAGGCAACTTATTATAGATCTTCTATAATTTATCTGTGGATCTTGTATTATAATTATGTATGTCTCTGCGAGACTTGTAGCTAGTGATATTTTTTTTGTATGTATGTATATATATGGAAATGACATTTTATTTGCAATGAAAATTTCATTTTAACCCTTAAATTTCCCCATGCTATTGTGCAGTAAGACAGAGCAGAGTAGAACATAGAAAAGTATGACAACCTTGGTTCTTGATTTTTGATTGTTTATGTTTAACGTTATATGATTTTCACTAAACCATAGTTCGTTATCATGAAAAGGGAAGAGCCTAAGCATATACGAGTGGTAGTATATACACAGATACAGATTGTCGTATTTAAAAGTTAATATGCATCTTCAAATACACACACATAAACATGTACCTATGTATGTATGTATACAACAGTTCAAGAATGTGGCCCCCCACACCACCGGTCTTATGGTGGTGTGGGTAAACCGAGAGCGCGAACACCATGCGCACATGGCATTCGATCCGTATCTTTAGAGCGTGAACTTATGTACATTGTGTCTGAGCAAACTCGCAAATATTAAAATAAAATGCCCTTAGCTGTCGAGGAAAAAATACAGATTGTGTTATGGTATGCGAAGGATAATTCGTACAAAGACGTGCAAAATTTATTTGTATAGTTCATTATAATATTTTGTTTCGTTTTAAATGTGAGAATTTTATTTTAGTTACAATTTTTATAGTTTTGTTTCAGTTCAATGTTAATACATTATACATCAATTACCAAAATAGCGGAGCAATTCCTTAAAGCAAACGCCTGCATACTAGCTTTCAACGTTTTGCACTGAAGCCTCGGTCTCGGTACCCGGTGTCCCCCCGATATGAACTCATCTGTATTCCCCTATTATCGTACCCCTCCATTTCATGTTTGCATGCACATGTGTGCGTGTCTGTGTTTCCCTATATCTACTTTTATTTCATCAAACGGTATATTACGTATATTAATAATTACTTAGAAACTCATCCGCCAAGTAGATTTTTTAACGTTCTGCATTATTCTTTTTTTTGCTCTTCATCTTTTTTAATTCTTTAGCTTGACGCTACCTCAACACATATAAAAACTAGCATCCTAATATGTATATCCATTGTGTTCTATAGCTATATCTATACGCCTTCCGAATTTTTATACAAAAGTTGTTTCAAGTCTTCTTAATAAAATAAACTTGTGTGTGTTTCAGACATCTGGTCTGAATTTGAATTTTTTGTATACAAAAATTATTTTGTAATACTCTTATAGTCAATAAATCTCTACAGTATTACCCTACTTCCGATACAGTCTTAGCAGTTACGTACCATAAATTAATTTTCAAATCTATAATTTAGTATTTTTACATATTACACAATTCATGTTAAACAATATGCAAATAGTTTTACATGCAAAAGTATAATTCTTCAGGCTTACTTTACAGGATTGGACTTAAATGAATAATGTAATTCGAAATTGGGCACTGTAATAGCAATAATAGAATAATATGTAACAAGCTGTACATTTTGTATACCGGTTGTGTCAAATACCATTAGGCATAACAAATCAATGTATACGTATATACGATGTATACGTCACCGGCATTGGGGCGGCAGTAGGTACCGGGTTGACATACATATACATACGTATACATTGATTTGCTATGCCTAATGGTATTTGACACAACCGGTATAATGTTCTATTGCCCATTCTGTACGAATTTTTCCAAAACGCGGGTTTGTCAACGTGGCACAGTTTTCAATAACGATGTTTGCAACTTACTATACGTATATATAAAAGTAGTTGTATCTATCGGTGGCGAATGTAGATGACGTTGTAGGGCTGGCGGGTCTTTGCGCTGAAAGTATTTTATTTAAAATCGTAAGCCCCGTCTGCAACGGACCGAGCTCTTGTTTACTTTTATTAGTTACATGAGTTCTATTGCGTAAAACTGCCGTCAATATCCGTCGCGAGATACTATAGTAAGGTAAATAAGTGATTTACCTGGGCTAGAACTTGACTGTATTCAACTGCGATGGAAAATTTGCAATGTATTACTATCGTGACAAGCAAAAACCCGCGTAGTAAAACATGTGTCGTCGAATACACATAAAGCACGTATTCCTGGGTCTGCAACTGCTTATGAACGCAGTAAGCATTTAATTCGGATCTACTTAAAGTGCTAGAAGCGTGTAACATTCCATGCAATACGGTGAATCATCCTGAGTTTACTTACGGTAAATATAGTGCCTTGCGTGTGCCAGCGGAATCCACCTTAAGGACCCTATATACGATTAAATTAAGACTTCAATTGTCAGTTACTTAAACGATAAAGATATTTGGGTCAGTAGTTGAAACTACTGGTGTTAAAGGGCGTAATATTGCAAATGTTTTAGTTGGGATGGTGAACAGCGACACGGCAATGCCTACAGATCTACTTGCCTCTGAGAGACTCGAAATAAACTAATGCAGAACCCACATCACATTACGTAACTTCGTGTTTGAAATTGCTGTGGAGTGAAAAGCACAATAAAAATAAAGAAAGGGTTATTATTTCTAATAGATGCAGCTGCATGTATAAAAGCTACTGGTCGGCTCTTACAACAAAGATGCAGTAGTATGACGCAAATTACACACATGCTTTTTATTGAGAGTCAGAGGAAATGAAAAAATGCTACCCGAATGCAGATGAGTTGATAACTAGTTCTGTTAAGAATGTTTTTGTGACGGCATCTGTACGCAAGCATTTATTTCTGTAAAAAGTGCCACATGTCGACGTTAAAATTTTTCATTTTCATTTGAAGTGGCTTCTCTATCATAGTCAACGGGAGTTTTGCACCAAGTAATTTTTTCAGTTTTTCCTGATTTTATTGCAGGAATTTCATGATTCACATCACCCTCTGTCTTTATCTGGATACAGGATCTCGAAAGTTCCAGCAGTATCTGATTGTAAATTCTCTGGTCCGACTACTGCATAATCAACAAGCTCTTCCTTATCTGTTATGCCGTCAACGTCTACTTAGTCGATATCAATTGTTTCAGCAATTGCCTCCAGTTCTCAAAGGCCTAAACTACTTATACTCTTTTTGTATGCCAGAAACACGTTACATAAAAATGAACCACTAAATAAATAAACAGCAGCGACACAGTGCATAGGCACTCATGGGCGAGATAAGGGAATACGGTTCAGTTTCACTCACATTAGACCGACTCGTGTTTTGTCGGCTCTCGGGCACCGTATTTTCCCCGAGAGCCGACAAAACACGAGTCGGTCTAGTGTAAGTGAAACTGAACCGTATTACCTATCTCGCCCATGTATAACAGGCACGAATATCCCCACTCCCACTATCTAGCTGTCACACCTTGCTTCGTCCGACAGGTGGGCAAGTGCAAACTACATGTTATATTTTTGGAATACGGAGGTATAATAACAAATCGAAACAACTAACTTAGTAGTCGAATGATTTTTCCTTAATATTATTTCACTTCATTTTGTGCCTTCACTACATGTACAATTTAATTAGAAATAAATGTGACACCCACAATATTACAATATTAGAGTAATGATCAAGATCATTATCACTTCTCGCCTTCATAGATTCTTATAACAAGTGATCTTATTAGATTAATTTTCTTTACTGATAACATCCTGATGATGCTAATTTAGTTTTGGTTAATTGTGTTATATTTATGTATCTCCTTACTATAGTAACAACCCTAACTTCTTTATTTCGTAAAATTAGTTGTTCTAATTGTGTACATAGCGAAATATTTAAAGGGAAAGTGGTATGTCGTTAAGTTTACTATAATGTTTTTTTTTTCCGCAAAATGGAGATAAGTTCAGGGGAAATAAAATATTGACATTAGTTCACTGAATATGAAATTAATAACGTGTTAGATTTAATATTTGTACTTTTCCAATGAAGCAAGTAGGTTAGAATATCCTTGTTTTACGTAAATAAATTGCTTATTCTATCATTTGAATTATTAGGAATTTTATAATAATAGAGCCACTGAAATTCGAAGATCTCACTCGATCGATCATAATCAGCTGCATTTAAAACAATATATTTAGTGGGTGATACGGTTTGTGTATTAAAAATCAGTGTTAAAAGAAAAATAGAACATCGATTTAGAGTTTCGACAATTTTTATTCTATTATCATTTTCAGAAAGCTAACAATGATGGTTGGCGGGCACTCCACGACTTTCTGATACGACGTGAGGTCCGAATTTTTTTTATACATAAATAGTTCCAAATTATGTTTTCAATAATGTTATATTCTTAATCAAAATATACGGAATACATACATAATTCGCTATATATTTGCAAAAAGCTGCTTTTCGGTTAGAACAAAAAAAATTGTTTGTAGGAATTCTTCCAAATCAAAGTGTAAATACGTTTATACTATATAATATAAAAGAATGCATAACGTAGGAGATATTCACCGAATGCTGTTTTTCATTAAGAGTAAATGACCTTCTTTCTCTGTAGGAAATTAATGTGATGATATATTCACATTAATTTCACAACAATTAGTCGTATATCGAAAAATCACTGTCTCCGCAGATAAATTAGTACAGCTCACAGAGCGAGAGTTGGCCGGTCAGATGCCCCTCCCACAAGGTGCGCAGTGGATTCTTGTAATATTACGATAAGCACGAGCAATCTCAAAAAGATTGTCAAACATTATACATCGA
Source organism: Amphimallon solstitiale (assembly GCA_963170755.1). NCBI lineage: Eukaryota > Metazoa > Arthropoda > Insecta > Coleoptera > Scarabaeidae > Amphimallon > Amphimallon solstitiale. Next base: position 12,783,068 of record OY720684.1, read on the forward strand.
AGTGCAGTATGTTTCCTATATATGAATATCTTTTTAGTATATCACAATTTCTTAATGGAAACAAAAAATTATCATTTTTTTCCCGAATACTTTCTCTGTCAGACACTGGCCCATATTTTGCGCAGCGAAGATTTCTCCCACCGGCCAACTCTCGCTCTGTGAGCTGTATTTTGTGTTTTGTACATACATGTAGAAGAAAATTGTAATTACGTTTTTAGTGAAATTTACAGTTGCTATTTATACAACTTATTTGTATAATTTATTGTATGGTGTTCTTTTATCTCTAAGATAAAAACTCTTTTTTTTCTGTTTGCAATAGAAAAATTAGAAAATAAATCAATAGCAATAAGGATGACTCCAGGCCGCATATACAGTATTCAGTAATACAGTAGTGAGTGCATTATTGAGAAAGCGAAATGAGAGTTTCTTGTTAATGCAATTTTCTCACACTCTAGTTAGAAATGAAATTGAACTACCAACAACTACCTAAAAGTCATACGTGTCAATATGAATAATTTATGTGCAATATCGAATTTTCATTTTACACGAGTGATTTTTGCTGTAGAAAACAGTAGTTTATGCAATGTATTTAAAATATTCATCCTTGGCGTGCGATGTCTGGAGATGAAGTAGGTAAAATCATCAGCACGCTTTTTGAAACAACCAAGCAATAATGGACTAAACTAAAACTCGTGTTCCTTAATTATATTACTATATTAAAATAAACGTGTGATTTGAGTTCCGACCAAGTTGGTCATTAACAAACACTGTATTATAAATATAGAAATGTTTTTTTTTAATTTGTAATACAGTGTTTGTTAATGACTAAGTTGGTCGAAACTGCAGTCGGGCATTTAGTTAGGGTAATTCGAGGAGAGTTGGACCACTTTTTTTGAAAAATCTGCAAAAATTTTATTTTCAATGGTGAGGTAATAATTACTCGTGGGATCCTAACATAGGCTTTATTCTTCTAATTGACATTCTTAAGAAGAAAATTAAACGTTACATTCGAACAAAAAAAAATAAAATAAAATGTGACTAATCAGTCCGTCTCTCCTACAGGGCAAGGAGAGATGGTCCACACAATAAAAAAAAAGAAGTAAAATAGTATTTTAAACAAAAAGAACAAAAAAGATATATTGTAGTGGCATTTAAATACAAGAAAATTTTTATTTCTTGGCATGTTTGCCACAAATATCGCAAAAATTCAAATATTTGGTGCAGTTTTCGTGCATCCATCGAATACACTTGATCCAGTCTTCAACTTTTTTGTTTTTATGTAGTTCTCCCCACAACCAGCGCAGGTGGTTTCATAATCTTCATCTCCACTATCTTCAGAGTCATTCAATTCTGGACTCTCGTAATCCATCGACGAATCTGAGTTTTCAGGCGATTGAATTTTTTTCTTGGTTTTCCTTTTCATTTGATTTTGTTTTGCACCCATCTTTGCTGTGTTCTTTACATTTTTCTTTTTCTTCTGTTTTGAATCACTTTTTTCTTTCATGGCTTTAATATTCTTACTTGAATTAAGAACTGTTGCCACATTTCTTCCACGTTTTCTTACTTCACTTAAGGGTTTAATTTCTGGGATCGGGGAAACTTCATCCAGCAATTTTCCTGGAGTTTTCTTTGGTGTTTCTACCAATACTTGATTGTTAGTCCGAGAATGTTGAATCGGCGGAGTGCAAGATCGCCGAGTTTCATATTCGTGTGATGGGCCCGGTTGTGGTGAGTTTGAACGATTCGGTGATGGTTGGAATGAATTTGGTGGCTGAACGTTATCATCATCGAGCATTAAAAAGGCATACTCAGGAATTGCATCTTGGTTAAGTGGCACAACACCAGTAGCCCTAAAGGCAGAAATGGCATTTTGCGCGGTGGCTGCTTTGTTCCACGAATCTCCAAATAGTTTTCCAAACACTGTTCTATTCAATTTTCTTGTTGGTTTGATTCTTATAAATTTATTGCATTCCGCATAGTAATGCGACTTCAACGATTTAAAAAAAGCTCGATCCAGTGGTTGCAAATAATGAGTGGTATGACCCGGAAAGCACTATAGAATTATCTCATTTTCTTCAGCAAATTCTAACACATCAATCGAATTAGTATGCGAAGTGTGTCCGTCCAGTAGTAAAAGTACTTTACCAGGTCTTTTTCTAGGGACAAAATGATTTTTTAACCAATCAAGAAAAATTTCACTGTTAACGTATGCCGACTTGGGGGACATCCTAATAGAAGAACCAGGTGGCATACCGTCAGCCCAGTTGTCCATCTTATTTTTCCCTTTAAAAATGCAATACGGGGGCAAAAATGACCCTTCAGCATTACAACAAGCTACAACACTGATTGTTTCTCCTTTTTCGCCAGAAGTTATAGCAGAGATGGTTTTAGAGCCTTTTGCAGCGACCACATGTCCGGCCTTATTATTGAGTTGAAGGCCGGTTTCATCCATGTTGTAAATATTTCCGGGTTTTTCCAATAAGTCGTTTTCTATAAGAGTGTTTTCTAGAAGTTTAAAATAATCTGATACAGCTTTTCTTGACATTCCCTGTGAGCGAAGAAGGGATACTCCCTCCGACTTTCGCACCGATAGATCCGGATGGCGCCTTAAAAACAACTGAAGCCAAACGAGCCCTGCTTTACCAGTGGCTCTGTTAAACTTGTGTTTAATATTCATCTTTTCAGCCAAGTCATACGCCTTTCTACGGAGTACATCCCTGGTAGGAGCAAAACCAGATTTTTGAAGCTTTTTGATATGTCGCACTAATTTGATTTCTGCATCCTCGCCCAAAGACGATGGCGGACCTAGACGATTTTGTTTCGTAGGATTACCATTTCGTTTTCTACGTTTCAATGTGGTTGCTGGTATTCCAAAATTTCTAGCAGCTTCGTTCAACCCCATTGCTCCATTTGCTACTGCAGTTAAGGCATCTTGAAGTGCTCTGGACGTCCAGTTTCCTCGGTGTACATTACCTTTCCTTGTGTAAATATTTGGCATATTTGGTCCTACAAAACATTGGAGCTTTACGCTTGTACTTTGTACCTACCTATACTGTTATAAACTATTTAATGAAAGTATTTTTTTTTCAATAAGAACTGAATGTAATGACGCCGTGTTTAAGAAATGTAGGTAAATTTTATTGCAAATTAAAGCAGGTCCAACTATCCCATAAAAAAATGGTCCATCTATCCTAAACGCATAGGAGAGATGGACCACTTCGTCTTTTCATTGGTAAAGACGAATTCGAAGTTTTGTGAGGTTAGGTACGTCTACGAAGCCTATACTAATTAGATAATTACAGCAAAGTTCTAAAAACTTACTATAAGTAACGCAGTTGATGAAAACGTCCGAGCGCTAAAAATTTTCAGCAGTCGTCAAATAATGACTCAGTAATAACACAGCTAATTCTTAATATATCTCAATGCTCTCTTCCACACACAAGTCGTTTGAGACTATGCAGTTCGCTTATGGTAGCATAGCGCCATCTGACAAGAAATAGTTCAGATTTTCGAACTGGACCATCTCTCCGCGTGGTCCAACTATCCTCGAATTACCCTATATAACTGTGATAATATTTGTTTTTTGTACTCACCGCCTGTAAACTGACATTTGGCGCATGTGTAGCTTGACCAGGAAAGAGTATTTCCCGGTCGGAGGCGACTGTAAAAATTGAAAAAAACACTGGCACTTTTGGGACATTTAAAAAGAATCTAACTTGGTGGTAATAAAATATAGTTTATAAAATACTACTTCCCTCGACTATTCTTAACTAAAGGTTGGGGAAATAGGAGTAATAATTAAAAATTCACAATAAATTTGTGGCGCCATCTATTTGACCACATTGCCATTCATATATTATAATAAATGTACTATAAATTTATAAATATAAGAATATATACCTCATGCTTGCCATGTGTAAGAATATAATAATTTAATTTTGGGTAAGGTGAGTAATAGTTACGTACATTTTAGGTTAGGTATGATACTAATGACATTAAATAATAATATTTTTTAATTTAATGTTTGTTCACAAAATATTGTACAAACCACTTGCGTGAACACATCTTCCACGCATTCGCGCAATTAAAAGCACTCGCTTCCTGCGGTCGCTCGCGCTTTCAAAGTGCGCTCATGCTGGAAAATAGTCTTCCCGCACTTGGTTCGTAAATAAGTATTACTGAATTCATTATGGAATATCACAAAGTAGCGGCTTATACAGTATTAACCTTTTTCAAAATAATAATATTTTCTATTTTAAATGTAGTTTTTTCAGTTAAATTAATCACAGCTTAGTATTTGCTTTAAAACAACACTATGTAACAGCAACTATATGCATTACATAAAATAACAGTGACTCAGAATAGGAATGGTGTGTGTATATACGAGGGGCGTTCAATGTATTCTCTGTATTTATATAAAAAACAATACATATAGAACATAATTAGCGTTTATTGTTCAATGTAATCTTTCTTCTATAAGCTCAGTACATTTGTTACATCTGGAATTAACATTTTATCGTCGGAAAATGGTTTTTAAAATTTTGAACAAATAATCACTAGGGGCCAAGTCAATGTGGGCGGTTGATTTCTTCGAAACCGCATTCTCGTACAGCAGCCTTCGAAACACTCGCATTGTAAAGCGGAGAGCTGTCGTGAAGAAGCATCACACCCAGCGCTCAGTTTTCCTCGCCTTTTTTCTTTCATTTCTTAAGTTAAGTGGTTGTGTAAGAGGCTGGATTTATGGTTTCACTTTTTTTTCATGTACTGGATTAGCGAAATACTTTTAGAGCCCCAAAACACTGTGGCCCGGCAAATAGAGGGACTCTAAATTTCTTAGGATAGTCTGCATAACCTATACGACTGTTTGTCATTCAATTGATTCATACTAAAAATTAATAGTAATATGAAACACTAAAAGGAAAGAATATATGGGAAGATGGATTAGTTAAAACATGATATTTGTAATAATATAATCCTTTGGGATTATTCTGTAGAAATTTATTTAAAATTTTCTTTGTTACTGAATATTGACGTCTTAATCTACTGTCCACTATAAATTCAGACAAAGACAAAGTTAATTACAAATTTATTTTTCATAAAGGCTTATCCATTTATAAAAGCAACTTAAATAATACATAGTTATGAAAAGAATACCAATAACCACACATACACATATACTTTTATATGCAATAAAATATGTATATAGGTTATTACGGATATTAGAATTATATTGAAAAATTGAGTTTATAATATCACTATAAATCATATTGGAATATAAAAATTAATACTAAATGCAATGTTTTACTATTTAAGAATATATTTTAATTTTTTGAAAGAGACAAATCTTATAATCTAGAATCTAGAATGGTAAATAAAAAAGAAAAAGACCTATATCCCCTTCCTAAAAAAAAATAATCTTAGCACATTCTCTGAATAATTGCCAGTTCTTTCTAAAATATTAGAGAGAGTTCTTTATAATAATCAGATTTGCAATTTCTTTACTGCCAATAATTGCATTTCCTCTTATCAAGCTGGTTTTTGGAAGCGCTTCAGTACAGCTATTGCATTGGCTTATGTCTTGAATGACATAATGGCGTCTATTGATAATGGATTGAATTGTGTGCTTATTCTTTTGGACTATTCGAGGGCATTTGACACGATTTGTCATCAGCTGCTTATTTCTAAGCTCAAATATTACGGCTTCTGCGATGGTTCGTTGGTTTTACTACAATCCTACTTATCTGGAAGAACACGTATCGTGGTGATATTTCAAGTAGTTCCGTTATTTTATCTGTAGTTCCTGAAGGTTCAATTCTCTGTCCGCTCCTTTTGATAATTTGTACTAACGACATTCTATTATCTGTTAATGTCACGTCCAATTTTATGCAGACGACACACATTTATTTTGTTCATTTCCTTTTTATGAGTACCAAAGAGCGACTGCTGGCTGATATTAATGCCGATTTGTGTAAGGTGAATAAGTTATCTATTGAACATAACTTGCTTCTTAATTCGCAGAAGACTAATGTGTTGATTTTTGCTTCAAAATGTCGTGTTGATTCTTTAAAATCTAACTTGCATTTACACATTTCAAATAATTGCTTACATTTTGTCGATGTTGTGAAAGATCTTGGGTTACTTGTTGAACTAAAGAAGTCCTACGGAGCTTTGAGAGTGTTATATGCTAATAGGCATATTTTAAATTCTTCTTCGAGGCGACGGCTTTGTGAATCTTTGGTCTTATCTTTGTTTTGCTATTGTGGTTTATGGTCCATATTTTGTTGCGCATGATAAAATCAAAATTCTTATTGCGGACTTATTTGCAATCTTAGAAAGTATGATCACATTTCAACTAGTATTAAATCTATTAAATATGTAAAACCGCCGTAAATTACACTTGGCTAACTTTGTCCATTCATTGCTTCAGTTGACATCCCTGCCTGTCCCTCTCAGATGCTTTTTAATTACACGGCATTTCAACCATGTACTTCCTCAATACGCGCTACAAGTATTTACATACTGTTCCCCGTCATTATACATCTCTTTTTGAAAGATCTTTTAGTTATTTGAGTTACAGTTTATAACTTGGAACTTTGGTTGAGTATGAATAGCTATAGCTAGACTTCGGCAAGCTTCATCAACGAGGTGATTTACTTTCTTGAATTAAGGCAATTATTATTATTATTATTATATAGCAGGAGAATATTTTTTATTAATAATAACAAAACTAACAGAAATAGATTTATGTAAATTATATTTTGTAAATCATAGTCACATTGTTGTCTAAACCATTTTAGTAAGCTAAAATAAATAGTTTATGTTTTACGTATAATATATTTTAAATACAATGAACAGCATTCAAATGAATGAATATGTTTTCTTATTTTGTATATTTAGTGTTTCATAGTGACACGATATCCATATAATTAGCATGTGACTAAGTGCGTTTATTAGTGATGTAGATTATGTAGTGAATTACCGACTTTTCTTAAATCCAATAATTGTATTAAAAGATTTGGAAAAAAAAATAGTTTCAAAAAATTGATAAATTTAATACCAATTACTAAATTAATATTGCTTACTTACCTTAGTTTAAGTAATATATATTTGTTTTTTAATACTATATTTTTTCTTTAACTCTAATATGATAATATCTTAATCATTATATTTTTTGTAATTCCCTATGATTTGGAATTAATTAGATAGCTGACCAGCTAATAATTGTTGGATATTTATGTGTTGTTTTGACATCTGGAAGTTATTGTCATTTAGTGTTTTTATATTTTTTTAAATTCAGAATTTTAACAAACAAAATATAAACATTATTAATAATGAGAGAATTCCTCAAGACAGATGTTTCTTTCAGATATTTTTTTAATGCGTGACATCAAAATAAATTTATTTTATCCTCTACTTGAAGATCACGTTTGTGACCACGTTGGGTAAGAAATGTTACACCAACGGTAAATTAATCAATAATGTTGCAGCCTGTTACACAAATAGTCGTTTCCACAACGACAGACTATTCAAGCCAAATGACAGTCAATGCAACAAAAACTTCTAGGAACATTTATTTTATTTAATCATCAATATTTCATAAGAGTGAACTGATCTTTACTATATTTAGTCCTTAATTATTATGTTTAAATAAATTTATATAGCTAATACAAGAATGTTGTGCGAGAAAGAACCCTAATACGTTTGTTTACAATTTAAATGGCGTTGATTTGGAGCGTGTTCAAACAACATGGGATTTGGGCGTGATTTTTGACGTGACCATACAAACAATATCACGTCTACTGCTTTGAGAATGCTGGAATATATTGTCCGTAATTGCAGATCATCTTACTAATCCTGAATGAATAAGATGTTATAGTACTTCTTTTTGGTTAGGTCAGGTCTTAAATATGTTTGTGTGGTGTGGTACTATTGTTCATCGTTAACCCGTTATGAATTAACTTCTCTCCAATTTAGGAGTATTGCCTCTGGTATATACATATTTATTGTACCATTTCCGAAAACTAACGTTGCAGTTAGATCATCTATTTATTCAATGTGTTCTAGTTTAAACAAAAGCAGCTTATACTGTCACATCAATTGGGCCTAGTTATTCAGACACCAGGATAAAGAACCGAGAAACATCTATAGTAAAGTTTGGAATTTAAATTAAAGTCAGTCTGGATATAATGTTTATCCATTATTTGCATAAAATAGTATTATTCTTCGACTAGTTTATATACAGTGCCAATTTGTACATTTTACCTTTTAATAATATTTTTGGGGGTTGAATGCATTCTGCAAATTGTAAAATCAGTGAATTTTGCTTTGCTAATATATTTCTACTGGCAAAACAAAAGTTAAAGTATGGATAAAAACTAATATCTGTCATTAATCACTGTCAACTTCAAAATCCAGCTTATTCATTATTTTGGCTGCACGACTACTGAATATTGTAAAGAACTGTTGAAATAATGAGTTGGTAATTTAAATCTTATTAAATTGTGCTTATCAGATATGACACTACTTAATAAATATCTGAAATTAAAGTTATGTTGACAGACACATTACACAAGGCCACCCGAGCCGCACCAACCATTCCGCATAAAACTAATAAATGGGTTGGATGTTCAAAACCACATTATGGATTAGTTTTTATGCCTATTTTAACTTTTATTATTGGTCATAATTTGAAATAGTTAATAATTAAATTATTACATTATTTTTCAAGTAAAATGAACATAAACTATTTGGGGTTTATTATTTGTATCATCTTTGTCATTTAATAATAACTTTAAATTAATGCCTGAATTTAAATAAATCTTATCTTTCACAATAGGATTTACATTTTATGAAGTTGCTATTAACATATTACAGATGAATAAACGCTATTCAAATTTCATTAATAAACTTTTTTTTATATAAAATAATTGTATAAAACCAAATATGTTTTCTTTTCGATACGCTGAAGAATATTAGAGCAATCTCCATTTGAAATACGTGAGATCTCGTCTGAATGCGTTTTAACAAATAAGTAATCTTTATTACCTCGATTATATATAGTATATTGCAGCGGTAAAACAACTGATTGATGAATCTATGAATGTTACATTTTTAACACGTTGCACTAACCTACTGTACAGTTGTGTTCTCTTACTTTCGATGCATTCCATTGCAGGTAAACAGGTCTGAAATTTAAATGGATATTAAAAAGGCGACCTTTAGAGACGCAAGGACATCCTACACGGAGGGGGATTTATATAAATACAGTCAGCTGTAAAGGGAAACAAATGTATACATTTATTTTTTTTTCCTGTTTAATTCTATTTATTCCAAATATTTCTTTCGCAAAGTATTGTACTAATTTTACATGCCAGTCGCTGGCGTGCAGTTCCTTCTCATAGATATTAAATTATTTATTGAATGCACTTGGTCATTGCCATATTGACTTTTATAGAATATCTCATGTATTATTAGAAACTATAGATTATCTTTGTAAATTCATAACATTGCATTTTTGGAAAGCTCGCGTACCTAATCTCTATAATAATTTTTCAGTGAACATTAATAATTTTCTTTAATTATGTTTTTTTTTTGTTAAAGCAAGTTTACAGACAATAATAAAACAAAAATTAATTCTTGAATTTCGCTAAAACACAATCAGAATGAAATAAATATGAATAAAACGAAAAAACAATGTATTTTATATTATTTAAACCAAAATAATATGTATATACCGGGTGGTGCAATAGTGTGTCGGCGGAGCTTAGTGTGAAAACTAATAACGCTGCAGCAATGAGACTTTACGTACGTATGTAGTATGCGGCTGTGCATTTTCTAATTTTATTTACAAATATACAGGGTGTTCCAAATTTTCGCAACCACATTCAACTTTTTTATTTTAAATACATTGCTATACTTTCTAGATATTATAATGATAGCCATTCAAGTTATCTTTGCAATGATATATGGATATGTGCACTTCAGACTGTTCGTTTTGATTTTATTGATAATATTGTTAAAATCTTGACAGTTGCAGCATCTAACATTTTAAGCTGTAGTCTGTAAATGGGTAGAATGCCTCACGTAACTCTTGTGTCTCTAATTTATGGACTAACACGTTATTTGTTTTGAGGTTGAACAAAGTGAATAAATATACAGGGTGTTAAATATGTCGTGTCTAAGTTATCGATCTTTATTGGTTATTTTCTCGTTTTTTTTAAATCTAACCTATAATATTTTTATAAGTCAGCATATTCCTTGTAAAATCGCCTTTAAAATGGTACCAATAACATAGTACTTATTTCTAGTATTTTCAAAGTTATAACCCTTTACTGGGATATACTCATGTTTATAACATGCAAAATGCGGGGCATCTAATAGTTGGTTGGCCATGAAAATAAAACAAAGTAATTTTAACAAACACCTGTTTTTTAAATGCTTTATCATTAGTTTTAGAAATACATTTTGAAAATTTTCGATAATAAAACAATCTTAATTTAAAATGTGTTCAAATATATTTCCATTCTGCTCTACACATGCTGTCAACCGTCTCTGTATCGACAGACTTACATTCTCAGCTAAGTTATTCTCACTTAATTGAAGAAAAGCGTTTCTTATTCGTTGCTGCATGTTCTCTGCCGTTGTAGGAGGTGTTGCGTAAACAATGTTTTTTACAGTTGGCCACAGAAAGAAATCACAAGGTGTGAGATCTGGTGATCGTGGTGGCCAGCTTATCAAACTTCCTCTCCCAATCCACTTATTGGTGAATACCCTATCTAAATGTGCTCTTGCAGCAGCACCATAATGTGCTGGTGCACCATCATGTTGGTACCATAATCTCCTGATGACGTTATCTGGGAGGCCTTCTAATAGCAATGGTAAATTATTTTGTAGGAAATTTGTGTAGATTGCACAATTTAAAGTATTATCAAAAAAGAATGGACCAATAATAGTGTTTCCTATGATGCCTCCCCATGTGTTAACACTCCATTTTTGTTGATATAAAATGGGCTGAACAAAATGTGGGTTTGTAGTGTCATAATAATGGGTATTTTTTCTGTTTGTGGTTCCACAATTAGCAAATGTTGCTTCATCTGTGAAAAGCACATGATCTAGAAAAGTTATATCGTGTCGTAATTGTAAAAGTAGCCATTCACAGTACACTAGTCTCCTTTCAAAGTCCGTTTGTAATAAGCCTTGATGATTTTGAATTTTGTAAGGGTGAAACTTATGTTTTTTTAAAATCCTTTTTACAGCAGTGACTTCTATCCCATGTTGTTTCGAAATTATCCTTGTAGAGACGTGCGGATTTTCCACAATGGACTGGACGACTATCACTTCATTATCTTCTGTAATCATAGTCTTACTTCTTTCATGTTCGACGTAATTCACTGAACCCGTTCGAAGAAACCTTATTAACAAATTTTCAAACCTTTTACTATCCGGTGCTCTTCGGTCGGGATATTCCATCGCATATGTTCTTGATGCTAAAAATGGATTTCTGTTGCTAGCGCCAAGAGCAAATACCATGTCTATGAGCTCCTCTTTCGAAAAATTCATTTTAAAGCAAAAACAACAATAAACTATAATGGTATCTAAATGAGAAATAATGTCAATAAAGCGATATAACTGATAACAAGGTAAATACAACACGTAACAACTACTAACAAACAAACGGAAATTAATAATTCACTAGCCGAACTTAATTTATAACAACAAAACGCAATTACAGAAAAGAGAAAATACAGAAAACGACTTTTTATGGACTTTTGAAGTAGAGATTTGACGTTTGGTTGTAGAGCCATTTTTTTTTTAAACCAAGGCCAACCAACTATTAGATGCCCCACATATTGCATATTATAAACATGAGTATATCCCATTAAAGGGTTATAACTTTGAAAATACTAGAAATAAGTACTATGTTATTGGTACCATTTTAAAGGCGATTTTACAAGGAATATGCTGACTTATAAAAATATTATAGGTTAGATTTAAAAAAAACGAGAAAATAACCAATAAAGATCGATAACTTAGACACGACATATTTAACACCCTGTATATTTATTCACTTTGTTCAACCTCAAAACAAATAACGTGTTAGTCCATAAATTAGTAACACAAGAGTTACGTGAGGCATTCTACCCATTTACAGACTACAGCTTAAAATGTTAGATGCTGCAACTGTCAAGATTTTAACAATATTATCAATAAAATCAAAACGAACAGTCTGAAGTGCACATATCCATATATCATTGCAAAGATAATTTGAATGGCTATCATTATAATATCTAGAAAGTATAGCAATGTATTTAAAACAAAAAAGTTGAATGTGGTTGCGAAAATTTGGAACACCCTGTATATTTGTAAATAAAATTAGAAAATGCACAGTCGCATACTACATACGTACGTAAAGTCTCATTGCTGCAGCGTTATTAGTTTTCACACTAAGCTCCGCCGACACACTATTGCACCACCCGGTATAATGTAAAATTGGTCATTTTTTTGTAACCGCTTGCTAGTATAAAAACATACATGCAGGGGCTAGGCTGAATTTTTTTAGAGGGACCAACCATACTGGTTTGGGGTTGAATAGATTAAATATTATTTTGAATACATCTTTATCAATTAAATTATATATAATCAAATTAAAGAATTTATAAGTGAAAACGTATTTCATATCAGAGCTGTCACAGAAATATAAATAAATGCAATTCTACAACTTAATGAAAGCGTACCTATTTGAAAATAAGACTAAATAAATGAAATGTTAAAAACCTCAATCGATTTCGTGGTAAAGACGGGAAAATCGTATACAGTCAGAGATCAAAATATCTAAGATCACACATAACATAAATTTTGAGTCAAATTATCATAAAGGTCAAATAAAATTGTGATATTTATTTTAAAATTAGTAGAATGTGTATTTCTTTTTATGTTAGTGATCTCTTTATTTTAGTTTTGCTAGGTTTCGCTTTCTAATAATAAGAAATGTTCAATGAAAAAGGCAAACCTACACTAGATAATAATGCATTTAAAAGGGAACCACCATTTTATTCCTTATTTTTCTAATTCTGCTACTTGTTAAACACATTCAGAAACGATTGAGATATTCAACTTTGAAATTTGTTTACACTACATAGGAATTTCAAGAATCAAGAAATAAAAGTCTAACAGAATAATTTTTCGAACGAAAGTTGTTTGTTTTCTTCCATAGGTTGCGAAACTGTTGAGAAAAATATAGGTTTCCATTTGAGAAAACGGAAGTTGTCCTTGAAATAATCTTGAACTCATCCAGCTAATGAAAAATAATCACTGCCGTCGTCTCAAGCTAAATGCCTCACTCTGTATATAAATATTGTCCATATTATAATTCAACTTCTCTCATCTACAGTCTATAAATCAAGTGAGAAAGTATAATTATCAAGTCTTTAGTAAAATGTAATACAAATATTTTGAAATACAATAGTTTTTATATGTCAGATTTATTTTCTTTTATAAACAAGTTTAAAATTTACTTAGTTGTATGTGTGAACAACATTAATACAAGCTCCCTTTATTTCCTGTTCAAATTTAGTGGGAATTTTTCAGAAAAATCTATGAATTGCTGGAGTTGACCAGGAATTCCACCGCGAATGCAGAGTCGCGGGCACCAGTTAAATTGTTGCGAAATGTTGGAAGTTTGAACATGGGTTGTTATTACTACTATTAATCATTACCATGCATGTGTATTTTGCATTAAACAACAAAAGAATATTTATTAGGTTATTGACACATATAGATGATAATTGTGGTAAAATCATATGTTTAATTAATGTCTCACCTGCAAATAGGAATTAATTTTGACTATTAACTATTTGCCACAAAAGATATGTGATGTGCTTTTATCTGTAGCAGCGAACACAAATTCTATTAATTATCCCGCATGTTGGAGTGAATAAAGATTGGCCAACAGACTTCAAAAATGAGTAAAACAAAGAAGGTCTTTCAAATAAAAATACATTCTAATTAATGTCATATTTCCATGGCATGTCGTTATTAATTTAATGAAATTTTTATTTGGCTTAAGGAAAAGGTGGAAACTCTGCATCTTCCATGAAATTTAATTCCATCTTAATTAATATATCACACTCAACGAAACGCAAAATTGAAAAATACCAAACATCTACATATTCTATAATTGAATATACTTGGATGCATTTCATATGTGCATTGTAGTACGGAAATATAATTGGTGTATATCAAAATAGAGGATGTTTGGTCTTATGGAAAACATTTATTGAAAATGTTGGTCATTATGTTTTTTTGCTTATTTATTGTTTTTTTATGTCGAGCTGCTTGCATGGTCTATTTCTATGGTACAACCCGAATCCATTTGCTATAAACTCAAAGAGATGTTGCAAAGCTGAAATCCGTTTGTAATGATCTAAATTCTATAGAGGAAAGTATTACATAGAAAATGGCCTATATTTATTTATTTATTTATTTATTATTTATTTATTTAATACACTAATCCACAGACATATGTCTAATTACGGATTAGGGACACAAAACATTATAACAAACATGATATTAAAATAAGAGGAAAAACGCATGACATAAAAACACAAGGTAATAATAACTAAAAGTAATAATAACAATAAATGTATATGTTGTACTAAAAAGTAACGACAGCTCTAATATCCCGGATGTTACAATTAAAAATATCAAGAGACGGGTATTCATTACAAATGTTACACATGTGGTGCAAAGGTGAATATCTAAGGATATTAGTGCGCGGTGTAGGAAAGTAAAAAGTAAAAGTTAACCGCGAAGCTGCCCGAGGAATAAATAAAGGCAGTTGTGCAAGAATTTCGGGGCAATCAATTCTGCTTTTAAATGTATTAGATAAAAAAAGTAAGGACATAACAGTGCGTCTGTACTTCAGTGAGTCCATAAAAAAACGTCGTAACATTTCCCTCTGTGCCACACCAATGACAGGATATTGGCCATCAACTTTAAAGTATAAATATTTCAGAAAACGACGCTGAACGTTTTCCAGGGCATTAGAGTGTATGTCATAGAATGGATTCCACACTAAAGAAGCATATTCCAATCTCGACCGAACAAAAGCAAAATATAACTTGGATAACGTTGAACAGTTATTGAACGCCTTCGTATGCCGAATAATGAAACCAAGACTTTTCAGAGCTTGCGACCTGATGGACGCTATATGATTTTTAAATGATAGCTTGCAATCAAAGAAGACACCAAGATCACAGAGAGTGTCAGGCCTATGGAGAACTGACTCGTTAACATTGTAATTGTAAATATGGGAGTCAGTCTTTGTCGTGTATGACATGACGGAACATTTATCAATATTCAGGGGCAGATCATTAATTAGACACCATTCACATACCTTGTCGAGGTTCGCCTGCAATTTTAAACAGTCATCACGATTGTTAACGTATGCGAATATTTTGAGATCATCTGCATACAACAGGTGCCCTGTATCTAAAGACGCAGTGATATCATTAATATAAATGTTAAAAAATAATGGACCCAATATAGACCCCTGTGGTACTCCTGATGTTGCAGTGATGTTGTGAGATCGAAAACTATCAAATAAAACAAATTGTGTACGCTGTGCAAAATAAGAATTAAAAAATAAAAGAAGGTTCAGTGAGATCCCAATCGTCGATAGCTTACCCAACAAGATGTCATGATTCAACCGGTCAAAAGCTTTAGAAAAGTCGGTGTACAACACGTCAGTTTGAGACCCATTATCGATGCCAGTCGCGATGAACTGGGTAATGGAAAGAAGATTGGTGACCGTTGAGCGTCCTTGCATGAAGCCATGCTGCGCAGTGGATAGGCGATTCTTCACGAAATTATAAAGCGGCTTGTAAATACATTTTTCAAAAGCTTTTGCAAAATTGCAAATGATCGAGATTGGACGATAGTTTCTGATGCAATCCCGTCGGCCCTTTTTGAACACCGGGCAAATTTTGGAATATTTCCATATTTCCGGAAATTGACACGATTTTAACGACAAATTAAAGAGGATAGCCAGAGGGGATGACAAAACCGAAGCACAATCCTTAAGAATAAAAGAAGGGACGCCATCAGGGCCAGCAGTTGCATTTCCCTTGAGACTCCTCAGGGACTCGTACACATCGCTCTCCAAGAAGTAGGTTACATTAAAACTCTCAGAGCCATCATCGCGATCCATCCAAGTCGAGGAGTTGGAATGCCTCACAAACGATGATTGAAAGTAGTCGGCAAATGCATTGGCAACGTCGCGAGAATTGGAGATGAGATGATCATCAAACAGAAACTCACGAGGTAACATTGCAGACTTACGCTTCCTATTAACGAAAGTCCAGAATTGTTTAGGATCAGATGGAAGGCTACTTTCTATGTGAGTGATATAATTTTTGTAAGCCACATCAATCATACTCTTCACCAAACTCCTTAGTCTACTGAACTCTGTATATAATCGCACATCATGATTGCGTTTGTAAGACCGCCAGGCCTCCTTCTTGAGATGAATGGAGTTGATTATGTCTGCAGTGAAGTAAGGAGGATACGGGTTCTTTAAAGCCTTCGCAGTTTTAGGAACACAAAGTTCAAATATGTAATACAATTTATCGTAGAAGCTTTTAATGGCAAC
Source organism: Amphimallon solstitiale (assembly GCA_963170755.1). NCBI lineage: Eukaryota > Metazoa > Arthropoda > Insecta > Coleoptera > Scarabaeidae > Amphimallon > Amphimallon solstitiale. The sequence goes on from OY720684.1 coordinate 12,799,716, forward strand.
ATCAACATTAGAGATGTTGTCCAGGAATGACCAATCGGTGTTACAAAGTACGTCGTATAACTGATGAAAATCGGCTTTACGAAAATTAAATGATTTCTCAGGAGAATGTTCATGCTTAAACTTGTTGAGAACAGTTAATTCACAAGAAATATTTAAAGGGGGATGGTGATCATCTATCCTCACAACAGCATCACAAGACTGAGTGACACAACAAACTTTGTTCGAAAAAACAAGGTCCAGCAACCTCTCATTGCGATTGAAAATGAAGTTATACTGTGTGAAGCCAAAGAATCTGGAGAAGTTCCGTATCGTTTCCACATACATATCAGTGATATTGCATTTGTTGTGTTGCGAAGCAGAACATCACTCGATTGGAGAAAATCCAAGTTCTGTAGAGCCTCAAAAAATTGTTGATATTGCAGTAGAGGCAGGGAAGGAGGAATGTACAAAAGCAAAATGCAAAGGCTTTTGTGATTGAAAACGAGTTTAACACATAGAAGGTCAATAATAGTTGGCTTGGTGAAATTAAATGCGTGTAAGTCGAGCAAACTGACTGAAATGTTGCGGTCAACTGCTAATAAAACACCTCCACCCCGCGAACGACCAGTTGACTGAAAGTCTCTATCGGCTCTAAAAACAGTAAATTGGCTGCTAAATAATTCACTGTCAGCAACTGAGGAATCAAGCCAGGTTTCAGAAAGCGCGATAATATCGAACTGAGAAGAGAAAGACGAATGGTACAAATCAGAAATTTTACCCTTCAAGCCTCTAGTATTTTGATAATAAAGTAATAATCTTTTATTGTGTGTACGCGTTGAATTAGCCTGTAAATCCGGTAATTGCTATTGAATAGACAGAAGACTTTCACGCAGTTTAGAAGCAGAAACCTTATACGCAGTACAATTCAAATCCCATGCAGCATGGTTCACGCCAACCTGAACGGTTTCCCCAGAGTTAAGCTTGGTGCAATTAATGCAACTTAAAGCAGTTGCCTTACATTCCTTGAGATTATGTTGATTACCACATCTTGGGCAAGTGGATTTATTATTACAGTTTCTGGACGAATGATTAAATTCATTGCAGTTGAAGCAACGTAGAACCTCTATGGCGTCAAAGACCGAGCAACAATCATGACCAACAAACATATAGCCAGCTTTCATGATATTATTGTATGAAACCTTATCAAGTTGAAGAACTGCCTGAAATAAATTACAATTTTTCTTAGTTGGATATAGCTTTATCAATTTACACTCATAACCAACACCAAATAACTCAGAATTCATTTTCACAATGTAGTCGACAAAGTCATTCTCATGAAATTCCTCGGTGAAGCCAACGACACGAATCCTGGGATTAATACCACGAAGTTCCCTAACTTCATAATTATCTGATAATTTTTCCTTGACCAATCTTCTAAACTTGTCGTTATCCTGGGACGAAACACAGCTCACAAGTAGACCTCCATTCTTCACATGCTTGACCTTAGATAAGTGTAAATTGGAATTGACGGGATCAATTTCTTTTAGAACATCAGTCTTTGTTTTAGCGTTCTCCTGTGAATTCTTTGGTTGAACAATTACAGCTGGCTTAGATTTATTCCTCAATAATTCAGCATAGGTAGGACGCGCAGTAGGTGAAACAGTAGATAGTTTATTTTGTGCTAGGTCCAAAAAATCGGTTTTTAAAGACTCAAAACTGCCGACTAGACGTGACATAGCCTGTTCGACTTGAGTATTGATAAGGTTCATGAGTTCCTGCTGATCAACGATAACGCAGCGCTGCCGACATTCCTTACATCGCCAGGATAACCCTTCTGTATCGCCCAGTACCTGCGCCAGGGGCGAACCACCGACACAGGAGATATGGAAAAGTTTACCACAAACGCCATTGCACAAGAGGCTTGGCCTTCTTGCCGAAATTGAAGATGCACAAATACCGCACAGCGACATAAGCCAGTATAAAATACAAATGATACCAGTATAAGTATAAATAAATGCAAAAAAAGTAAAGAAAACGGGGGGACACACTTCACGCCGTGCTGCCTGTCACGACGACTTTAGATAAGACAAACACAGGAGCAAAGGCAACGGATAGGTGCTCGAACAGAAACAATAGGAAAAAGTTACACAAATAGCAACGAAAATAAAACAGATATTTGCTTTTATGTGCAAATAAATAACAGCACAAAAACAGCAAGGACACGATATGCGAGACCACTCGCTGCCATGTGTAAAACGGTATTAAACTTACCAAACTAAATATGGACCATTGCAGGTACTTACGTAAACAAAAATTACACAGTAAGATAGAGCAACTGAAGAACTATACACTTGTATAAAACTCAAAATTAAAATAACTGTTAAATACAGAGAAAAACCGAGTTAAACCCGACGATACATAAACCACGTACGCACACGTTGGAGAATCATAGATTATAATTACTTTTGATGAAATTGTTGTGTATATTGATTCACATTATCATATATATCCAAAGATTATAAATACATGACCAAAACAAAGCAAAAAAAGACGAGTTTTTTAGCCTGCAACACAGATTTTTTCTCCTTTTGTTATATATTATTCTCAACACAGTAACCATTTATAAACATTTATTTAAAAAATATATTACTAAAAGCATCACTCAGATGAAAATATCGAAAGAGATATTTCTGGGTACTTAAATGTAATTCCGTAGGGGTATCACAGATATCTACACCAAGAGAAAAAAAATGTTCCGTTAACCAATAATTAGTGTAGTGAATAGCTTTAAATATTTACCAATGTGCAATAGTTTAAATGGTATTATGTTGGTTTTCAATACGCAAAGACTATTCTCTTAAAATTTGTTGTTTAACAAATTTTAGAATGTTGTTTTTGAAACGTTTATTTTTCTCGATTCAGTCATTTATTGGTTAATTCTACATTTTATTCTTAACATTATGAAATAGTTTGAATTAACGTTTCTTGTTCTCTCAGTGTACTTTAGAACCATTGCTTTTTTAATTATTTAATTATGGTTTTGTGGATGGGAGCATAGTCGGCCAGGCGTTATGCATAAATGCTAGGTAATCTATAAAACACTTGCATTGGTTTAATAATAATAATTATTATGAATATAATAATATAAGAATAAAATATGTAACAAACGTAAAAATATTTGGCTTTAGCAAGTAATCTGAACTGACAAACATGGATTACATAGATATTGTATTTGTTAAAGAAATTGAAAAACAGTTATTATGTAAACGCATTAAAACACATATATTTTGCACATTTCAATTTTCATTTGATGCCTGAACTTTTATTGGGGTTCTAGTTCTAATTTGAACTGTATATTACTATTACAAAATCCAGCTATCCGCATATTAAATATAAATTCCAGGCTGTCCTATAGACAATATTTTGTAGAACTGGACATGCAAATAATTTATAATAACAAAAAAAAAACAGTTTATAATAAATAACGAAGCACAGAGTTACAAAATATTATTAACTGTTTTAGGTATTAAGACAATGTCTGTATTATTAATTAATTTACAATAAAATAAAAACAGTTAACTACCACTTCATGATTAATATTGAAAGTAAATAAAAATTTTAGATTAAATTTGTTCTTTCTTGTCATTATCAATGGGCTCATACATTTCGACCCTCCCTGTATATTTGATTATTTATTATGACTAGGGACCGGCAGTTAGGGGTACATTGCATGTTGTTTGATATCATCACTATTACTGTACCCAATTTCGAATTACATTATTCATTTAAGACCAGTCCTGCAATGTACCACTGATTGCCGACTCTAATTATTACATAATACTCAATCTTGCTGTTTATTGCTATGTCATATGTTGTACTGAACCTTTCTCTCTATAATTATAAAACTTTTATTGGAGCACTTTCTTATAAATCATCGTTTTTACTTTCTTATACGTAGTATAAGGAAGTATTGTGATGATGAACATTTTCGACTTCGAGATTTTTTATTGTGAATTATCATCATTCGTTCTATTCATAACATCACAATTTACAAAAGACCTCGTATATTATTATCCATTTTTCATTTCAGGATTTGAGTGGTGGAAATAGTAATGACAGTTCAGGCGGAGCAGCACCAGGTACCCCAAATTCTCAGGGTATGAGGCCTACACCATCACCAACGGGCTCAACTGGTTCTAGATCAATGTCACCAGCCGTCGGTTTGTAATGATAATCTTTATTTTTCATATTTTTCCCGAAATAAAAATAGGGAAAAGTGAAGAAATAGTTACTGTTACAAGTAAAACAAAATATATACTTACTATAACTATAAATTTAGAACTTTACTACCATTAATCGAAGTCTTCTGATATAATTACAAACTTTCTATTATCGAAAAATAGTTTAGTCTTCTTTAATCCTGTGAATATAGGAAATACATTCAAATACAGCCTACTCTATTTTTATAAAGTAGTTACATTCCGCAGAAAACGACTTTAATTTAAACAAATCCCACAAAAAAGATCTAATAAAAAAAATTAATGATACGTTAGAGGTAATTTTCAAAAATCACATAAGAAAAAGGAAATAATGTATGACTAAAACATTTTCAGATATCTGGGAGAGACAAAGCGTCTTTGCTTTATTTTATTATTAACCATTTAGTATTATTTAAAGCAATACATATGTGCAATGCGTTTTTCATTTTTTCAATATATTTTCATTATCGTCGATCGTTGTGAACTGGTATTAATCTAAAATAAGATCCATCACTAGAAGAAAACGCAGAAACAGCAGAATTAGCACCAACTTCTCTTACTTTCTGTGTTAATAGTTTTCTGGTGACAGTATAATTGGTGATTAAACTTTGAGACGATGATTTCTTTAGTTGCTTATGTCGATCGCAATATCTACACATCCAATTATTTATTTTTAGCTCCCCTTGTTATTGAAAGCTCGTACAGAATTACATTTTTTTAGTTGTGAATATAACTTCTGTTGATATAATTAACAGTTCATGATCATAATAAGATTCTTCTTGCATAGATGAAATATAACATGTCTGATGTAATAGTATATAGTCTCAAATGGTCGTTTTCTACCTTCTATTTCTCGCGAGTGCTTAGGATTTTTGCATGTCACATGCTTCCCTACTCCAATACTTAGAAATATTAAATATTATATTGTAAAGTAAGAATATATCTAAATATATATATAGGTATGCACGTTAATAAACAGAAAATTAATCCCGCATTCCAATAGACAGTAATGAACAAGTTTCAAAGCAGGTTGACAGCAATTAACAATTAATAGATGTGTAAAATTTGAAATTTCATTTTTGTTTATGGGTGGAAAATAATTATTCACTTTGAATTGAAATAAAAATGTGTAAATTATTTGTGTTGAATAACCTAATGAAATACTGAAACAGAGAAGAGAAACGAAATAATAACATGCAATACCAAAGCGCTAGCTTTTAAACAAGGAATCTCTCTCTGAGGAAGCTCGTTATAATCACAAAGTTTATCTATGTTCAATAGAAAGTTCAAAATTGATTTCATATTGAAACTATTTAAGATTACTTGATTTTAGGAACTTATAATCCAAACTGTAATATCGCTTATTACTCTTTTAGGTCAACCAAACATTCCGATGCCTCCAAGACCTTCGAGTGGTCAATCTGATGGAAGTGGTAGTACACGAATGAGCCATTCACCAATAGCAACCCAAGGTAGTACTTATCCTCCCCATCACATGCACAGTTACAAGGGACATCCTGGGATAGTGTCTCAGGGAGGCCAGCAAATTTCTCTCTATCAAACTAACCAACAGTACTCACAAGGATCGTATCCAACAAGGCCGCCAAGTAACATGCAGTACGCAACAAATCAGGGATACGGTCCAGCGTCTCAGGCACCTCCAAGTAACAATTTGGCACCACAACAGTATACTAATCGGTCCGTGGCTCCAAATCACATGCCACCAAATTCGCAATTCCCACCTTACCAACAATCCTGGCCCACACCCGTTGTTAGTTCCGGTAATCACATACCTTCGTCTGGTGGTAAGGGAAATGGTCCACCTTCATCACCGCAGACCAATTCTCCGTCACCTGGTCCAACAAGACCACCGCACTACCTCAAACAACATTTGCAACACAAAATGGGATTTGTAAATGTACCGCCTTCGATGCCACCAAGTCCTAGTCCGCCGCAAAATTATCATATGGGTCCTCCTCCAGTTGGGCATCATCATTCTGGAATGGGACCGCCACCCAGTATGGGACCTCCGAATATGCCACCAGCTACCAGCCCTTTACTGACAAATAATCACCCGCACGATGGTCCTATGCCACCACCAAGTTCTACACCAAATTCTCACAACCAATTGGGTTCGGATTTAATGGATAATGGAATAACTACGATTGCTTCTGGAAATCTGTCGACTAACGTTACAGCAGCTTCTGTCGGTTCTGTAACGTCTGTCGTGACAACTGGACCTGACGGTACACCGATAGACGAAGGTTCACAGCAGTCGACACTATCCAATGCTTCAGCGGGTTCGTTGTATATTTAATATTATTAACTATATTAGTAGTTTTATCTTTTAATTCGAAAAAGTAACATACAGGGACGCCATTTAGACTAATTGTGTAATTTTTACAAGCAAATTTTAAAACGAGAATCAAAACATGGTTTTAATTTTATTGTAATAGTAATACTAAACAACTTTTTTTTTTAATTCAAGTCTATTGTATACTACTGACAAGAAAAGAACGAATCATGGAGTAAAGTAATGTATTTTTTAATCAAAATTACTTAATTTGATGTAGTACTTAAATTTTGTGTGCATACAATATATTGCCTATACATAAGAAAAGTGACTCAAGTCTTAAAATTCCACAACAGAAAAGTGACATTCGTGACATACTCGACCAATTTGAAAAGTGGACACAAGTCATTTGAAGTCTTAATTTCAAACTCAGGATGATTCTTCATATTCCATTGAATGTTACACTCTACTAGCACTTTTAAGTCGATCCGAATTAAACATTTTCTGCCATTCATAAGCAGTTGCAGAGCCCGCAATACGTGTTTACGTGTATCCATCGACACATGTTTTACTACGCAGGTTTTCGCTTGCAACAACAGTAATACATAGCAAATTTTGCATCGGAATTGAATTCTAGCACTGACAAATCTCTTATCCACCTTTATCTAATTACTTTTATATACACATATCCTTAGTTGTAAACATAGTTCTTGAAGGCAAGGAGAGAGAAGCCAGCTGCGCCGTGTTCACGAAGCCTAGTTGGAAAAATTCATATAATATGTACAGTTTAACTCACATAAACCTATGTATAAATTATTTTTGAATTTTGTCCCTTTTTGATATCCAAAGTGGGAACAAACCTGACTCCAGCAGACAAAGTACAAATTTTGTTCAAATCGGAAAGTCGCAGAAGAATTGCATTTGACAAATCTACAGTACTATAAGCTAAAAGATTGGAAAACGAAGGCATTATATGTCACAAACTAGGAACTCGTATTAAAAGAATATCAACTGATGTAGAGGGTCACAATTTGTTTGAATATTTGAGAGAAAATCCGTTTGAAAGTGCAAGTATAGCTATTATTGAAAGAAATTTTCCTGGTTCTCGGCAAACGCCAATTAGGAGACTCAAAAAAAGTGAATTCTGTTCTCGTGTTGCAGTAAAAAAAATCTATTGACGAAAGAATATAGTCGCGGTTATTGTATGTACTAAATCATTTGTACAACCCACAATTTTGGGAAAATGTCATCTTTACTAATGAAAGAAATATCAATCAACAAGTGATGGTACGTTAAGTGTACCTAGACCCCAAAACACCTGGTTTGAAGACCGATACGTAAATAATAGTGATAGGCAAGGAAGTTAACGCATGGTGTTGGATCTGTTATCACAATACTGGAATGTGTTGGAGAATTGATGAAAGATTTAATGCAGTAAATTATATAAACATCTTAGAAAATGTGATACTGCTGTCCATAGCACAGGTATATCCACAAAGACATTTTATTTTGCAACATGACAATACGGCATATGAATGCCGTATTGTCATGTTGCAAAATAAAATGTCTTTGTGGATATACCTGTGCTATGGACAGCAGTAGTAATAGATGTGTGACAATAAAAACAAATCACCCAGTGATAGTGTATCGGTACAGGGGTACAGTGATTAAAGTGATGTGCTTTCCTATAGCGGAAATATTTTAATATGAGTTTTAGGAGAAAAACTTATTCTTTCTAAAAATGTTGATTGTATCGAAACCCCTATTGGTAAATAAAAAAAACCAGTAATCATTCGAGATAAGATAAAAAACTTGGAAGTTATGTGCAGTTGTTGATTTTAAGTATGACTAAGTCCGAATGTTATTACATCAGTATCGCATTACCCATGTATTAGTCATTAACCAACGGACATTGCTTGACAGTTCAGCTAGCATTATTTGTACTTGGAAATGCTTCAGAATTTTTTTATTGCCATTGGAAGACGAATTGCGACGCATCTATTTCCAACAAGATGGGTGTCCAAGCACATGATACCTTGATTGTAAGAGAATTCTTAAATTTACGCTTTCCTAATAGATGGATTGAACCGACATGGACCAATACATTGGCCCAGCTCGGTCACCGGAATTAGCTTCCATGGATTTTTTTCTTTAGGGTTACCTACAGCAAAAAGTACAATGGGAAATGATTTGAATTATCTAAAAATGCAGATTACGGAGGCTGTTCGAGAAATTAATGTTGAAATGTTGAACAAAGTTTACAAACAATTTAAAAAAAAGAGTTGCAGATTTTAAGATTGTTCTGGATGTGGAGGAGATTCTGTGAAATAATGTTAGTTTAGTGGTCATCCCTTTTTACCAACACAAAAACAATAAATGTTTTCTCGAAGTGACATTTGCATTTTGTCTAACAATAATGTAATATGACATTCGGACTTATTTAAAATCAACTCCACATCATTTCAAGTTTTTTTTATCTTATCTTAAATGATTACTGGTGTTTTTATTTACCAAAAGGGGTCTCGATGCAATCAATTTTTTTTTTTATAAAAGATACGGTTTTCTCCTAAAACTTATATTAAAATATTTTTCCGTATGGGGAACCAAATTTGCACACATGTTTATAGGGTTGAGAACAACAAATGATAAGTAGAATAGTATATTATGCAATAAGCATTTAATGATAGCTATTAAGACACGAGTAAGAAAATTACATTGTAATAAATACGAGTGTCTTAATAGCCATTAAATGCGAGTTGCATACACTATTTTTTCTACGACCCCATAATAAAACATTATTTTTTGAACATTCCATTGCATAAATTGAGGTTAAAATTTTCTATGCACCTTTGCGAATTTAGCTGGTAATAAACTGTTCGTGGTTACTAAGGCTTGTTCCATAATTTTTGGTGGACTCAAATTTTACATTTCACTGTCATTATCCCTCATTTTTACCGTTTATATTTTCAAAAAAGCACAAATTTTAAGTACTTACTTGTCAATTGCAGAGAACTGTCACATTTATTTAATTTGTATATCTGTCAGATATGCAGTCGCCATATTGAATATTGTTTGAATATTGGAATGTCGCATTCTTATTGGATATAAACTTGTATCGTAATGAAAAATCTGTATTCCTATTGGATATAAACTTGCATCATAATGAAAATCTGTATCGTAATGAACATCATTAAAGTACAGATTCGGCATATCTAATAATACAATTATGGGAGTAGAAAAAGAAAATAATAAGCCCGAACGAAAAAATTCTGTTTTTTTAAATTTGTTCAGTTTACTTTGGTTCTTCCATCGTAACAGTATACTCAATAGTTGTGAGTTAAACATGCACTACATTAATCCTTGTAGTATGCTCTAACCAATTAAGGTATCTCGGCTTATCCTCAGTCTGTCTTAGATGTCTTGAATTATATCCTGTAGATTGTCGTTTCATATTTGTAAAATGAATATTACTTTTCTTGCTGCGAAAGATATTGTTTAGAAATATAATCTTCTTGACTTGCACTAATAGATAATTATGAACATTTTGCCACGGGTATGATTTAAACACACATAATGCGTAATGTTTTTCCAATTACATTATATCTGGTTCATGTAGATAGCAGAATAATTTTCGAATAATATCTCTCGCAGTGAGAAATGTAATTTTTCACTTTATGAAAATAAAAAAAGGACGTTTTAAATTAATGTAAATTATATTTAAGGAAATAGTTCTAATGACTTCTAATTGAATTTTAATAGATGTCATTCATTAAAATCTGTATTTCCAAGTAGAATATTTATTATCATATTAGAATTACAACATAACAGTTTTTACGATTGTCGCATGTTATTCTTTATGCAATAATTATTGTACTGACGTATTAATCAATTATATTCTATCTATATTGAATAATAATAATAGCAAAAAATGCATTAGTAATGCTAAACAATACAGTGGAGTATTACTGTTTTGTAATAAAACTAATAAATAAAGCATGTTTACGGATACTTCAAGTTGTTGTTACTTTTATTAATGTCTATATAAGTGCCTGCATTAATATCTGCTCTTCAATTACAATCGCAAAAGGGAAGCTGGGTTAAAAGACAGACCGAATTTAGATCAAACTGTTTTTTTTTTAATTGGAGCCAAATTAACAATGGTGATATTTTGGATGGCCTACATTATAAAATTTAATTTACCTTCTTTTACTCTTCATATTATATTTGAGTTCACTTTGTAAATTCTGTTTTAATAATAATAATTTATTTTATTTTGGAAAGTATACAACAGTTATATGAAATAATGTCATAAAGTATACAGAACAGACCCCAAGAAACCAAAAAGTTGACAATAACAGAGAAATATCAAAAACCTATTACATTACCCAACAATAAAATTCCTCACCTGCTGTAAGTTCTTCTCCCCCCATCATTGGAATAGAATGCTGGCGACATTGAAATGTATTTATGATATTTTGAAATTCTAATAGATGTCATTCATTTAAAATATGTATTTCCATATAGAATATCATCATACTACTACATAACAACAACACAATGTTTTTATGATTGTTGTATATTATTATTTATACAATTAATCTTTGTAAAGTAAGATTTTCGGCAACAATTCCTTAATCTTGTAATCACGTTTGAATGGTGACATACTTCATTACTATGAACTTGCACAAAGAATTTTCCAACTCGACCATAATCCAACATGTACAGCTTAACAAATGCGTGCTCGTCTCAAAACTTTGGTTAATTTAATTTTTACCCCCATGAAGAACACGATTTTTATAACTGTACATAACTAGGGATGTGCAATGCACCCCTGACTGCACATTCCTACACATAACTGATGGACTTAATTCTACATGCTACTATTAGAGAAGTTTGCTTTCATATAATTAACTCAACATTTTGAAAACATTTTTAAATCTGCTTTTGCATAGAAGATTTTTTCAAAGGTCCATTTTGCACCAAATAAGATGCAACTGCAACATAACTTATGACAACTCTCAACATTCTACCTGATTCAATGTCACCAGTTTTATATCAATATAAAATATAGCACAATATATTTTACGTTCATGTATTTACTTGCCTAAAATGCTCGATATTTTCACTACATACAATAGCAGTCATCTTCAGTCCGATGACCAATTGTATCAAAAGTTGTGCTTAAATCCTCTAAAACAATCAACGTACACACACATACCCCTATCACCAGCACCAATTATGTCAGCTGATACTTTGAGCAAAGTGGTAGTACAACTAAGGCCTCGTCGAAATCAAAACTGACACAATGGCAGATGATATTCACTAATTTGGGAATGCATAATTTTTTCAAGTACTTTACTTAAGATTGCAAGTATACTAATAGGGCGCAAATCACTGTATGCAGATGTGTTACCTTCGGCAGGGGTATATTTTGTGTGTTTTGTTACCCACATATAGATAAATCCTTATTGGTGCTTGGATATTTTCTTATACTTATACGAACATTTGTGGAAATCGTAAACTCATACAAAATAGACAAACTAGTTTTGAGAACAACTCCTATTGTAGTATCTCTCAATATGAACAAAACTATAACTCTTTGGCGTCAAAGGGTACTTTTCGAATTAAAAAAGATGTATGTATATATATAGTAATTAATATAATGTATTGTATTTTCAGCATCTGGTGAAGACCCACAATGTACAACACCTAAATCACGTAAAAATGATATGGGTCATTATAGTCATCCTACGACACCTCAAAGTGCTGTGCCTTCTCCTGCTGCAAGTATGAATTCAATGCATGAAGAATACGGAGATCTAAATAGTCCAAGTTGGCCACGAACACCTGCCAGTCCTGTAAGCATATTTTTTATATTATTTGTTTTCTTTTCATGATGATTATTTTTATATAACACAGGAAGAACAAAATCGGACACACTGTTCACGTCAAAAACAAAAAATTCATTATTTTCAGGAAAATACCTCTACTTCAGTGATGCTTTTTTTTTTATTAATAACATGGAAACGCATATTTATTTAATTTTCTCCGTAAATGATATTTAATACAATATAAATACATTACAGGGAATTATTAATTTATTAGTATAAGTAATAATCATGAATGAAAGATTGATTACGAGACAGTCTTAGTACGATATTTTGTAAGAAATTTTTTAAGACCCAGTACTTAGTACTTGTTGATAATTTGAATATTTATCTAGAGTTGATCTTTCTATATATGATTTTACGATTTTTTCATATTTTGTATTTCAAATATCCTAATTTTATTTTTACATACAACTGAAGTAGAATACATAACAACATTGACATTAAAAACATTACTCCGCCAAAAAATAATTTATGATTTTTATTTGAACAGATTTTTTTTCAATATTACTTGGTGACAAGCAACGTCTATCACCCTTGAACTGCTTCGTCTGCTACATATTACAAAAATGTTTTCTAACATTACATTTATTAACTTTAATACTTAAAGATTTATTAAAGAATTTCTTAAACAACTACGGAACTTTTAATTTAAAATCTTAACCTTTGTATCAAAAAAATCTTAATATTTAAAAAAACCTTCAACTATTTAAAAGTATATAATTCAATAGGAATTAAAAGTAATGTCTAATTCTTTCTTTTTATAGTTCCATCCTTATATATGACAATTAATTTCTTTTAGAATCTGTTTACATAATGCTTGCATGTCATTGAACTGCATATATTGCAAATACATCATTCAAATCTAAAACTAGTCATAAATTTGTACAAAAAAAATGACTTATTCAGGGTGTTTACATAATATTGTATGTAATCAGTTTTTTAAGATAAGATAGACTTTTTGGATTCAGGTTGTTATCGACGTCAACTCTCCACTATATGTATACAGCGGACATAATGTAATCCAAGTGTTCATATACAGGGTGTAACAAAATAAGTGTAAAACATTTCAGGGGGTGATTCCTTAGCGAAAAGGAGATAGGGTCTTTCATATAAAAAAACTTCAATGGAGCATCCCTTGTTAAGATACAGCCCCATAAAGGGGGTACATAAAATTTGTTTTACAATTTTTCTCACAAACACTAAAAATGTAATTTATTTCCAATGTAACTTTTTGTCTGATTATTTGTTTACCATTTAAAAATCTATTTCCAATACCTTGTTTCATTCGAAACAAAAAATGTCTCTTGAATTTTTTGCCCAAAAGTAATCAGTTCGCAGCAAAAAATTATTTTACGAACAACTACAGAGATACATATAAATGCGAACTGGATTAGTATTGTTATTTTGTAGTTACTACCTGCATCAAAATACATATGATTAAAGATGAATAAACAAAACTAATTTATTAATAACAAAACATAAAACATGTAGAAATCATAGTAAATGTTCAATATGTCCACCTTCAGTCATTACACATGCGTCTAGACGTCGGCGCATTGAGCCACGTATTCGCTCAAATATTCCTGGATTCTCTCTAATTACCCTGCACGCATCGATGATGCGGTTTCTTAAGTCCTCTACATCGCGAACAGGAGTAGGATAAACCAAAGTCTGTAAATGGCCCCAAGTAGAGAAATCGAGAGGATTGAGATCCGGGGATCGAGCGGGCCAATTCTGTGGTCCTCCTCGACCTATCCAATGATTTGGATATGTTTGGGTTAAATGCTGACGTGCTGTTTGACTAAAATGGGCGGGAGCCCCATCATGCATAAAAAACATATCCCTTCTGACGCCCAAAGGAACTTCCTCCAGCAGTACTGGATGCACTTCTCTTAAAAATTGAATGTATGCCTCACCATTTAATCGAGGAGGTAGAAAATGAGGGCCAATTAAATAATCCCCAATAACTCCGAGCCACACGTTAAGAGAAAAGTGTTCTTGATGGTTAGCTTGTACAATAGCGTGAGGGTTTTCATCAGCCCCTATGTGGTTATTATGAAAATTAATTATCTTGTCCCGAGAAAAAGTACATTCGTTTGTGAATTCGATCGTCTTCAGAAAGTCAGGATTTCTTCTAATCATTTCCAGCATCCAATTGGAAAATTCAAGACGGTTCGGAAAATCTCGCTGTAACAGTGCCTGTACTCGTTGCAGATGGTAAGGGTATAAGAGTTGTTCCTTTAAAATTCGAAATACCGTCATATATGATCAACATTTAACTCGAAAGCAATCTTTCTAGTACTGCTAGTAGGTTGTTCTTCAACCAAATTAAGTACTGCTTCTTCAAGATGTGTTGTTCTAACTTCTCGATGGCGACCACAATCCTGCGTTCTTTTGTCGAATGAACCATATTCTCGTAATCGTTGATGAAGTCGGGCAAATATTCTATGCGAAGGAAGCTGCCGTTGAGGATACATTTCAGCATATCTTCTAGAAGCTTCTAACCCATTCCCCTGCGACAGACCGTAAACGTAATGCATATCAGCCATTTCCTCATTTTTGTATGCCATTTTAATAACAAGTAAATTATTAAACTAACAAATTACGAACAGCGTGATATCACTACTAGCGGCCTACTAAATAAATTAGTTTTACATTTTCGTTTTATGACGATGTATCTCTGTAGTTGTTCGTAAAATAATTTTTTGCTGCGAACGGATTACTTTTGGGCAAAAAATTCAAGAGACATTTTTTGTTTCGAATGAAACAAGCTATTGGGAATAAATTTTTAAATGGTAAACAAATAATCAGACAAAAAGTTACATTGGAAATAAATTACATTTTTAGTGTTTGTGAGAAAAATTGTAAAACAAATTTTATGTACCCCCTTTATGGGGCTGTATCTTAACAAGGGATGCTCCATTGAAGTTTTTTTATATGAAAGACCCTATCTCTTTTTCGCTAAAGAATCACCCCCTGAAATGTTTTACACTTATTTTGTTACACCCTGTATATTGACACATGTCTTATAACTTATAATAAATCAGCAGGCTGTAATAATACTGCCAAGTTAGAAGTTAAAACAAATTGTAAAGCAGTCGGGAAAAAAACATTCCATTACCAACATTTTCATGTATATTTTCACTTTTAAGCTACTTTTGCGCCACTATAGTAGAATTTAACCACATACGAGGGGTAAATAGCTGTGAATTCATGTTGTACACTCATATAGATTTCCATTGATTTCCGTGAATGTTTACGTGGATAGGCATGATAATTTTTTTCAAGCAAATCTAGTCTCATTTCTGGTAAACCAAACAGCTCAACAAAGAGCAAAAAGATACAAAGAAATGACTGCGAACAGATATTGCTAAAAGAAACACCAGCCAAAAAATCGACGTCTAATTCCGAAAAGAGTTCCGAATCTGACAATCTAGGTGTTTAATATGATGATATTTCAGACACTGAGAACTTTTCTAGTGAAACCGGTGGAAATATGACGATGTATTTTGTGGAACTTTCTTCATATCAACTTACTACAAGGAAGACAAATTGCAACTTGGAAGATCCTTTCCATGTGGAAAATTGTATACTGTATTACGACCAACGTTCATATTTAGGCTTACTAGAATTGTTAATGGAGAATACGACGTGAAAATTTTAAAAAAAATGTGGTGTGGCCGCCACACGACTTTCTTATACGTCTGTGCGTTTCAAATTAAACAAAAGTTGTTCTAAATTAAGATTTAAATACTTTATCTTCTGAAAAAATAAACAAAATCCTACTGTACTACTTCTATTATCGTAATAAATCTCTATAGAATGCATACTTGGCGAACTATTCGAAAGTGCTACTCGCTAAGAGTAAAAGTGTTACTACCGGTCCGAATTTTGAAATTTATTTTATACAAAAGATATTTCAAATGTTGCTCTAAATATATGTGTGCTCTTGATAAATATATATAGAATGCATAATTTACGAGATATTTGCAAAACTCGCTGTGCTATAAGAGTAAAAGTGTTAGTTCCGGTCCGAATTTCGAAATTTTTTTTATACAAAAGATATTGAAAATTAAGTTCTAAATACTTTTATACTCGTAATGTACCCGTCTCAAAACCATGACTTGCGAAATATTTGGAAAAAACTGTAAAAGACCTACTTCCGGTAGGAATTTCAAAAAACTTTGATAATAAAATTTTTCTCAAATTTAATTCTGAGTACATAAGAATTTTTTATAAATTCGTTTAAACTTATTAATTGACGAAATATTGGCGAAATTCGATTTTTTCACTGAAGTCAACTTCTACTTCCGGTCTGTCGAATTTACTGAAAATCTAATCAGATCTCAAGAGGGAGATTACACACGTAAATACAAAATTTCGAATTGATATCTACAGCGGTTTGACCGTTATCGTGGCCACACAGACATTTTTTAAAAACCATTTTTTGGTATCCGGGGACTTCAAAACGTGGACATCTGCAAAACTCTCGAGGTCGAAAATTTCATCAATCATCACAGTACAGTACACAGACTGAGTCTTGGCCGATGGGAGGCGCTTCAACCTATAAGTCGCGCAGAATTATAATAATAATAATAATAATAGACTATATATTTGTAAGACCTCTGTTACATAAAATTGTCAATATTCTCAAACTTGTAATGCATTACAATTGTCTACTAATGACATAATACTAATACTAACAACACTCTTAACAAATAACAAAGAAGACAGAAAAAAAAAAACACAAAATAATAAAATCAAATAATAAATCAAATAAGATCATTTGTATATAGAAGAGGAATGACTAGTGTCTAAGGAATTCTTCTATTGTGTAGTATTCTCCATTAATCAAGTGGTTCTTCACTTTTCTCTTAAACAAGCTGATTGGGAGGCCCTTAAAGCTCGGCGGCAGGTTATTGTATAATTTCGACCCCCAGTAAAAGATGGATTGCTGCGAGGAACACACCCTATGATGTGGGATCCTCAGCCAGTCCCTCTCACGGGTTGAATACCCATGATTGTACCCATTCGTGGTAAAGGCCTCCTTGTTGTTGTGTACATACACCACTGCTGAAAGTATGTAGATCGATGTTAATGTCAATATTCCTTCCTCCCTAAATATAGGTCAGTGCGTCACAAAGAAAGTATTCGGAAAATAAAAAAGATAACATTTGTTCATCATCTCATATATTAGCCGGACGAACGAGTAAATGCAGATAAGAAATTGTAATATACTGAGAAGAGATACATATATGTGTAGTGCTTGACAATTTTTCGTGACTGCTCGTGCTTATCCTAATATTATAAGGATTCACTGCGCATCTTGTGGGAGGGGCATCTCATAGGCCAGGTCTCAGTCTGTGAGCTGTACTTCCTTATACTGCGTATAAGAAAGTAAAATGAAACAAAATTCAAGTACATTTTTGCAGACCAATAGAGGCCGTTATAGACTCTGAAGTCTTACAACTAATTGATTCGCATTTACACGATTTTAATCGTATTTATTCAGTAATCAAAAGAAAGCTTTTTTGTTCTTATTCTTGAGCTTATTCTTTGGTTTTTTGTTTTCATGTTTTTTAATTTCATTTTTGTTCAAGTTTTCCCATTCCATAGGTAATAATTATCTTCATTTGTTAAAGATTTAATAAGACCTTTGTAAATTAAATTCCACAGTATCTATTATTTATCCAGATAACTAGAATTTAGCCCCCCCCATATTGCTTTCACATTTTTTCACGTTTTAAACATTTAAAATTTTTATGGATTTTCTTCTATGAATTTCCATAGGTTTCGATGAATTTCTGGATG
Source organism: Amphimallon solstitiale (assembly GCA_963170755.1). NCBI lineage: Eukaryota > Metazoa > Arthropoda > Insecta > Coleoptera > Scarabaeidae > Amphimallon > Amphimallon solstitiale. The sequence goes on from OY720684.1 coordinate 12,817,949, forward strand.
TATTTCACATAAATGGATTTCTGGTGTACACATTGATCAGCTGTTTACCCTCTGTCACCTCTTACTTCACAGCACTTAATGACCGATAGTTACCTGTGTGTGATTCTTTACAAGACCCGTTTGTTTATTGAACTTAGTGTTAATGTCATATAAATTGTTATTTTTTTTTGTATATTTAATGATTGGTATTCATAGATTATTTTTGTACGAATGAAGTCTAAATCTAGTGGTATTTTCAGGTTTTTAATAGTCACGTACCTCCAACGGATACATACCGATCAAAGGTTTATATATTTATATTTATTTTATGTAGTAATGCTATAACAATATACTCGCATGCCCTTTCTTTTTCTCTTCTTCTCTCATATAACAAATAATAGAACGCTTGCTACCTAACCTTACCATTCTATTCGTTGTATTATTATTTTTTAACTTCGACTATGTTTTCACTGATAGATGTTGTATATGTTTTTAGAAAACGGACAGCTTGAGTAAATTGTACGAAATGGATGATAGTCCAGAACGAAGAGCATGGCTGGATAAACTTTTAGGATTCATGGAAGATAGACGCACGCCAATCACAACATGTCCAACAATATCAAAAAATCCCCTAGATTTATTTCGTCTCTATGTTTATGTTAAAGAGCGTGGTGGCTTCATGGAGGTATGCAAGTCTTCGGTGTGTAGTCCAAGTAGTTCTTAGTACCTTTACCATTCCCGACTTTCATATTTATAAAATGCACACAAAAAATACAAGATTTGACAAAGTATATTTTATGTGTAACGTAAGTGATACAGTACTGAATAGAGCGATTAATAGATGTTATCAAATCTTACCGAAAAATGTCGAATAATAGAGGATCTAAGTTCAGCCCTTGCGGTACCCCAAAGAAATAAAAGCAAAAGCTTTTGAGTTGTAAGAACTGTAATATAACTGTATTTTTTGGTATTTTCGCTCATAATTTTATAATGCTTGCAAATTTGGATCATTTATGTTTTGTAATAAAATATCATATTGCCCAGGTGAGTCCGTACAAATTTCGTCAGAATTGTATCATGGAATTCCTAGGTAAACTACCCTTTTTTGGTGAACGATTAATTTATAGTCTCTTGAATTTTGTTTTAAATTATTTTTTATTTGAGACATGAGTAATTATTAAAGGAAAATGCGAGTCTCCAAGAACATTTCATGAAAATTACGTCTAAGTCATGTACACAACCGCCAGAAATAATTGGTCACATGCGATTATATAAGACAAATCAATACAAACTGCTAGTGTGAAGATTTAAAGTCGAGTAACTGGAGTTGATTGTTTTTTACCGTTGTGATGATGAATGTGACTTCCGTTCGATAATGGTGTGAAATCAGAATATCTATAATATTGAATATCAGCAAGATTATATCAAAATCTGAAGCTGGTTCCACCACAGAAGCTGCATTTATCATTCCTGACTAGTTTCTAGAAATAAATTTGCTGTTTGTCGAAAAATGTGTGTGGTTGTTTCATGTTTCACCTAGTGGCCTAACCGTAAACTTTAACTAGCGACAAACTGCGATTTGCGACGCTGGTTGCAATAGTGTGAACGGTTATCCTTTTATCACCAGTAATCAGTCGCCTGTCAACTCGAAACGTTTTCTGTATTTACGACACGGGTTTTCTAACTCATGACGTGTAATTGTTGGCGATGGAGTATAATTTGAGTTGTTGTTTGGGCTATTTCCATCGTTTGAGGAACATAGGTAGTCCGACGTTTCGGCAGTCCGTCTACTGCCGTCATCAGGGTAGTCCTGAGAAGGACTGTTTCTTGCCAAACTTGTCATTATATCAACGACTTTATCTGGCGGTATGTGTCTTCCCTATAATTTTTAATCTGATGTGCTCTGTGTCAGGTTTTGAACCCGGTCGATAATTTCCGAATTTCAATATCCTATCCACTTTACCACTCGACTAATTCGGGGGACAGAAACTACTTTCTTAAACCTATATTTAAGTTACAGATGTATGCGCAGTAGGTGTGCGCAGTGTGCATTTTTTCGTATATGCGTGGTGGATGTGCGCAGTGTGCATTTTTTCCCGTATATGCGCGGTGGTTATACGCAGTCTGTATGTTTATCCGTCTGTCTCCGGTCTCATGGCTGCCGGTCTTTGGTTAACACATTCTCTAATCATAGGGAGCCAGATATTCTTGATTTCCAGGCTGGGCGTGCTGATCGTGTCCGGTGTTACCTTCATAGATGCTGTTTCTGTAATTTTTCTTTTGTAGCCGGGTTTGTAGCGGGTTTTCTAATTAAAACCGCAACATATTTATTCTAATGGACAAAAAAGAAACATAATTTCACAATAGTCGGCGTTCATGTTACTCCTTCCAGCTTTAAGCCTACTCCAGATTATAATTTAATTGAAATATATATCTATTAAAAGCGAAATTGCTTACTGCATCAATATTAGTAGTTCAGATTTAAATCAAAAATGAATTGTTAAAGATGAATTTCAATTTTTACTTTGTCAAAACTTGTGTTACATCATATCATTTAATTAAGTAACTACAAATCTTATTTAATTCCTAACACAGAGATATTTTATAGGTAACAAAAAATAAGACATGGAAAGATATAGCCGGCATGTTAGGTATAGGTGCCTCATCGAGTGCAGCGTATACACTACGTAAACATTATACTAAAAACTTATTAGCATACGAATGTCAATTCGATAGAGGTGGCATAGATCCTCAACCAATTATCAGTCAGGTTGAGGCTAGTTCTAAGAAGAAAGGTGGTAAAGCGACTTCGGTACCTTCGCCTGGCTCATCTAATTCTCAGGATTCATTTCCGGCGCCAGGATCTGGCGGAGCATCTATGGACGGCTACTCGCAATATGGTTACCCACCCGGTGGTAATCCCGAATACAGTTCATCGCAGCAAAGGCCATCGTCTCAGTCTAATGCTCCCTCACCTCATGGCGGTAAGTTGTATATTTTGTGTATAGTTTTTTTTGCTGCTATAAATGTTTGTAACACAGTGATGGTATTTTCTGTTGACATTACTATTATCCTAGGTTAAGGATCACAATCCAAACAAACCGGATACTTCTTTTTATCGCGTCTAAAATATATGGAGTTAAAGAAGAGACCATAAAGCAATTTTTATAAAAATTGTGTACGCAGATTGATCTTTTTTGGTGATAAGTTATGATATTTGAAATGTATTCTAACGATTCATTGTAGTTTAACACATAAAATACTTGTATTTTTAGATTTATAAACAATATATCTTTGTTGAATACATACATATATAAATTAAAATTCATATATGCATGCATACAATTGATGCACACTTCTGCTCTGGAGTCCGGCATTCCAGTTACCAACGCACCGACACGTGTTTCGATCTTCAAGATCTCTTCAGCGTGCGAACGTGGTTTGCCGGAATGCCAAATAATCTCCAAATGTCCCGCAACATCATCCCTTTGCATGACAAACGCCTGTGAGAAAATCTCGGCGATATCTGCCATGCAAAAGCAACGCGTCAGGGAGATGTGATCTATCGATAACTAAATTATCATATTTTAGGTCACTGCAGGTATATGTGTGCTACAAAGTATCTCGCCAATAGGTTGGTGGCGTACCAATATCCAACGTTCGCACGCTGAAGAGATCTTGAAGATCGAAACACGTGTCCGTGCGTTGGTAGCAGGAATGCCGGGACTCCAGAGCAGAGTGTGCATCAATTTTATGCATGGATATATGAATTTTAATTTATATATGTATGTATTCAATTTATCTGTTGAAGATTAATATATCTTTGTGTTTATAACAAACAGTGACTATTTTTTCTTCATTATTCTGTTGAAAATTTTTATGAACTTGCAAGTTTAACTATATCAAGAATACAAGGAAAGGAACGATATTGAAATTGAATCCAGCATAGGAAGTTATTTTAATAAAGGTTATGCATATACAAGTTAAGTAAAAAATTTTGATAATTATAATTTCATGTTTTTTTGAAGAATCTAAGAAAAGATTAAATTACTTACTAGGTAGGTATTAATAAAATCTTTCAGAAAAAACAGCCACAGTTTGTTGTAAACACAACGAAGTATTGTCTATAAATCTGAAAATATAAGTATTTTATATGTTAAACTATAATGAATCGTTAGAATACATTTCACACATCATATCTATCGCTAAAATAGTCAATACGTAGGCACTCTTTATTAAAATACTTAGTAATACTAATACTCTCTAACTTTCATACCATATAATTTACACGGGAGAAAAAAGGCTGTGCAGTTTGTTTGGATTATAAACCTTGACCACTCTCAATAGTGAGGTCAGAGAATTGTCGAGCATTTGTATTGATGAAATAAACGAGTAAAATAAGGAATATGTATTACTTACTTAAGAACAAAGCCTGAGACGTGTGCTTACTAGTACTCATGTGTGCGATATGGACGACTACTGCTTTTATACGGACGATCGCCATATGCATATATTGAACATTAATAAATGTGGGTTTTATATTTAAAGGGGGTTGCCAATCGTTAACTGAACCCCCAGTAGCATCAGCAATCTATTATTAGTAACCATAACTAGTTCTAAATAATTTTTATTACTTGAAAATTACTTGTACACTTTGATTGGTCGTGAGTTTGTCAAAACATGTTACGAAGAAAACGTCTTACGAAATTATAAATATTGCCAAGATTAATCAATTTATTTCAAACCGCCTCGTGCTTCTTTATTTTTTATTTTTATGCCATAATCTATTGTTGATTTTCCACCATCATTTTCGTCTTGCCGAGCGACCAAACACGATTGAACTTATTTGACTAATGTATTTGATTTCTTTTAATTTTTCTGAAATTTTCTGATCATGTTTTGGTGAATTCCATGTTAGTTTTTTTTTTTATTTCCTGGAGGTTTCTGCCACGTGATCTTTAGGTGCAAACAGCCTAGTCCCCTTGGCTTCACAATGATTTGTCATAGGTACTCATAGGATGTCCATCAGGTACTAACAGGACTGAGTTTTATCATATAAGATTTGAAATTTTGTTTTGTTTGTGAGTTTATAGAATTTTCAAGAGAGTAAAGAATAGCTTCTTGTCTATGGATAGACTTGCTTGATCTTCTGCAAAAGCCGAACACCGTAGATGAATTCTGTATCTTGAACAGCCTTATTTTCTTTTTCTTCCTTTTCTTAGGTTTTAATTAGTGCTACTAGACCAATTTGAACTATAATAGCTGAGAAAAAAACAATTGTGGTTCAGGCACTTCGACTAAGAATGTGTTACTAAGAATATTGAAGATTTTCAATATTTTAAATAATTTGCTTTTGCTTCAGATAATTCTTTAAAATTAAGGGTAATATAACTTACCAGCAGCATTTATTAATTGTATCATTTCATATATTTCCATTGTAATTTTAAACAAAAAATCATGTCAATTTCTTGTTCACGAAACATCATTATGACACAACACCATTTCGCTGACAACCAACTATCTGCACCAAACAGTCTTACTAATATTAAAATCCCTCTGTCAGTGAATTTCACTTTCTAGCAAAATTCGTTGTATTTTATGATCATACCTTGTATATAATTCAAACAGTTCCTAGCCTATAAGAAAGAAATTATTTATTCAGTATATTTTTTTTACAAAAAATGGAAATATTACTTATGCTGAAGAAAAGCTGCAAGGTTTTTTTGTATATATGACATGTGTTCACATAGCAGATATAAAATAAACTTCATAGAAAATAGATATGAAGATAATAATATCTTAAGAATGGATTTTAATGTAATCGCATTAATTGACGAATTGTTTGATATTTATTTTGGTATGTGTTCAGTGTAATTTGTGAGTGCTTTATATATATATTTTATTATATTATTATGTTTATGTGCAATTTATAATAACTGTGAAATAATAGAACCAACCATACAATGATAATAACTAAGGACTTGGGAAAATTTCTTGTTAAATTGTAAATAATTTTGATTTATACGTTAATGTGGTGCATAGTAATTCTTGTCGGACTGATTTGTATTCCATCTAGTAGGCTGGATATAAATAATATCTACACGTTGGATGGGAGTATATTTGACAACATGAATTTTGAATTTTGTTGTACTTTTTTTTTTTTCAATGACACCAGAGTTGAAAGTAGTCACAGTGCAAACATAAAAATGTAAAGTAAAAGTAAAAATTATTTTATTTATTATACAAATAAAATACTTTTTACTATGGATTGCAGAGATAAATTAATGTAGATTTTCTCTAAAATATATTTACTTTTTATTGATATATACCTATATGACCACGTTTTATCTGTGTTGTAAAGAACGACACATTATTACGATGCACAAGCAATTAATAAAAATTAAGACTTTGCTATAGTTTTATCAACTGATTTTTACGTTACAGAATCTATTATACGAAACTTCATACCATAATAAACAAAACTCAAGCAGAGGTTATTGCTATTATGTTTAATGGTACATGGCATATATGATGAAAAATCTGTTGGGAAGTAACATTTCATTTGTTGATTTACGTTATTTGCATTTGTCAACATTCTGTTATTGATGAATATGATAATTACGCGACATTACTTAAATAAGTGATAAATGTAGGATATGTTTATATTTTTTATGTCAAAATTGGAGCAACAATATTTGAATCTCGTTTTATTAACATTGTTATATTAGTCAGCCTGAAAGTAAAACCAGAAACGGTACCGAAATTTTCATTTCTTCACCATAAAGTCTCAGTATTGCTTAGTGACTTTTAAAGTCAAACAGAATACATATATATATATCATTTACTAATTTGTCTATCCATTCCTAGTCCTCATTGTCCAAAGTTAATTTAACGACGTAATTAGGATACTAATTATTACCAGGCATTACCGTAACTAATTCCTTGAAACCTATGACGTTTCTGTGAGGTTAAAACTTATATCAAAATGCATTGGCAATAATCAGTTGTTCTACATCGATCACTTTGGTGAAAACCAACAGCATAATCGAACATCTATATTTTTGAATCATTTGCTGGACACCTACATATGTCTCACTTGATAGGTGTAAAAGCTTTGGAATAATTTATACGTTCCTCAACATCTTTGATAGCCGTCCGTTTGGTTGGTCTGCCACAAGCTGGTTTTCGGTGTTTTGGTGTTTGACGGTATTTCTCAACAAATATTTAAACCATTTTCCGAAAACTACAACATTTTAACATTCTGCTGTTCTTCTAATATACAGTTGTCAACACAGTATGAATAGTCTCCTTATCGTATGAATCTTTCGATAATGAAAACTTTGCGATTTATTGCTAATATCTTTAAAAGTATTAATTAGAATCAACACAAGCAATACATATAAATGACAGTTAGTTATATTTTAGGTGACGTCGTAGTTTTCTAGAGTATCAAAGAGTTCGTTGTTATGGGAATTTTCTAATTGGTTTTGCTATAATAAAAAAGTTTTTGTAAATTATGCAACTATTAAGATTTATGCAAAAGATATTTGAGGACAGAATTAACTTTTAACTAGACTTTCTTTTTCATATAGGTTCTGGGGGTGCTAATCATCTAAGCAATGCAGCACCCGCTGGATCCAGCCCTGCCGGCGGGGTATCCGATAACGTGAACGTATCAAATCCATTTGACGACGTATCCCCAAGTCCTCCGCCTAGAGGAGGTCCATTTCCTGGCGGTCCACACCCTCCATATTCAGCAGGTACACCACCTAGGCCTCAGGGTCAGGGTTACACGGGCCAAGGAGGTTACAACCAATATCCAGGGCCAGGACCGGGTGCTCCACCAGATCAGTATTCAAGTTACGCCAGCGCATCTGGGTATCCGCCTCCTAGACCCGTGTACCCTCCATACTCTGGTGATTCAGCTCCACCACCTGCAAATCCTAATAATACTCAAGGGACACCATCGCAAGGTCAAGATCCGTATAACAGATATGGAATCAGCGCAGGGCCGGGCGCTCCCAGCGCCGGTTACACTCCAAGGCCGAATTCTTATACTGGGGCGCCCGTTGGTGCTTCTACTCCAGCTACGGCACAACAACCGCCCGCTTCGTATTCAGCGCAACAAGATTATTACAGACCAGAACAACAGGTAAATTCATTGTTGACGTTCACCCTAGATCTACTCTTATTTTATATATTTTTCTCTCAATCATTTAAAGCAGACGGCTAGTGGAACGGGTTCTTATCCAGGAGTACCAGCTGCAAGTAAAAATATGCCACCACCAGCACCTCAACCAAGAAGGCATCCTGATTTTGCCAAGGAACCACAAGCTTATCCTGCATATAGTCAACAAAGACCGCAATTATATTGTAAGTTTTCCATCTCTTTTCCTCTCAATATAATAAAGGCATCTACTCTGTCAACTTGTATTAATAATTTTCAAAAAAAAAAGGTTTATTAAAGAATTATACTGATATCATATTGTAGGATATTCACTACTCACATATTTCTTTCTTTACTGCTGTTGCTTAAAGTCTGTTCATAGGTCTTTATTTAAAGTGACTATTTAGTTATTTACATAGCCATATCCACAGTTAGGTGTCGAGGAATATTCATTCCATGTGCAGATTTGGCCTTTCTAGGTCTGGTTTCATATATTTGGCAGTCGTCTTCACCTTCCTTTTTATTCCACCCTGCAGATTTCCTTTACAGGTTTATCATTCTAAATCCTAAGATGTCCAAACCAACTCAATTAATCGTCTTTCTTTTGTTGTTTTGTTTGTCGATTTTAGTCATTTCTTTTCTGATGGCCTAGAATTAGAAATTACAAAGCCAGTAAACACTTTTTAAGTAAATACACTAGATGGCTCCAGTAGTTTTAAAAGATTTCCAATTTCCTCATCATCTGTGTTACTCTCAGCTGCCTGTTTTCTTGATCTGTTACCACATGATTTTCTAATTTGAGAGCATTTCGAAAACAGAAAAACAAAAATTTGATTGTAATAGAAGTCAAATAGTATAATACTGTCACAAATGGTCATAAACCCCGCCCATAGAGTAAAGTATTAGAATGTATAGAACGAACAAAAATGCAATGTGTTGTTAAAATCATCTAAGCATATATGGAGAGGCATTTTGCAGTAAAGTATTTTCTCAATTATTAACATCCAAAAAAGTGTTAGTAACTACAATTGTTTTTAAAACTTTTTTTTAACCTGTCTAATTCATAATTGTGTTAAGAATTTAACGAAATTATCTTAATAAGTAGTGAACTACTTTTATATGAAAATAACATAATATTTATTATATGCTTTCAGCTGGATGGCCAAATAATAGTCAATACAGAGGCCAGTATGTAGGGTCTGGAGGTCCAAGCAGTGGTAATCAACAATGGAACCAAGGTGGACGTCCATCGGGGCAATGGGATCGATATCCCACAAGTCAAGTTTATCAGCCTTCACCACAGCAAGGTAATCAGCAATGGCAACCGATGACGTCATCTGGTGTAGTGGGACCATCACCATCCATTCGATCACCATTGGGTCCTCGCGGTGGTGTTGGCGTTGGTGTAGGAGTTGGTGTCGGTAAACCACCATTCAACATGCAGCCACCTCAACCAGGCAAAGGTACTCAGCCTCAACCAGCACCATCCGGATCTTACGCTCAGAGTCAACTACCAAAACGAGAGATAACTTTTCCAACGGATAGTGTGGAGGCAACATTACCTGTCCTGTATCGTAGGAAAAGACTGTGTAGAGCTGATTTGGGACCAGTAGATGCGTGGCGAATTATAATGTGTTTACGTTCGGGTCTGTTATCGGAAAGTTGCTACGCTCTAGATATGTTAAATGTACTGTTGTACGATGATTCCTCAGTTGCTTATTTCGGATTGAACCAGTGGAACGGATTGCTGGACTTACTCTTGGAACATTTCCGTAAAAATCTGTCAGATATGTTTGATGGTCCTTTTCCACCTGAAGAAAAACCTGAAGAACCCGACGTTGATTTAGGAGGTGTAGTTACGCCAATAGAAATTGAAAATAACACAGTTATATTGAGCAAATCAGAAAACTTCACGTTGCTTTCGAGAAAAGGTTATCCAGTTAAATTAATAGATAGGAACGAGGACATATTCGTAAAAGATCACCACAAAGACTGGGATACCAAAGGTGACGCCGTCGGTGTGAATATATTAGCGGAAGTAATAACGGATCCATGGTATCACAGTTCAGAACATATTCTACCGACATTTCAAGCGGAATTCGGTCATATACCCTTCAATAGAAAACTAGATGACAAAAAGAAGGTGATCGGTAAGAAAAAGAAGAAGAAGGAGGAACCTGAGGAGACCGAAGACGATGAGGACCAAGAAACTGAACTTCATCGAACATCACCAACATCGACTGCAATCTCTATTCCAACATTAACCGAAACTGCGCTGTCTGGCGTTAAAACTAGTGACAAAACACGTAGGACAAAAACTTTAAGTGATGTGATATCTCGAATTAAAAAGGATTCTGCCGATGATGAAGAAGATACTCTAGCCTTAGAGATCAAAGGGAAAGTTAAGACTGATGTAGTAGTGCGTGAGAATGTTGTGAACTGTAACAATGATGAGGAACAGGAACAGCAGGAGCAGGAACAACAGGAGCAGGAACAACAAGAGCAAGAACTGCGGGAACAGGAAGAGCAACGGGAGCAGGAACAACAGCAGCAACAGGAAGACCAGCAGGAACAGGAGCAGGAACAACAGGATTTAGATCTGAGTACAATCAGTACGAGTATTGTTAATGGAGAGACAAATATCGATGGTTTAATTGTACGAGATACCGCTCGAACGTTGAAAAGGCGCAGGATGTCGGATTACGAAGATGAGGCCTACAGCAGGGATGATGCTAGCTTAGTTCTATTAACGGAAAGTCAAGACTGTATCGGAAAGAGATGCGTTTGCATATCTAATATATTACGTAGTTTAACATTTATACCTGGTAACGAAGCAGAATTTGCACGTAGTTCGTCGTTTTTGTCTCTCGTAGGAAAATTACTACTTTTTCATCATGATCATCCTCTACGCACACAGAAAACAAGAAATTATGATCGTGAGGTATGTATTCATTTACTATATTCAATTTACCTGTATCCAAACGTTCACTTAACCCCTTCCTAAAAAATGTTAATGTCAAATGTTAATTTTCCACGGTAAAGTAAAAAAGAAACTTCATAATACATGCTCGAGCAGGTTTGTGTAGTTAGTGTGTGAACCAGTTAGAATCAACAGGATTCTTTTTGTTATTGTTTCACTCGAATCTTTTACGCCATTTTTACGACTTTGTGTGATTCGCATTGCTACCTGTCATTCCTGGAATGTATATAAGTTTTTTACTGTAGAGATATCTGCATTTAAGGTTATTTCAAAGTAACAATGGCTGTGTTTATTATTATGTTAAAAAAGTATGTTTTACTGTATAGTTTGATCTTCAGAAACATTACATCAAGAGCGAGTTACAAAATGAAAATATTAAATAAAGATGACAGGCATGACACGCAGAAATGAATAAAATATATAAGTGTAGCTTAGGCAGTCCGTTCAGATCTGGGCTATGTTGCTTATTTCACTTTTTTCTGTCTTTGTTGGTAAGGGCTGTCCAGTTTCCAATCTGCTTGCATTTTCTCTTCTTTCTCTGTGCAATGTTCTACTCACTAATTTCATTGTCCATTTGTACCAGGTGTCCCAGTCATTGTAGTTTTCTGCTTTTATGAAACTCTCTTATAGCCTCTTCTCCAAAAAATCGAAATATATATATATATATATACCGGGTGTATTATGAAAAACCTTTCGTGCTGTAACTTTTTTATTTTTTATCCGAATGTAATAAATTATACGTCGAACTAAATCGTTTTAAAAACACTGTAACGTGATCCGCTTTGAATTTTTTTTTGACACTTTGTTTTTGACAGACAGCAGCAAACTGTGTTTTTTTAAATTGTACTATATTTTTTTTTTTTACTTATTCAAATATATTTTTTTTTCTGAATATGAAACTGTAAACAATGGTACCCTTGTATGAAAAAAAAACGAGGAATTGAAGGTTTTTTTTTAGTTCAATTTATTCTGGTTTTTCCGAACACAGAGATTTCTTAAATGCATTTTAAATACTCTATTTCATTTTATTACCAGCAAATGTGTGTAGCATTTAAAATCACTTACATTCAATACTATATAGCCCATAAAGTATTATAAACCAATGTTACCAGTGTTTCATCAGTTTCATTACAGACTTCGTTACAAACAGTAAGATAATCAACATCTCTCGTTAAATAACAATTGTGAGATTTACTTTGTAAACAGGTTTAAGTGTTTTTATTAAAATAAATAAAATTGTGAAAACACTCATAGTTTCAATATAACTGACACCAAATGAAGGATGTAGGCTTATACGGAAGTTACGCCCCGTGAGCGGTGGGTCAACAACAACATTTACAGTGTTTATTTTAAAAATTTAAAAATCAAGCAGTCATATTGAACGATAAAAGTGCATTCCATATTTTCGAAGAGAGCTATGACATCTGTCAGTCACACATTCATTATAACATTTTCAACGATTTATTTCTAAAATTTGTTATTGGAATGGATAATGGCGAATGTGTGGATGCGATTCAAGTATATTTTGAATGCGGAAAAAATTCTGTAGCTGCTTTGCGACTTAATAATAGTTAATAGGAGGTGTCAAATGTGTCTGGAAGAAAATGGGTCCAATTTCGAACATTTGATTTATTAAAAGCTATGAAGCTTGATTTCTGTAAATTTCGTAATTTTTTTAATAACAATAAATTTCTCACTCAATTTAATGGAGGTGTCTTCAGGAAATAAATCTTTATTAGAATAAGTAAAAAAAAATGTGTAGTACAATTTAAAAAAAAAAGTTAACTACTGTCTGTCAAAAACGAAATGTCAAAAAAAAAAATTTAATAACAGGTTACAGTGTTTTAAAAACGATTTAGTTTGACATATCATTCATCAAAATCAGACAAAATATAAGGAAGTTACAGCACCAAAGGTTTTTCATAATACACCCGGTATATATATAGAGAGAGAGAGAGCTTCGCTGATTATAGTGAACTCTGTTGTTTTTCAAATACTCTGCATTTTAGGAATTAAAAGGCGACTTCAGTGTACATTTTATAGCATCATCGGTCAGTCGTACTATAACAGAGTTTAAGAACAAATTCGAAAGAATTATTCCGCCTTAAACCTCACCATTCCGGTGTATAAACGTACACGTTGCTAGAAACGGGTCATATCGACGAACACTAGGTGTCGGATCAACATATTTTCTTTCCTATGTTGTTATTTTTGTCGACTTAGCCTACCCGGCGCACAATGGTTCAGGACCTGCAAAAAGTCGATTTTGAGAAAAAGTTAATTTTACTATGTATTTTCCGTAAATATTCAATTGAATATTCAAATTTTATAAAAATATAGTATTTTTTCGTAAACAATTATAATACGCTTTGAAGAATGTTGCATTGTATCACTACTTTTTGATTACTGTGATAAAACGCATATAAAATTCGCATAGGTTTTTAGTATCCATCAGCAAGTAGCTGTAAGTTGATATTTTGCATATATGATCCTTATTATATTATCTGTTATTAACCCTACATTTTAGCTGCCCCTTTTTGCTCATTTCTGAGAAAATGAAATCTGAAAAAGTTCGTTTTTTGCACGGGTACATAAACTTACTGCAATTCATTTTACGCAATGCGCAGAGCGTTTTTGCTGCAAATATGTGCGTTTGAACCACTGTGCGGCGTGTGTTTATAATTGAGAATGAAATCGTTCCTCTGTCAACAATAATTTTTTATCTCAAGTGTTTTTATGTTAATTGAAAAATAATGCTATTAGTATAGTTTACTAGTTCTAACTATACCCATAAACAAAATTGCCTTCTATTTATAAATGTATTGTATTCATTTATATTTAACACTGTGTATGCATTTCTTGGCATAGTGTAATTGCCACTTGTGAAAAAAGAGATTTGTATTGGACATACGCATTTATCTTATAATATTAGGATAGTTATATTGATTGTTGAAATTTTATATACAGCACGTGTCAATTTTCATTAGCCATAGGCGATTAATTCATGCAATACGTGACAACATGGCACCCCCTACTTTTCTCTTCAATGCGAGCGCGACCGATGCAAGCTCAAGTTAGCAGTAGCTGTTGGACTATTGACTTGGATGTTTGTACTGCGCTTAGAAATAATATTTACGCCTTGCAAGGATTTTTCTTTTTCCTTTCAGTAAATGCAGAGAATTATTAAGCATGACACAAACAAAAGCGTAATTCTAATAAAATTAAAAATAAGGTAAATAAAAAAGGATTCTGAAAATAATAATAAACAACTAGATCGCGCCGGGCATTTGATGATGACGGATTTTATTGCAGACTATATCTCGGAACGTGTTCGCAGCTAAACATTTAATGTAGAAGTGGCAAGATCGGAGAAAGTCGCTGTGATGTCGATTGTTGCCGGGAGACACACGTTGCCACGTATTATTTGTATACGTATAAATCGCATGTAAACATTGAATCCCTATAGCTAATGAAAATAGACACATACGGTATACAGCACGTGTCAATTTTCATTAGCCATAGGCGATTAATTCATGCAATACGTGACAACATCGCACCCCACCTTTCCTCTTCAATGCGAGCGCGAGACCGATACAAGCTCAAGTTAGCAGTAGCTGTTGGACTATTGACTAGGGTGTTTGTACTGCGCTCAGAAATAATATTTACGCATTGCAAGGATTTTTCTGTAAATGCAGAGAATTATTAAGCTGCGTTCACGCTGCATGTCACAAACAAAAGCGTAATTCTAATAAAATTAAAAATAAGGTAAATAAAAAAGGATTCTGAAAAAATAATAAACTACTAGATCGCGGCGGCCATTTGATGATGACGGCTTTTATTGCAGAGTAGATCGCAACGTCTTCGCAGCTAAACATTTAATGTAGAAATGGGAAGATCGGCGAAAGTCGTTGTGATGTCGATTGTTGTCAGGATTGGTGACGGATAGTAGGGGTGACACACGTTGCCACATATTATTTGTATACGTATAAATCGCATGTAAACATTGAATCCATATACCTAATGAAAATTGACACATACGGTATACAGTATAAATACTTCTAGACATTTTTTGAAATTTTGCATCTGGTACAGTTTTTACTTTTATTTAAATAATTGATGATAAATAATGATTATTTGTTTAAATCACAGATAAGGGAGATGGCAAATAGCCGATGTAATGATAATTATTGGTAACATATTTTGGAACGGTGGATTCCAAAATACGCGAAATAGAACTGATGCGCCTTTGTTGTGTTTTGTACATACAAGCGCATTTACAAGCAAGAAGTTTTAACAGACACATCTTATTATATATTATTTGTGCGTCCAGGTTATATTTATACGTCTTTACTGAATTTAAAATATCTTTCAAATATTCTAAATTCTGATTATGATTATTTAATATTTATATACAATAGATAATAATGAAACCCTGTTTACTGCTGTTTTTAATTTTGAATGTTAATATAATACTTTTGAATAAAATTTATAACACATAATTCATTGTCAAAGTTGTATGCAAAATATGTCTTGGTAATATATTTACCTGTCAATACAGCTGTCATATTGACTACCTACCGTCTATCTCAATACGTGAAATCCCTCTGATGAGCGTCGGCATTGAATCAGCCTGTATTCATTTTTCAGAAATGCAATAATAATTACAAATACCTATTTATAGTTTTTGTCTAAATCAAATAAGAAAAGATATACATTTACAGATTTACAAATATTATATTTAATAGTAGTTTATGAAACAGGATTTCTGTTTCTTTCCTATATGTATTTGCCTTTTTACAATTTAGGAAAATTAAGGTCATTTCCATGAAATTATTAAAAATAGACATATTTCCTTAAATTGTGGAGAATCTGAAAATAATTTTTCCAAGTCAGCATTTCCAATTTATAATACTTAAATAAAAACGAATATCTGATATTCCCGAACTACAACAAAAGCTCGTTGTTGTTCGGTTCTGCCATAAAAAAAAAGGCGCCGTCTCAATTCTGAATAATTTAATTGTAATCTAAGATAAGACATACGTTAAGCCTATAGTAGTGCCATCTTTTATCCAATAAATTTATTCTGCAAATTATCTCCCAGTGTCGCTAAGGTAAATAGCTTGGGAAAATAACACGAAAATACAATAATTAGACATTCATACACCATCTTTTGGATTGAATTAAAGTTATTTTTTCTGTTGCCAATCTCTCCATAAACACCGGCTATCTGTAATCTCTTTTATCTGTGGTTTAATTGTTTTCTTTATACCAGCAAAGACAGTCATTATAAGTAATCATAACAAGTTTAAATTTATTTTGTGACTCGATAATTACTTGCGATTGAAACCCGGGAAACCTATTCGAGATACGAGGGCGAATCAAATATGAACCGGACTTTTGTTTATACAGTAAATAAAGTTTTGAAAACACATTATTTTTTTTATATACAGTACAACCTCGATAATCCGAACTAATTCAGCACGACACTGTTCGGATTAGGCTTTTGTTCGGATTAAAGAAAACTATTGAAAAAACAACAAATAAGCTCAAAAGTAATATTTATTCTACAAAATAACATTAAAATTTATTCTATAAGAAAAAAATCTTTAATTGACTTTTGTTTCAAGATATTTGATTTATTTATGTAGAGTTTCATCGCTTTTTCTCGCATCTGCCTTAGTAACAATATTTGATTCATTGGAATGTCATTTTCCAATGCCCATTGAATACAAATATTGAAACTAGCTAATGCTGTATTATGAGGAGTTGATCCCTCTTGCGGACAAGTGTCATCGTTTTCTTCTTCCTTTTGTTCCACCACCTCCATAACAATTTCATCGTCTGTTAATGTGATGTCTTGTTTTTCATCGTTATTGTCGATTGCCCAGATTCGAACTTCACTTGTGGTTAAATTTCCTCCTTTAGATAAGCTATTTAAAAGTCCAGTCATAATAGCCAAATCCTTTTCTTTTCCATTTTCATCCGGAGGATTCCCTTTCAAAAATGTGGCTAATGGAATCAGATCTTCGTCATCATAGGAATTATCTTCATAGTCGTTAATACTGGAAGATACTTGTTGCAAGCGATTAGGCCAAAGATTTTTCCAAGATTTGCTAATTAAATTTGAACTAACAGATTGCCATGCTTCCTCCAATGCATAAATAACGTCTTTTAGGTTTAGATTTTTCAAAGTAGCTGAAATGTTATCTCCTGCATTTACAACTTGAACCAGTAGCGTTTTGCGATAATGTATCTTAATCGCTTGAATGACATGTTGGTCCATAAGCTGTAGCATCGGTGTACAGTGGGGTAGTAAAAACATTACTGTAATTTGACCATCGTCACTAGTTAATTCGTCTTCATTAGGGTGTCCAGGAGCGTTGTCCAGAACAAGAAGTGCTTTCTTGGGTAATTTTAATTCTGACATTTTTCTTCTAACGGCTGGTACAAATTCTTCGAAGAACCATTCCTTAAATATATCTTGAGTGACCCAAGCCCGGGATTGTCCTTTATACACTACTGGTAAGGAACCAATTTTAGGAAAAGCTCTCGGTTTTTTGGCTTTCCCAATTACGAGTAATTTCAATTTGTGGGTGCCCGTCGAATTGGCACAGGGCATAAATGTTAATCTTTCTTTACTAATCTTACGGCCCGGAGCAGAATCTTCATTTTTGTGAACCAGAGTCTTATTTGGAAGAACTCTCCAAAATAACCCACTTTTGTCCGCATTATACACCTGATCTGGTGTCAGCCCGAGTTCTTCAATTTTCTATAGAAATTCGTACTTGTATGGTTCAACGGCGTTAATGTCTGAAGAAAGTTTTTCCCCACATACAGACAACTGTCGAATGCCGAATCTGTTTTTAAATTTGTCAAGCCAACCCAAACTTGCTTGAAAGTCATTCTTTCCTGTAATTTTTTGATAAAAATATTTTGCCTTTTCTCTCAAAATTTCTCCAGATATCGGAGTGTTTCGGCACCTCTCTTGAAGAAACCACGTGTAAACTGCAGTATCTACCGCTGGGTAATTTGCTTGTTTTATGGTTTTTCGCTTATGTGTTTCTGCTTCACTAGAAGCTATAAATTGTCTTATTTTTTCTTTTTGATTTCTGAAATTGTTGCTTTTCCTACACCATACACCTTTGCGAGTGCTGTCCCTGTTTGTCCCTCTTCCAGTTTTTGTAAAATGTCCAATTTTTGTGACAGGGTGAGGGTACAATGTTTTCTTTTTTCCGACATAATTTTGTTTAATATGTATGTGGTGTATACACTTGGACAACAACTGTTTACGCTGTGAAACTCTGGTCACCGTATCCACAAATCTTTGTAAGCGACTAAACTGACTCGATCGTTTAACGCCTGTCTTTATATACATACATATGTACAAAGTTAATACATACATACAATAATTCTATAGAAACGTCTGTTTACGAAAATCGTAAAACTTTCGATTACCATTCTGCCGAACAAAGAAGCCGGTGTCGTTTAATATTGCGCAACGCTCGGTCTTTCCCCGAAAGATGAATCATCGCTCTCCAAATGTAGAGTTTTTCTAGACATTTTCCTAACGATAACAAAGACATTCTAGCACAAACGATTGAATCTCTTGTGAGTTGTAGTTAAAAATACATTCATTGATGAAATAAATGGCAAGAATTTTCTTAAGCAAATAGCTGTTTATTCTACCTAATCGTATAACAACCGACGTTTCGATGAGTCGCTCATCTTTTTCAAAGGCTACAATAACAGTTGATTTTTTATAATTGGAGATTTCTATATAAAGTTATAACTTACTTTAATACGGTAAAATATGGTAAAACATTGTTGATTAAATTCTAAATTCAACAATTAAACCAATTAGGTTGAAGAAGCAAACATATATGTTAGATGTTAAATATCGAATAGGAGAAAAATTTGTGAAGTTTGAAAATTTAAAAATTTAAAAAATTTAAATGTTAAAATATTAAAATAACATGTTTCCTATTTGGAAACTGCAGTGGGAATGAATATCAAAGTGTATGGTGGAAGAGCACGGCCGTGAAAAGTTGTTATTTATATGGAAAGAAAAAAAATTTCTTGTGTATGAAGTAATGTATTAAAAATCTATATGTTGGTTGTATATAGTGACGTGAATTTGAAATTACTTAAAAACCAAAAAACAATACATTCATAGTTTTGCTCTCCCCAATTTTTTAGTATCAGCTATTAGTCAAAAGAAACACTGTCGATGTCGATGTTCCGAGTAGCGAATTTGAAAATGTGGTTTTTGTTCGGATTATAGAAACGAAATAGTTGTTCGGATTACTGGAGGTTCTAATTACCGGGGGTTCGGATTATCGAGGTTGTACTGTAATCTCTTTTCTTATTCACACATTCTTCCCACCGAATCGAACGTTTTTTAATTCCGTCATCAAAGAATGAATCTGGTCGCGTCTGTAACCAATTGCGCATGATCGTTTCCACACCTTCGTCGTCGTCAAAGTGATGACCCTCCCAGTTCTTCTTTGAGTGGCCCAAACATGTGGTAGTCACATGGCGACAGATTTTTGTCCAATTTTTTTGGGGTTAATGCAGCTGTGTGTGGCCGACCGTTGTCAAAGAGCAGAATCGCACTTCAAATAGACATGTCTCGCCTTTTTCGTTGATAGGCCCGTTTCACTTCATCAAGCAATTGGCAGTAGTACACAGCATTAACTATGCGCCGTTCATGGAGAAAATCAACGAGCAATATGCCTCTGCAATCTCATAAAATCGTTACGCGAACTTTCCCAGCAGAAAGACGGGTCTTAGCTTTCCGCGGTGCTGCTGTTCCATGTTTTCGCCACTCCATGCTTGCCTGCTTAGACTTCGGGGTGCAGTGATGCACCCACGTCTCATCAAGTCCGGTTCATATTTGATGCGCCCTCGTATTTTTACAATTTGATTACCTAATTATTTTTTTGAAACGGTCTCGAGATTCCTTTTTTTTATCTTTCTAAGAGCTTTAAAAGATTCACTAACATTATTATTTTTCCATACTTTATTGTTATTTAAATGAATATTAGTTATTGACACTTTTCATTTTTGTTTTGTAGGAAGACGCAGATTTTGCAGACTCATGCAGCAGTTTACAGGGTGAATGTGAATGGTGGTGGGATTTCCTGCTTCAAATACGCGAAAACGTATTGGTTTCGACATCTAATATTGCCGGTCAGATAGACCTCGATCAGTATCCGGAAGACGTGGCCCGGCCATTACTGGACGGTCTTCTACATTGGGCGATATGTCCATCTGCACAGGGTCAAGATCCGTTCCCATCTGTAGGTCCAACGTCACTGCTATCACCACAACGACTGGCGCTGGAGGCACTTTGTAAATTATGCGTGACGAATAATAACGTTGATCTGGTCATAGCAACGCCGCCATTCTCCAGATTGGAAAGGTTGTGCATCGTACTGACAAAACACCTGTGTCGATCCGAGGATCAGGTGTTGCGGGAGTTCTCCATTAATTTGTTGCATTATCTGGCTGCAGCGGACAGTAGCATGGCACGTGTCGTTGCGTCGCAGCAACCGTGTGTGTCATTATTGGTGGCTTTCATTGAACAAGCGGAAATGAGTGCTTTAGGTGTCGCGAATCAACACGGAATATCGGCTTTGCGTGATAACCCAGACTCGATGGGTACAAGTTTAGATATGTTGAGGCGAGCCGCTTCTACACTCGTGTTTTTAGCTGAACATCCGGACAATAGACCGCTGATCATTCAACAAGAGTCCAGACTACTGGCTTTAGTGATGAGTCAGATACTTGACCAACAGGTGGCGTTACTGCTATCTAAAGTGCTGTATAAGATATCCCATAGTTAATCCCCCTGTAGATACATTTTGCGGCCTTGGACTGGTGTACAGAAATGTATAGAGTGATTAATTGACATTTTATCATTAAATTAGTTGTGCGTGTAACATCCTCCCAAAAAAAATATTATGTAAATGCATATATCTGTTTAAATATACATATATTACAGGAGATGTTAAGATAACTATCGGTTAAAACT
Source organism: Amphimallon solstitiale (assembly GCA_963170755.1). Lineage (NCBI taxonomy): Eukaryota > Metazoa > Arthropoda > Insecta > Coleoptera > Scarabaeidae > Amphimallon > Amphimallon solstitiale. The sequence goes on from OY720684.1 coordinate 12,839,108, forward strand.
GTACATATTAATATCTATTTATATATGTATCTCTATATCTACGTATAGTTATATAGATATATATATATATATATATACATAATTTTTTTGAATTTATATTTTGTACATTTTCTTCTATGTAGTTCTTCCTCTATACATATTTCTTGAAAATGATTAATGTAAAAAAAATAGCATTTCATTCAAATATGATCGATTCGCTTAGAGTGTTGTTAAATTAGCAACAGAAAATTTCTTATTTTAAATTAAATAATAAAGCATGATGTATTTTATCATAGATTTTATCTTCTACAATTAAATTTTAAGTAATAGGCTTTAAATTTCACAACTTACAGTCGACCTTCGATTTAACGAAGTAACTTGGTTTCGGAAAAAAGATCCATAAATGGGAATGATATATGCTTTGAACATGATTTGATAAATGAAACTTGATGGAAAAAGGAATTTCAGCTTTTATTTATAAGAATATTAATGAAAGAAAATAAAGTAATGTGTAGTTTAGAAAAATGTTTTGTCAACAAATCTAAACATATTCACATTTGCTTGATGAAGCAAAAATATTGATTGGAACTTAAACTTACTCCTTCATTCCATCATTATTGTCTTTGTATTCATTATGATTCAATACTTTCAATGTCACTCTTTCTAAAACTGTGTTAAGGTTATGGTGTAATATTTGATAAAGTTTTGTATCATGGTTAAAAAAAGATGAGGTGATAATCCAGTTTGTAAATAGTCTTGGACGAGTTTGTTTAGATCTGCATATTGCTATTTCATGATCCTCTTTTTTGAAGTCATATTTAGTTTTTGACAATTCTGTCGTTTATCATCCTTCCATTTTCATACCAACGCAAAATGTTGTTTTTTATCATTGTTTTGATCGACTTTTCTCTTAAGTGTTCTCTAATGATTGTATTTCTGATCCTGTCTCTCCTAGTTTTCTTTGTTGATCATTCAAAATTCTTTATAGATATAGTTAACTTCATCGATCGCATTTGACTTCGTACATCAAAGTAACTTTGGATTATGCCATAATCTTTTAAATTTTCCAAGAACTGCTTCGTCTAACAGCTGATAAGGAGAAAGTTTTGGTTGGTTTCCATTTCTTCACTTGATTTTAAAAATTTTAAAAGGCTGTACCATTTTACATACTTACACCTCATACAAGATTTTTTTTCTTTTTCTGTAAAAACTAAACACTTCTCCGACTTACACTAAACTCTTTGTCTTCACACATCAGATTGATTATCTATTGTGGTCTTTCCTAATAAAAGCGATTGGTATATATATATAATCTAATTATTAGAGCTCCTCTGCAATAAGTGAAGTCCATGGTAATAAATGTGCAATGTGACATGAAATTAGAAATTAATTAATCTTTCCTTTAAATTAATATAAAAAGCATTTTCTCAAACATATTTTGTTAAATCAAGACATAAGTACATGTAAATTTTGATTATATGCCATGTTCTCGTAAAATCAAGGATTTCGCTAAATCAAAGTTCGTAATATAAAAGTTACACTGTATATACTAAAAATAAAGGAATTACTACCTACTGTAATTGAATATATCTTCGTTTAGAGAATCCTCAGAAGCATATGACATTTTTTTTACATAATATTATATGTATATAAATAATAGTCTTATATTATTAGCAAAAGACATACAAATTTCAGGTATTTTATTGAGATAATTTATTGTGATTATAAATCTTTTAAAAGAAATTATAAGATTGCATATTTAAAATACATCACTCAACAATAAATTGTAGGTATTTCATTCGAAGATTTTAAATTATGTATTATTTTCCTTGGATCCATTTTTACATAAGCAAACAGTAATTATTTACTTTTATGGACAATTAGTAAATTTACAAACTGCAAAATACTTAATGTTTGTCACACATTTGGCAAAACACTGATAATAGAATAATTGAGTTTAATAAATTTATTAAATATTTGTAAAAAATGTATAATTAGTACTTCATTGTGTACCTTTGACGACATCTTATTTCAGTCTGTACATTGTCAGAGTACGAATGATTCAAAGTCTAATTTCATATTACGTGCTTATAAACGTTTTAGTTTATTCGAAATGTTTTCAAAATTCACTTTTTAAAATTACAACAAATAGTTTCCGTTATAATTTACGGGGTTATGTTTAGTTCAGATTTTCTTTTACGACGGTGTGTACTACTGCTGAACATAAGAAAGCAAATTAAAACTCCTAGGAAGGAAAAAGTTCTATGTTGATACAAGAACTGATCGCTACCTGCTAACATGTGATTATTTGTGTTCTCACCTCTGAAGGATCAGAGAAATATGAAAGCAGCAATCTTTATATAAAAAGGATACATACAATTCTTTTAATCACTACAGGCACTAAAGATGATCACGAAGAGGCAGAAAGTATAACCGCGTATAGTATGGGGCGTTCAACTGTCTTAAAGAAAGAATATTCATTAATTTCAGCAGTGAACTTCTTTGTTCATGCAATATACTCAATAATACAACAGATGTTGAGCCCGATATAAAAGTCTGCAGTAAGGCTTGTGTTTATTCTGCTCATAATCTGTCCATACTTATTTTTTTCTATTTCCTATTGTTTTATTTAAACTCTGTATAATTTATTAAGAAACTTACAAAATCTAAATAATTAATTTTTTAAAAAGGTAAATTTGTAAATAATATAAAGTGGCTTTAAATGAATTGCAATTGTAGATTATCCGATTTAAAATAAAACAATATAGTTCTTACTAATTTGTAATATATGATCTACCGATTGTTGTTTTATAACATATTCTTGTATATGGATATAATTATATAGATATATGCAAGTATATAAAAACTAGATATATATATACATATATATATATATACGCATACTGGGTGATGCAGACTGTTGACAAAAATCGGGATCTCTGCTAGCTAATCCCAAAATAGTGTAATCCATGTACCATTTTGTAAATTAAGCAACGTCTTTCTGGAAAATGTTATACACCCCAAATGTTACTTATGTATTTATTAATTTTTCCCTTTCTTATTTTGTTTTTATTTTATTTTATTATTATTAATATTATTATCTTGATTTTGATACGGGTACCACACAAGCTCAAAAAATGCGAGACAACTAGTAGATTCCCAAAAAATAAAATAGTTTTATACGAAAAAAGAAATAATACGAAAATTCTATACGATTTATGTATTTTGTATGTATCAGTGTATGTATGTATTTTATGTATGATAAAAATAGAATAATTGAAAGGGGAGAACAGCGAGAAATTAATTTTAAAAGAAAAGCTGAGAGGAAAATGCAGTTAAAGAGAGGAATCTATGATGTTATACATGAAATGTCTCTCTTTTAGGAGATGTGTGGTTCTCCTTTTTGAAAAAGAAAAAAAATTAAACGCCTGGTCTGGTGGTTATTCTCTGATTTTTCCTGCGCACTTTTTTTTAAAAAAACATTCTTTCTTTTTGTTTCTCATGTTTGGTATTACTGTGCGAATGCTTTATATATGTCTCATATAATTAAATAAATGTACAAAGGAAAGTACCGAATATGGTGTTTTTATACAAGTTTTAATTTTCTATGTATGATTAGAAATGTTTTATACACCCCGTTGTAGCTGTTATTAAACTGTTTTATGGACTCTTTCACGAGCAAAAAAATAATAAATAAAATAAAAAAGTACATATTAAGTAGATTCAGACGTGCTCTAGGACTCAAGTGTAGTTTTAAAATATGTGGTGATATTTTTCTGGCTGTAGGTATAATCCATCTTATGTATGATGATTGCGTATTGTAAGTTAAGTAAATGCTAAATATATTCAGATCTTTTACTCATTACTCCATTCTCAAGAACGATTCACCGATTTTATGTTTGTTTTTTTTTCTTTTTTTTTTTAATGTAAAATGTAAATTTATTTCAAACGTTCAGCTGTTAACATGATTTTTGCAATAAAGTATTAGAAATTATTACAGAAAAGCAATTATAAAGTTTCATCCTGAGTCATTTTATTTCTTCGTTTTTTTTAACTTATTCTTTTTCCACTATCTTATCTCTCTCTACTATGTCTGGTTTTCTGCGTTTTTATATACTTATGTTTCATTATAGAAACATATGTATATATAAATATATAGTTTTAGCTGATCTCTTTTAAATTAAAGATGTCCAGAAGCAACATCTAAGAAATATATTTGTTATTTATTTACATTTATTTAATAATTCCTCTGCTATAATTTATGTGCAACTACAATTTATTATTTATTATTGGACTTTTTTTTTATTTGTACTTAGTACCAGAAATACAATTAAAAGATCATTTCAAAATTTGTTGTTTTAATCAGCATTTGCGATCTTATTGTTTCATATTCCTTTTAAAGAAGAGGTCATGCTATATATACAATTTTTACTTAGAAATATTTTTATTCCCAATCTGTAACATAACAGAGATATTCTAAATGCAGGTAAGTAAAATTAATTAAGAAAGACTTTTGATAATGAATGAACGTAATATATATTTATTTAAATAGTTTTATTTTAAGATCCAGTCAGTCCAAGTTACTAAAAAACTACGAATAAGCAGTTATTCGTCTTTCGAATTGTAACTATTCAATGAATAATTTTTGATAGATAAACATTACCGTAAATAACAAGGAATGTAGAAAAAGCAAATGTGTCTGAAATAAATTCATGATTCAATCTGTTTACTAGACATGCGGTAAAAATTAAAGCGTTTTCCTTATGCTATTTTCAGATTTTTTGTTTTGAGGAAGGTTTGGATATTTTTAAAATTATTAATGCTTTCCATGGTGTACTGTAATGAGCCTGCTCGAACGCCGTTTTCCCATGGGGCCATTTGAACACATTGGTGTACACTACTTCAATGGAAAACGAAAATTTGAGAAGTGAAATAATTGAGCAAAGGGATAATTGACTCGAAAATTGTTGAACAAAACTTTTATTCTGATATGTTACATATACACTTCAAAATGACAGCTTGATTGTTTTTTTATAGGTTACAAAAATATTGCTTCCACATTCCTGAAGCGAAATACGTGTATTTTCCATTTCAGCAAATGTATTTGTTTCATATATCCTAGATAACGTTCAATCATATCGAATTTAAGATCAAATCAAAATATATCTACTGCGCAGACGCAATTTACTAACTTAACAAAGCATCTGTTTTTGGGCCTCATCGGCAAGAGGGGTAATAAAATAAAATCTCACAAGCACAGCAATGACAGCCAATGTATTGATTGTTGCATAGTTTTTTAGAGGTTGATTGTAAAAAGATCACAGTTAATATCAACTGTTTTACGGAGCGAACGGCCGTCTTTCGTAGGGAACGCTGCCAATGGTTCGGAGTATATTCTGCTGAATGCGACCATTTTCACAGTTTTTTTAGATTTAGAATCTATACGGTTTCTTTTGGAAACAGTTTTATCGTGAAGAAAATGTCTGCCGAAAGTTATCTAAAAACAAATAACTCTTAAAATAGCAAAAGGTACAACCTTCGGTTTTTTACGCATTTTTACTAAACACGTTGTATAACTTATTTGAGATTTCAGTAAAAAATTACATTTCAGACCGACGATTTTTAATATCAAATTGGCGTTTACCATAGAATTATTATTTGTTTACTACATATTCTAATTTCATTAGACCACGATGGGTAGCATCAGTTTTAACGGATGCTGTCTAATCCATTCGGCAGATTTTTTTACTGTTTGTGAAAGATATAGGTACCTATTCTGTCAAATTTATTTGTGTAAAGTGATAAATTATAAGAGACCTATTTTTGTTTACTTAAATTATTTCTGAAACATCTGGTCCGTCAACTTGTTTTATATCTGCCAATTTTTTGAACTTAAAATTGAAGGTCACGAAAATTACGTAAGGTATATAAACATTGACCTTATATTATACAGGTCAGTTATGGTACAGCGTTTTGCGTCAATGACTAAAGCTTGTTTTACAGGCCTCAATTTATGGAACAAATTGACCTTAAAATTGATGGTCGCCAAAATGACGTATAGTGTTTTACACGCATCAATTCAAAGCTTTTAAATTGAACTAGAAATTGCCGGATGTAATACCCAACTTTCCTCCCGTTTTTGGCCAAGTTATAGAAATTGAACTTAAAATTGATAAATGGAAAACGAGCTTAAAAACTTTAAATTGAACTAGAAATTGACAGATGTAATTAATGGAGTTTGCGTCAGTTTTGAACAAGTTCTAGAAATTGAACTTGCAAATAAATGATTTGATTAATTTTATCATAACTCTTGACATAGACGTATTTTATTGGAAAATGTACATTTGAACGAACAAGCACGGACAATGCACAATTTAAAACGATTGCAAGCAATAATCCTTGTGATGAGATAAATAACATAAGGATATACCAAGTAAACGATTTTTATTATGCAAATATATTTTTTAGGAGTTTCATATTTATGTGTTAATTATTACTGAAATAGAATATTTGTACAAAAGAAACAAAAAAATTATTGACTGCAAGAATATCTGGGAGGCTGATGAATCGTACTTAGATATTATTATATCATTGAACGTTCACTGCACATCCTTATTAATGGGTGTACAATAAAAGCAGATAGACGAAAAGGCCATTTTTAGGCATGGATTACCGACAACCTTCTAAATGCATTTCAGGTGCCGAAGAGAGACTTACCCGGACTTACCCTTAGAATACTAGATGGACATGCGTGTATTTGTATATATTATATATAAATATTTTAATTGTAAGAAAACTTCTGAAATGTCTTGTTGTATAGAGGATTGTAAAAATATTCGTTGGCGTTTTATCTCAAACTCCAATGTAACATTCCATTGATCTGTAAAAATCTTTTTCATATTTACTCATTCCAGTCAAATACCTTATACAGGTTTCTTCAAAACATAATAAATATTGAAATAAGTTTATTATTTAACATAATTTATAGCGTATTTTTGTTTAGGTGCTATATATTTATTTTAATAAATCATAGGGTACCTTAGAATGTTTTAACATACATTATAAATTGATAAATCTGAAATCACACAAGTATCAAGGTTGCAATAACAACACCTGTATATTTCGTGTATTATCTCCAAGAAACCACTCATATTGGGAAAATGGCTTTTATGGGCATCTATCGTTAAATAGCTAAAATATGTGGCAAATGAATACCCATACACTACTATGCCGATGTGTAAATTGTCGTTTGTTATTGAAATTGTTTCATAAATCCTATTAAATCACTTATATCATGAGTTAGTTTTATTCTAAATATATCTCGATTCAATCCAAACAAAAAATGTCAAATATTTAGGGTGTTGTGAACATCCCTTATTAAAATGGCAGTCTCCCCCACCCTATGTCAAATTTTACTAGTATGGCGGTTGTTACCTTGTAAACACTATTAGATTTTAGAAAAATATTGGTTTCCCTTTGTATCGTATAATAAATAATAAATTCGAGAATCTCTTGTGTTTTATGAAGACGGTGCATATTAGTACGCATGGTTTTATTTACAGATGTCTGCAGTAACACATTCTGTACCAGGTTAGTAATATTTAAGTCACGTAAATTATTACTTTTCTTATAAAAATTATGAATATCAAACATGCAAACACCTCTATTACATCTAATCATTACTTGTTCTATAAGCTATATGTTAAAGTAACAATAATTCATTTGTGTAGTACTATGTAAATGAACATTATGTCAAGTCAGAAAATACAAAAAAAATGCACGTTTACGTTGAAGCAATTGATTTTAGATTTTGTTTAAAGTAATAGCAGGATTTGTATTGGAAATATCAAGGATTATCGGTCTAAAGCACGTGAAATTATACAAGTCACAACATACGATATATCATAAATTGTAAAAATCTGCATTTACAATTAAGCATATAATGTAAGTTGGTCTTGTATTTGGCCTTTAATTTTCAGGAAATATAAACAATGGGATTTGTTGCAGGTGCTGATCCCACTAAGGGTATTCAAAAACGAAGAGGTCCAACGTTAGGGTAAGTTGTATTTATAATAAAAATTTTATTTGTTTATTTATATATAATGTAAAAAAGCAATTTGACATAAGATACGGGATGAGTCGATAAGAAAGATTCTGTTCATCTTATAGACAACTGTTCCATTCATTAATAGATGGAGCGCGCGTACGGTTTTTTAATGTAAATTAAAAAAATATTTATTAATATGTATTTGATTACTTACGAATTAAAAGAACAGTTTATATAGGCAAATAATAAATTTAAAATTACAAAAAAAAATATCCTCTATATAATGAATCAGAAGATTTAGGACCTGTTTGATTTTTTTCTCTTATGGGAACATAATTTATGAAAATCCCGCTTTTACAGATTCAATTATGATAAGCAAGTTATTTTGCTGTTATCAGTTCATAAATAAGTCCGTAATGTTTCTTGGTATATAAATATACGAACATTTTGTGTTTATCGTGTTTAGAAAGCTACCATTTCAACAATTTTAGTAAATTCTTAAAAAAGCGCTGAAGTTAACAGGAAATTTTGGTCGTAATTTCTCGAAAATGTAACCTGCATTTTATCTTCAAATTATTCTTCATTCTTTCAGGAATCAACTAAAGGAAAATATAATATTTAAATTTTTATCAGTGGAAATTTCTTTTAAAATAGGAGCTGTTTCACATTTATTATTTTTTGAATTCTGTTGATTCCTTACATTATGACAAGATCGAATCACTCTGATTTAATGAATTCAAGTACGTTCTTTTTTGCACTACTTCCGACCTTCAGTCATTTGTAAGATGTGTAAAAAATCAATTACTATTTTAAGTTCATAATAATATTAAAGGCAAGAATGTTACATGCCAAAACAGATAACAATAATGACAATGTCCTTTGCTTTCCGAAAAAGTATTACATATTATATACAATTTAACAATACTGATACATTTTGACAGAGCCTACCTTCTTAGAAATTAAAAGAAGAAATCTTAAGGACACAAGGAATAGATTTATTTGCATCGGCATTTATAAATATTATGTCTCTTGTAGGTCAGATTTTTTACAGTATATTTTGAAGTTCTTCTTTATTATTCTGTAAATTCGACTGTCGTTCAAAGTAGGTATTTTGACTATAAGCTTTTAAATTGTTTCTGTTTCTGTGTATTTAAACTAAAGCGTTTAAGTTCAATAGGAAAATATTATTAAAAAAATAATAATAAAATATTATGTAGAAGAAAATAAATACTATGAACTGGAGCTTGATAAAGATTTTTATCATTGAATTTCTGACATTCCTGACACATGAAATATTTTGGGGAACTATTAAATTGTTTGGAGTAGGTAATTTCAAATAATGATAATTCGATTACACATCTGTAAGATTTGTTGCATCTTACCGAGCGGTCAAAAGAATCATGGGAATATTTTCAAAACGCCTCTAGGTGAAGCGACTTAAAAATTGCATATTTCTCTATTTGTATTCAAATACGGTTCAAGGTGGCTTGAAAATAGCACACAAACATTTTTCGTCGGTTTACAACAGGGGTATTTGGAGGCCATGGCAAAATCTTGATATCATTGTTTACAGATCATTCACAAAGAAGGTATGCGGTATGGATTTGGTGAATTGTTGTGCTCAAGTATGTAGTCTTCATGAACCTGGCTTACAGCTGCTATCATTACCTTCTTAGAATGTCGATATATGTATTGTAAGGCTGTAAGTCGTTGATCAATTTTCCAATAAACACCTAATACATTTGCTGTAATCCATGTTCAAACTCTTAAGAGAAAATCGTCCACTTTTTACTTCGTTAGGCATTACGTAATATCTGCCAAATACTGGGAATTTTTGAACGTGTTTTTTTATGCTGATGAGTTGGCAGGACCTCCTTTCCAGTTTATCTATTTTACAAATCGAATTGACGATTTTTCTTTTACGTGTTGTCTAACGGGAATCAGAAAAAACAATTTCTTCTTTTGCTCTCGCAGTAGTGTGAAAAGGATGCTCAGTAAGTTGCACACGAGCATTTTCTTGATTTGATTTGGTATTTTTTGTTTTTCACCACCATATCGGCCAGCCACATTTTCTTCTCCATGCTATAATCTGAATATTTTGTAAATACAACTTTCACTAATATTTAATTCTGCTGATGTTCTTCGCAAAGACCAACCGTTTCGCATGTTGGTGATTGGTAGCAATTTCCTTGCTTTCGCTAAATATCTTGTCATTTTCAACAATATAATATAAATAGCATAAACACTAGAATTCAAGAGATAACACTGTTCAACAAAATTGCACTTTTGATCAAGGAAAGAATACTTCCTTGATCAAATTAGCTAAACTACCTTAATTTTGGGTCTTTAATGTGACATTGGATATTGATTAGTTTAGTTGACATTAGATTCTGGTTTTATAGCTTCACTAATCTCAAGTAAAAGGACACGTAAAGGTTTTCTCTTTGCTTGCCGTTTGTACTCCTGTCTTGGGTTGTCTCTTTGTCACTTTCCAACAGTAGACCGCAAGCATAGAAGTGTTCCATTTTCCCTGATACCTTCGTTCCATTTACAAAATGTCCTGATGGAATCGCTTTCCATGTTCGTTACTCGCAGCAGTTTTTACTGAAGAAGTCCAGGTGAAAATGTAGGAAGCAGAGTTTAAGTTTCACAATCGCAACATACTTGTTAACTCTTCGATTTCCCAAGAAGTTATTCACAACATCTTAAATGATTCCCATGCTGCTTTTTCATGGTCCTGGAGAACTTGTTCGAAGTTTGCATCTTTAAGAAGATGACAAATCTGCGGGCCAGTGAAGATACCTTCTTCAACTTTAGCACCACTGATCTGTAGAAATTGTCCTCTGGGGTACTGAAAAGCTTTTCGCCCTGTTCTATCCCCTTTACAAAGTTCTTCATTAGTCTAAGTTTTATGTGTATGTTTCTTTTCAGTATTTTCGGTCCTGGATCCCTAGGATGGACTACAATTAAGAATCAAGAGCGAACTGACAGCCTTAAATGTCATTTTCGTTTTTTCGATAAAACAGCTATTTTCAAATTGGAAAGATTTTCGGCCTGGCTATATTCTGGGAGGGATAGAAATAAAACAGAATAATTATTTCTCAATATAATCTCCTTGTAATGCATTTTTCGGATCTTGAAATTAACATTTTGATACCATCAGAAAAGTACTCTGGAGTTTCATCTGTAAAATGGTCTTAAAGCGCTTCATCACTCTAACATTTTCTTCCTCGAAAGTGTTTCTTCAGTTTTGAGAACAAATAATAATCCCTGGGGGCGAGATCTGGATTGTATGGTGGGTGCCAAAGTTCTACAAAACCACAGTGCAGCATGCGCAGCCTTATGGGCAGGAGCATTGTCGTGCAGAAGGCGAACACTACGGCACAACATTTTATGCCTCTTTTCTTTGATTACGTCAATTTATTTTATAGCGTAGTATTGTGCATTAACAACTGTGTTCCTTTCTTTGATATCATTAAGTTGATTTTTTTTTGTATCCCAAAAAATTGTTGCCATGATCTTCTTTCTTGATTGAGCCACCCTTGCCTTCCTTGGCTGGTTTTCGCCGTTCCATTGATTCCAATTTCGATAAGTGATTGGAATCAATGGAACGGCGAAAACCAGCCAAGGAAGGCAAGGGTGGCTCAATCAAGAAAGAAGATCATGGCAACAATTTTTTGGGATAAAAAAAAAAAATCAGCTTAATGATATCAAAGAAAGGAACACAGTTGTTAATGCACAATACTACGCTATAAAATAAATTGACGTAATCAAAGAAATATAGAACTATAGTTTTGTCTTCAGTAACATTGGATTGAAGAAATTGTTCCTGGTTGTCACGACAGAGGTTTAAAAATTGCTTCCAACATGTCACGCGTTGCTGTTTCTGAAGTGCTGACAATAATTGTGGCACCCACCTCGCACTGACCTTATTCATATTAATGTGTTGATGAGAAGGATTCGTCGTATGGTTGTGTCAGAAAGCCCACATATTTTCGATCTTCAAACGCCTGTCTTGCGACGTAGCCTGCCTGACTAGCTCGATGTTCTCCGCCGTAAGCTCCTCAACTGGCACGTGGCTCCTCTTCTACATTTCCTCGGCCCAAATGAAATTGTTTTGCCCATTTTTTTACTTTCTTATACCTAGTATAAGGAAGTATTGTGATGATGAAAATTTTCGAGCTCGAGATTTTTGCAGATGTCCACGTTTAGAAGTCCCCTGATACCGAAAAAGTGGTTTTTGAAAAATGTCTGTGTGTCTGTGTGTGACCACGATAGCGGTCAAACCGCTGTAGATATCAATTCCAAATTTTGTATTTACGTGTATAATCTCCCTCTTGAGATCTGATTAGTTTTTCAGTAAAATCAGTAGACCGAAAGTAGCAGTTTACTTCAGTGAAAAATTAGAATTTTGCCAATATTTCGTCAATTACTAAGTTTAAACAAATTTATAAAGAATTGAAATGTACTCAAAATTAAATTTGAGGCAAATTATCTTAAAAAAGTTTTTCGAAATTCCAACCGGAAGAAGGTCTTTTATTCTTATTGAAAATCAGTTTTTTGGGAATATCTCGCAAGTCATGCTTTTTAGGCAGGTTCATTACGAGTATAAAAGTATTTAAATTATAATTTTAAATATCTTTTGTATAAAAAAAATTTCAAAATTCGGACCGGAAATACCACTTTTACTCTTAGCGAGTAGCACTTTTTTTCGAATATCTTGCAAAGTATGCATTCTATAGCGATTTATTAAGAGAATGAAAGTACTTAGAATAGGATTTTGAATAAGTTTTGTATAAAGAATTCTTAAAATTGTATAGTTTGAAACGCTCATACGTATAAGAAAGTCGTGTGGTGGCCACACCTCATTTTTTACATTGGAAAGGGAAGGGACAGATTCACCGTATACACCATACAAATGTTGTTTAACATTCTTAGGATTAACCCCTTCTTTTGTCAGAAATTTAATCCCTGCTGTAGCGTTATTTTTCATAATGTTGAAAATGGAATACCGCCATTTTCAACATTATGAAAAATAACGCCACACGACTAACACAAACAACTGTTGATGTGCGAGGGTGTCGCTACATAAGACGGCCAGTATTAGTTTTCTATCATTACCGGAACATGGTCAAGCCGGAAATTTTTGGGGCTTGCCTCGTATATGTACATTTTGTTTATTAAAGTGGGAATAAGATGTATTCAGTTTTAATCGCTCTCCATAGATAGTACATATTCCGTTAATTATTAGTATTTTGCATTATGAAATTTGTATAATATTTCTAATTATCTGTAACTTCTAACAGTAGCAAATTAATGTTCATTAAAAAAGTGCGTTTTGAATGTCTTTAATTTCTGTAGTAATGTTGTAATATGGTTGTGGGAATCTTCTCTAATTAATTTGTTGTGGTTTATTAATTTTCGGAAACGTATTAATGATAAAAATTTTATATATGTTAAGGCATACGTAAATATAGTTATATGCATGAATGTATATGTGTGCTACAAGTGTATACGAGGCAACGCACGAGCCAAAAACTAGTTATCAAGGGCAAGTGAAGAAAGAGTTTGTAAATTAAACTGCAAATGCGAATAGATTGGACAGCCACTGGACAGACTAAGAAATACATAGAACAGAAGACGTAAAAACACGATGAGAATGCACGCTTAATAAGAAAACTAAACCAGTCAGTAGTATTAAGGCACTAACGCATATATGGACATTGGATTTTTAAATTCTAGAGTTGACAATAAAGAACAAACATCGGTACTTAAATAAAAGAGGGAAAATTGGAAAATAAAAAGAAAAGTGTATGTCGTATCCAAAGAGAAAAGTACCTTTATCTAAAAAAGGATGAATGCACCATTTACAAAGAGGGTTCACATTTATGCTAGATATACAGGGTGATTATATATTCGTATGAATTAACAGGTACATAACAATGTCAAATATAAACTATGTGACAAAAACGAATCACCCAATATCCATATATACTTTTTAAAAAACTTTTGTACAAATGTTTACTGTGCTGGGATTGATTACATTTTCATTGAAAAATCCGTAGGGGAGACTGGGGCTGGTTGTGACATTTTTTTTTGTAAAGTGTCTCAACTTTTTGCTTATGTTGTTGTTTTAAATGAATCTAGGCTTGCTTGATTCAGTAACTAATCAGGATTTAAATTTGTTAATAATTTTATGTAACCGCCCATTAAAAATTACATAAATGAATAAATTCTGAAAAAAGAGCAATGTAACTTTTTACCCCACACCAGGGGCTGGTTGTTACACCACAAAGGGTACATTGTTACAACAAAAAAACAAATGTAATCTCAGATTTTTTATTAAGAATAATCATCGTTTCTCTTCTTAATTTGAACAAAAATTAAATATTATAATTTATAACGAATCAGAAAAAAAGTTTTACCTAGTCAAAGTAATAACATGGTACTTTCTAACTTTAAATAAAATTATAATTTTACTTAAATAAAAACTTAGACATACAATTTTCATTTGTCTGTCTGCCTGAACAAAAGTTATAAACGTTAGGTATTAGACAAAAATCTTATTAAGAACCAACATAACATAAAACTTTGGCTATCAAAAAAATATACAGGGTGAGTCATTAGTAGCCGTTTCTTCGATTGCTCTTTTGCGTTTTAAATAATAAAAAAAACAATTAGTGGAAGATCCATGGTTGCTTGTGACGCGTATTGTAAAAATACTTTAAGCTCTGACGCACTTCCGGTTTCGCCGGAAGTGCACGGAACTTAATTTTTTTTAATGACTCACCCTATATATTTTTGGATTTTCTTGTACTGCTTTAAATTCTCTGTTCAAGTATTTTTTCTTTTTCAAAATTGAGCCAATAGTTTTTGAGTTATTAATTTTTTTTGACAATATTTGATCAAGACACGTGTTCAGAAAAAAAATCCTTTTCACATTGTTTTTAAAAGTAAAAACATTAACTTTGTTGGGGCTTGTAGCCAAGAAAATTCTGCATCATTTGGTAAAGTTGCACTCGACAATACCTCAAAAAACTTTGTTTTTTCAAAGCCTACTTCCTGAAATTTTCACATACCAAAAACTTATTTTTTTTAAATGGAACACCCAGTATTTTATTGAGGCGTTTTATTCCTTTTTTTATTCTCTTTCATTTTTGTTAACAATGTCCTATACCTATCTTTTGTAATTTCTGAGATAATCACTATAGGAGCTATTAGCGGTCAATTAAGGAACTACGGGTGCTGTTCTATGCACCCAAATATTCGTCCAATAAAGGCTGGAATGCGGCTAACTGCCTGATTCAACTGTTAGAGAAAGTCGGTATACATTTATGTCAAACTTATAAAAGCACCGCTATTAGTTATTATCCAAATGAATTATTCTTATGAAGAGTTAATAGATATCATTGACGTTTTGAGTGAACAGAAAAGTATTGAATATGAAAGAAAGAGCGGAAAAAGCAATAACTGGTGAGGATAAGACGTTTATGGTACTTGCGAGTGTAGTCGAACACCCCCATACCAGTACTACGAAAATTAGTTGTCAGTTAGATGTAAGTCAAATTTGAGAATCCAGAATAATTGGGAAACATGAAATTCACCCGTAGCATATTCATACACAGTTAGATGAAAGAAATTTTCAGAATCGCTTACATTGTTGTCAATTGGCAGCAGATAAATTATTCTGGCTTTCTCAATTTTTTGTTATTTACCAACGAAGCCACCTTCTATTAAAGTGAATACGTTCATCGTCACAATTTCCGTTATTATAACACATAAATCCTCCCACTTTATCACACCTGTAAACTTTCAAAATCGTTGGTCATTAAAACTGTGGGGAGGAATAGTGGGTAGTTACATAATTGGACCTTATTTCTTTGATGAAAATGTTAATGGGGGAGAGTATCTTCGCTATCGACGGACGGACTTTCAAAACTTTTTGAAGACATCTTCAAATATGTCAGTAAACATAACCTTTATTTTATTTCGATGTTAGCCAACAGAGTCAAAAATTAAATACTGCAAATGGACATTGCCGGAATTAAAAAATTAAAATGCGATGCTCTTCATTCTGTAAAATTATTACTTTTGGGATAGTTGGATTAAACATTTACTTTGTTTGAAAGTTGACTAAGGAAGTCAAGCGCCATTCCTGCCTTCCATTGGTTGAACGAATATTTTGGTGCATAGAACAACAGCGTTCGTAGTTCTTTAATTGACCGCTAATTGTTCCTATAGTGATTATCTCAGAAATTACAAAAGATAGGTATAGGACATTGTTAACAAAAATGATAGAGAATAAAAAAAGGAACAAAATGCCTCAATAAAATACTAGGTGTTCCATTTAAAAAAAATAAGTTTTTGGTATGTCAAAATTTTAGAAAGTAGGGTTTGAAAAAACAAAGTTTCTTGAGGTATTGTCGAGTGCAACTTTACCAAATGATGCAGCATTTTCTTGGCTACGGGCACCACCAAAGTTAATGTTTTTAATTTAAAAAAAAAAAAGTGAAAATGATTTTTTTCTGAACACGTGTTTTGGTCAAATATTTTCAAAAAAAATTAATAACTCAAAAACTATTGGCTCAATTTTTGAAAAATACAAAACAGTTGAACAGATAATTTAAAGCAGTACAAGAAAATCCAAAAATATATAGGGTGAGTCATTTAAAAAACTTAAGTTCCGTGCATTTCCGGTGAAACCGGAAGTGCGTCAGAGCTTAAAGTATTTTTACAATATGCGCCACAAGCAACCATGGATCTTCTACTAATTGTTTTTTCATTTATTTAAAACACAAAAGAGCAATCGAAGACGCGGCTACTAATGACTCACCCTGTATATAATTATCTTAAAAAAACTATCAAATCTTAAAAACAGAACAGTTAAAATCAGTTTAAATCCGTTGATGATATTAGTTGGATTCAATGCCAAGGGTAAAGCTTTATTCACTATAGATGGAATATCATGGATAGTCATTGTTTTACCCGGATGGCTTCTAAGCCAAGCATCTTGTTGGCTGGCATAGTAATTTTTAAATGGTCTATAGACTCCCACATCCAAGGGCTGAAGCTTATGAAAGTAATGTGGCAGAAAGGACAGCAACAGCACATTGTGTTGTTTAGTCATTTCCACGACTTCGATATCCAAGTGCGAAGAATAATTGCCCAGTAATAAAAGCACAGGATCGGATGGAGATGGTTTCACACTGTCTATGAAATGTTTCATGAATATTCTGAATTCAACCCCAGTCATCCAGCCACTCGACTTACCAGCGCCAATGTAATCTGCAGGTTCATCGCAAACAAAATAGTCCCTGTATTTAATTCGTGGGAAGATGAACATACATGGCATCGAGTTTCCCGCTGCATTCGCTGCTACACAAAGAGTCACAAGAATGCCCTTCTCTGGTGATGTTATGGAGCCAACTTGTTTTGAACCTTTTGGAGTCAATATTTTTCTAGGTTTCTGCACTGTTGTTAATACCTGTTTCATTTACATCACATAACACGTCCACCAATTTAGAAAAAAAAATATTAACATTAGTTTTATTAAATGACGTGGCTCTGCTCAAGCTAGTAGCCTTTGGCGTACTTATAGACAAAGACTAGTTGCGTTTTAGAAACGCCGTCAACCAATCAACTCCTGCTTCTTTATTATTAAGCCACGATTGCGGCATAACAACATTGTACTTAAGTGCACAAGCGAATGCTTATTGCCGGACAATTGATCATTGCTAAAAACTTGTCTATTCTTCTGGTAACCGACTGTGACAGATTCCATAGGTATGCCCTTCTCTTTAGTTTCGCGTCGTTTTTTTTAAGTATCTTGTTAGCAACATATGACATAGTCCAAAATTTTTGGCGATGCCACGAACTTTTTTCGTTTTATCCTCATCCAAAATAGCTGCTTCTTTGTCGTAGATGTCTTGAGATATTTGTCCACTCTCACGTTTTCTTTTATATTTCTTCATCCTAAGAAAAACAATAAATTTATATAATTCAAATTATACTAATCAGCAAGAAACACGACGGGGCAGGTTGTGACAAATTAATTTGTGATTTGTCACAACCTGGCCCAAGTAAATGTCACTTTTAGCCCCAACACCAAATCTAACTTTTCAAGATTAAATAGCAATTCACAAATATTTGTAAAGCTTATAAAAGTATATTCATTATAAACAGAAAGAATTAGAGAGTATACCGCATGTGTAAAATCATATTGGGGATAGGATATATGTTTACTAGGCACACCGGCAACAACGCCCAATCGTGGCCGTAGTCATGGTACAAGGAAACAAAGTAGGTATGCTTTTGCGCATCTGTGGATGACGCGCATTCGACCCATAGTACAACCAGTTCAATAAAGTTGTGAATTCACAGGACACTATTTCAATAAAGTCCTTTTTAACAGAAATACAATACAACACAGTAAGAAAATAAAAGCACAATTCTAATTAAACATTAATTCCTAGTAAATTATTATATAAATTTATTAAGAACGGAATTCTATTGAGAATAAAAAATATACTCTAAACAATACTAAAAAATAAAATGTTATTGCATAGGTTCAAAAATGCCTCCTTCAGCAGCAAGGCGTTGTCCTAGCCAATCATAAAAATATTCTCGCACATTACGAATCACATCGACTGTTACGGATTCAAAAGCCTCTATGATTAGCCTTCTCAAAATATCTAAGTTTTCTAGCCTGCCAGCTTGTATCCCCGCAAAAAGAAATCATTTGGCGATAGATCAGGAGATCGCGGAGGCCAACGAATGTTTCCTGTTCCACTAATGAGACGATCAGGAAAAGTATTCATTAAAAAATGCTTTACTCTGATCGCATTATGTGCAGGACAACCGTCCTGTTGGCAAATAATATCCCGACCTATTCCGGTATTATCAATAGCGGGAAGTATCTGATTCTGTAGCATATCGAGGTATTTGTCCGCATTAACGTACCACCAATAAAAAATGGACCAAGCAAATGGTCACTCAAAATACCTGCCCGCAGACATTCACTTTCTGGGGATATTGGGTGTGTTTAACAAAATATCTGTGCTAATTTTCCCGAGCCCAATATCGGACAATAGAAGGATTGTGCTTTTCATTTAATGGAAATGACGATTCATCTGTGAATACAATATTTGCGATGAAATTCTCATTTTCATTTGTCTTTTCCATTACGGTTTCACAAAACTCCATTCTTCTAAAATTGTCATCGAGAAATATTTCTTGCGTTTTCGAGTATTTGAAACATTTTAATTTATTTCGCTTCCATAAGTTTGCGACGGTTTTATTACTCACACCCAATTCCTCAGCAACACTTCTGGTAGATAGCGTATCCTATACTTCGAGAGTGTTAAAAATCATTATATTCCGCTCTTCTTGTTCCTCAGCTTATAGTAGATTTACCTCTCTAGGATTACACTTATTATGTAATATGCTTTGGTCACAGGATACGGGTCTGTCTACAAATATTTTCGAAAAAAATTGATGCAATCCTTTACAGAATGACCACTTTAGTACCATTTAATAATTTGCAGTTTTTCTTCTGGTGTGTAGCGAGGCATTGTTACCATTGGCCCCTTCTCTCACAAACACAGAACGACGCTGTTCAACACGAGCTCCAGATACAATTTTAGTTGTTAAAGGGAGTCTTGGAAAATGCTTTCTGTCAGTTACTTCTGTCAGTGAGTTCAGTCAGTGACTTCTGTCAGAGTTGTCAGGTGACATTTTTTTCGATAAATGCGCGTCATCCAGAGATGCGCAAAAGCATACCTTGTTTCCTTGTACCATGACTACGATCACGATTGGGCGTTGTTGCCGGTGTGCCTAGTATACATATATCCTATCCCAAATATGATTTTACACATGCGGTATACCACAACACAGATATCTGTGCTTATGTAGATAACAAGTTGTAGACCAATATTACTAAAAAATAAAAATTTTACTAACCTGCGTTTTTGGCGGCTACTTGCACGGGCTCCTCTCACAAGAACGCCAACGCCACTGGCTCGTACGGTGTGTCGGCCGATAATGGCGTCATCATTTATCTCTTTCTAACGTCACTATAGCGTTTCCGGTTTAGGTACAGTTGCCGCTGTAACTACCTACCCCTGTCACAACCAGCCCCTGTCTCCCCTACCCTTTATAGATAGGCTTACCATAATCTTCAAGTTTTAAACCGAGACAGGAGCATTAGGAAGGAGGAAAAGAAACAACCAAATATTGTTTATTCAAAGCAATATGCTACATAACCTATTGTGACTTACATTCATTTATATAAAAAAAAATGTTTTTTTTTATTTGATGTGTTGTTGGCAGCACTTAACAAATAGCGTATTCTGTAAGTCAGCATGTAATTCTTCCACAGACCATTTAAAATTATTGCTTCGCTTTTGGTTCTTGCGGCTCCGAATTTTGGTTCAAGGAATGTTGAGAACCATTTGGACGTACAGGCAGAAGTTTTGATGCTCATATCATGCATTGCTGTGTGAAAATGTTGCTCTTTTGCCGCAATAACTAAATCATCTTGAACTGGATCATCGATCTTTAAAAATGGTTTTATATATGAAATGCTTGCAATCACTCTATGCAATAGAAAACTCGGAGAAATATTGCTGGCACTTCACTCTGCTATCCTCAATACAACGCTTTTTAATAAATGGGTAGCCCTAGTCCTTTTGCACTTCATTCCTAAATTTGCAATTTTATTTCGGGATATTAAGCTTCAACACATTTAGGTTCAAATCCCCGTACGGCTAATCACTTTAAAAAACAAAATACTAAACCGGCCGGGATTGATGTATAAAACGGGGACGTATGGTAAGCCTATTTATAAAGAACATATAATGAGTGGGCGTTCCATATAAACGAATGAATTCTATTATTCGTCTGGGCATGGTCTTAATAAGATGATTTATTGACTCCTGTGGAAGATCATTCCAAGCAACTTACAGGACATCATGTAGCCGTTGTAAGTGTTTTGGAAGGTTAGAAAGCATACCAACCCGTCGACTATTGAACATTGGTGTTGGTCCCTTGCAGGAATAGTACTGTAATAGCTGCAATATGGCGACAGGCATTGTCTTGATAGAATATGACATTTACTTGCATTTTAATTGAAAATTCGGCTCACTTATTAATTGGCGTGGAAAAGTGCATACTAATGTTCTGAATGGTGCTAGAAAGGATACTAGACATTTAAATTGGTATCTCTTTTATGCATTTCCATCTGAAGCTTATTAACATTGAAGAAAGCACGACCAAATTTGCATAATTGCTCATAATCTCGAAATATACATTTTTGATATTTTTGAAATATATATTCATATTGTAACGAAACAAGTGCACAAAGAAAGGCAGACTTCCGAGCGACAATAAAAAGAGGTTGTATGTAAATCATCTCGACGCGACTGGTAAACATCATAAAGCAATAAATCATCCATTTGCGTTGTACTGCAAAGAGACAGAATGTCTGTCGAATGTTCTACAAACATCGAGAGGAAGATGGAGTTTACGCGAATGCTTCCAGATGTTTCGTATGTGTATATAAGGCGACTGGGTCACCGATGGATGAGTAATTCCGAAATAAGAAGAGTCGTCGCACGGAACAGACCAAATAAATATAAGAAATAAATAAATAGTTCCTTAAGTGGTAGTCGAAATATTTATGTCTAAATATTTCCGTGTTATATAAATAGAAGTGATATAAATATTACAGACATATAAATAGTACTGGTAAATAAATACCTGTGTTAATTTAAATCGTAGTAGTTTAAGTGTGATACATTAGTTTTATATTTTTATATTGTAATTAATTTTACGTGTATGAATATACAGACTGTTTTTAAATAAATAAATTGCACGAGTTGTTTATTGCGAACCCGAAAACGTTACAATATTTTACACACCAAATGTGGTAATATTAAAAATGTAAACATAATTACGTTGATAATGTGTTCAGTGAGTTGTTATTAGTATAAATATAAAGTTTTAACACAATCGCATCAGTGGTATCTTAACTATCGTCGACCGAGCAACTTGATCGGCAAGAATGTGTGAAATATGGAGAAAATCGAGTATCAAAGCGAGCCGTTTTACAAAACAAGAAAGTTGAGTATGTGTTATAATTTGAACAAAACATTTATACAGGCTGGTCAATTTTGTCTGTATGATACCCAAATATGCATTTGTAAATGAAAATGCTTGTATGTCATGGCATTTTCGAATTTCTTATCGAAATTAAGGGTCAATTTTCTAAATAAACATATAAATTAAATTTTTCCATTGACGTAAACTACTACTTTCGGTCTACCGCTTTCACTGAAAATCTAATCAGGCACGGAGAAAAATTGTATTCCTAAATATAAAAACATGAAATTGAGAGAGAGAGGGGGGGGAGAAAGAGAGAGAGAGAGGTAAGAGTGGGAGAGAGAGGTAGGGAAGGGAGAAAGGGGAAATGGTACATAGCATGTATGTAGAAACTGCTTTTTCGTTATCGGAGGACTTCAAAACGTGAATATTTGCATAAATCTTCAGGTCGAAAGTTTTTGCCATCACAATACTCCTTACAGTATGTGTAAGATAGTAAAAAGTCGTAGAACTTGCAACTATTTGAAATGTTTATTGCCTAGTACTAAAGACAAAACAAACTAATTTAGTTTATAAAATCCTTAGTAATCGCTGCAATGACGTATACACATACAGCATGTGTCAATTTTCATTAGCCATAGGCGATTAATCCATACAGTACGTGGTAACATAGTATCCCTTCTTTCCTTTCCAATGCCAGCACGACCGATGCATGCTCGACAATGCTCGTAAATACAAGTTAGCCTGGTTAGCAGTAACTATTCGACCACCGGCTTGGGTGTTTGTAATGCGTTCAGAAATAATATTTACGAGTTGCAAGGATTTGTTTTTCTTTTTCCTTTCAGTAAATGCGGAAAATTATTAAGCTGCGTTCACGCTGTATGACACAAACAAAAGCGTAATTCTAATAAAATTAAAAATAAGGTAAATAAAAAAGGATTCTGAAAATAATAATAAACTACTAGATCAGGAGATCGCGGCGGCCATTTGATGTTTCCCGTTCCAATAAGACGGCTTTTATTGCAGACTAGATCGCAACGTGTTCGCAGCTAAACATTGAATGTAAAATCTGATGGAGAGAAGTGGGAAGATCGAAGAAAATCGTTGTGATGTCGATTGTTGCCGGGATTGGTGACGGACAGTACGGGTGCCATGTTGCCACGCATTACTTGTATACGTATAAATCGCACGTAAACATTGAATCCCTATACCTAATGAAAATTGACATATACGGTATATTGGTCAAACAGAACAATATTTAAAATTAAGGTTAAACGAATACAAGCATTAGTGAATCTTAGCAGTTACTATAAAATATTTTCACAAATGCATTTTTCATATTAAAAGCTGTATATAATCCTACGAAATTCCTTCCGTTTGTCTCGATTTGTATTTACCGGCTTAACCTACGAGAACGGCTGCGTTTCCCTTTCACATTTTGTTCTGATACTTTCCGCTTTATGTATTCTTAATAACAATAACGATAATAATTGAGTTATTATTAAAATTATTATCCATTCTAACAGGAATTCCAATATTGTATTCAAATAAATAAAATAAGCGCAATAGCAGTTACGCTAATCTTTTCGTTATATGTTTGCTTATGTTCATTATGAACGGTAATTAAATTTTACGCTTTATGTATCTCTTATGAGTTTTTCTTGTCTTATGTACAATTTCAATAATATAATTGAATTACAATACAAAATAGTTTTAAAATTTAAATTACATAATCCTTTGGTAAATTTAAAATCTCTGTTTCAAATTCTCTACTTGTGAGACTTTTTTTTTGTAATGATATTAAGGCTTGAACTTGTCAGAAAGTATATAACGCAAGGGTAGGGTATTCGATAGTTGGTATAAATATAAAGGTGCCGAATAAGACTGAAACACCAACTGTATCAGTATTCATGGTAGCGGATGCTCACCGCCAATAGGATTTAGGACGGATGACTCTGGATTTTGAGAATATTGTACCGCTATTAGGGATAAAATATAAAGCTTTATAAATGGTGTCTTGTCTATAAACTTAAAGACTAATAACTGCGACATTCTTTTCGTTTTTATTCAACTCCTTATTTCATGTACGATCGTTTATAACAATTTGCAACAACACTATGCCCAAAAAAATGAAATATAAATCAATTTCTGTTCACATACAGTCTTCAAGTAAATATATTCTACGTGTAGTATTATATAATAAATTTCTCATATTTTTGTTTATACTGTTATTACACTTTCGTAACAAAAAAGAACTCCGTAGCAGTCAGGCCTTATGACATGGATCATTTTATTATACAATTTTGGGTAATAAAAGTTTTTTATAACAGAAAAACTCCAAGATCGTCTTAGTTTATAGAAGACTTTTATATAAATCATTTTTGAAGATTATTTCATTTGTTCAGTAACAGGATTTTCGAAATGTTTCCTGACTATGTCTAATTTATTTTTTGAATAAAGTAACTTGAGTCTAAGAAGGATAGTTACATTAACGTCAAACTTATAGAATGATGGGATCAGTAGCCATAATATCAGAAGGATGATCATTAGCTTAAATTAGATATATAGCCTTGGTCAAAATACGGAACCTTGTAGTACCCCAACATTAATAAGTGTGGAGCAACCAAGCAAAAGGAGTTAAATCCGTTTTGTGAGAAAAATCTAAACAGTACGTATTCTTACTAATTTGGGTGAGTTAAATCCACTGATAAACTCAGAATTGAGCTAAACTTGCTAAACCCTAGCGAAAAGTTAACGTGAAACTCAGTGAATCGAGCAAAAGTTTATAAATCCAAAGCAACATTTTTGTTTCGACCAAAACGTGCTAAATCCATGTGCAGAGATCTGTAGTTTTCTTGTACTTTTAACAGATACATTGTAGTAAATCACACCAAGATGGAGCTATGATGCAAAAATCAAGAACAAAGCTTCGAATACATCATTCAGTTATACAGTTGCCACAATAAGTACCTACGTTATGTTGCCATCATTCAGTTATACAGTTGCCACAATAAGTACCTACGTTATGTTGCCGGGCGTGCTATAACCTAAAAAATTAGTCGAGAATTATTTCAAACCAGTGCTCTACAGAAATGGACGATTCAACAGATTTTAATGTATCTGTACGAGAAGGTAAGCTAAAAGTTTATGGTCCTATATGATTATTATCACTTTTTTCTTATCAGGTAGTAGTGGAAGTCGCCGTAAAATTGCTCGTTCTCTACAAAAAGTTAAACTTCGCAAACAGAAAAAGTACAGTGACAAGGATCCTTTGTTAATGACTTTTGTTAGACCGTGCAATCACAACGGTAAGACTTACATGTGCACCAGTATTAAAAATAGTGATGTGAAACTTATTCGAAAAAAGTTCTTTGATATTCCTGACAAAATTACGCAAGATGTAAAACTTTGCCACATGTTAGGTGTTTGTGCAGTTTCTCGACAACGGCCTGTCAAAAACGTTCCTAGAAACCGATCACTTAGTATTGCATATTATCTGAAAACGAGGGAGAAAAAGGCCTATAGAGTATGTCAGAAAATGTTTCTCACAGTGTTTGACATATCGAAAAAACGCATTAACAACGTCGCATAGATTATACACCAAGGAAAAGCACCAAGAGAAAATCGTGGTGGTGACAAAATCTCGCACAAGTCAGAACCAAAAAAAGTAAAAATTCGAGAGTTTATCGAAAAACTACAAGGTAGAGAAAGTCATTATAATCGTGCTAAATCTCGAAGAATTTATTTGCCTGCTAATTTGAGTATTAGAAAATTACATAAAATGTACAACTTGGAATGCGAGGTTGAATACAAGAGCAGTTTGACAATGTTTTCAAAAATTTTCTGCTCAGAGTATAACATAGGATTCAGCTCTCCAGCTGCAGACTCTGGCTCTTTGTGTACCAGACTTACATACCGAATAAAATACGAAAAAGATCTAAAAAAAAATCTGATCTTATGATTGAATTGAGAATTCACAAAAAAAGAGCAAACGCGTTTTATAAACTAGCCAAAAGCAACCCACCAAATTGTTTAACATTTTGCTTCGACTTACAGCAAGTACAACCGCTGCCACGTACTCCAATTTCTGATGCATTTTATTCTCATCAGATAAACTTTTATGTATTTTGTTGTGTTGGAATGAATTCTTTAAATCCAACTTTCTACACTTGGAGCGAAGATGAAGCTGGAAGAGGCTCAGAAGAAATTAGTTCTGCTCTTTTAACTCATTTGAGTTCATTAAATTTTGGAAATATAGAAAGTATAAAATTATTTTGTGATGGGTGCGGAGGACAAAACAAGAATTCTCATGTTATTCACGCTTTGTATTTTTGGCTAAAAGTAAAATCTCCTCCCAGAATAAAAGATATAGAAATAATTTATCCAGTTCGAGGACACAGCTTTTTGCCAGCTGACAGGGTCTTTGGACGAATAGAAAAATGTCTTAGAAAAGAACCCACCATAATAACAAAGCAAAAATATATTGAAATATATTCTGCACATGGAAATGTAAAAAATCTTGGAGACGGCGACTGGAAATTCTACAAGGTGAAGCAATTACAAAAGTGGCTTAAAAAAATTGAAGGGATTTCTGACCTGAAGAAAATCAAACTGATTAAGGAAAAAGGTTCCGTAAAGGTTCAGTGCCACCAAAACTTCTATTATACTTCATTGAGTGAAACTCCTCAAAGCATCATAAAAAGGGGACAAAAGGATTCAAGGATGGAGCTACAAGTAGTCGAAACCAAGCGTAGTCTTCAAAATAAAAAGAAAAAAACACTAAAACACTTGATGGAACAACAGTTTGGTATAGAATGGGAACAAGACGAAAGGCTAGAATGGTACAAAAATATTCTGAACGATACAACAGTGGAAGACAATGAAGATGAAGAAAATGAAACACATGAAGAATGTGACTGCCTTGAAGACGATGTTGGTCTTCATATATAAATTTATACCAAATTTTCTTATGTACTTACCAGTGTTTTGTGCTTAAGCATATATATTTCTTTTTGTATTTTCTAAAATATTTGAATTAGCAGTTCGTTATTCTATTGTTTTCTCTCAATAAAAATTACATAAGCCAAAAATTGTAAATTCTGATTTAAGCAAAAAGGAATAAATCCATTACGGCTGAGCAAAAAGAGATAAATCCATTTTATTTTTGTTAATAAATCCAGACACGAAAAAGATAAAAAAAACAAATTTGTAGTATAGATACTAACCATTACAATGAATAACTTGCCTTTTTCAGATTTTAATTTAGTGTTAAGGATTTTTGGTGAAACATTTTTTATAAATTCCTCAAAACTACCTTTAGTGGATTTATCACCTTTTGCTTGGTTGCTCCACAAGTGGTGTATTGGAGTTTACATTATTGCAACCAGTTTTCATTTGACGGATACATGAATAAGCCTTAAACCATTCAAGTGTATCACCATAATCCTTCAAATGCGTGCTATGGGTAAAATTTATCCATACGTTACTTAAATCTAATTTAGTTTTTCTCTATGCTACATAGGTATGGCCGCTTTTTGCTATACCTGTAATGGACTCCAACTGTAGCTAATCAACTGGTTACTTTTCACTGCACATGCCCGTACAAATTAATAATCACGTGTATACAGAATGCCCCCAAAGTTAACGTCATCCCATGGGACGGCTGATAGCCCTTTATGACAGACCAGAATATGAAAATATGGCTTTAGTAAAAACTTTTAGTATTTCAGATAGTGACACTTTAATGAATTGTGTAAACATCGACACTTTGGACTGATTTTTCGAATGCCACAGCTATATACAGGGTGTCAAGAAACTCTCCTGACAAACGAAGACCGGAGATTCCTCAGATAATTTTAAGACAATTTAACCCATTTCACCCTAGTCCGAAAATGCTTCCTAAGGGAGCTAGAGCTCTTTGAAGATGGCGCCTTGTAATTAGTTTTTTTTTAATATCTCCCGAACGCTTCTATTTAGAAGAACAAAAACTGGTATGCTTATTTATCCTCCAGAGATGAATCGATTCCATCAATTGCGAATTTCTAGTACCGGTCATAGGCGTCCGTTTTGGGTAGGTTAACGGTTATTTTAACGCATAACTTTTTTATCTTTAACTTTTAAGCATTTGTGACACTAGATTATTAAATTTTCAGGTATTCTAGTACTAAAAGGTACTCTTACTTTAAGTCGGTAGAATACACCGTTTTCTAGAAAAATCGATTTGAAAATTTTTCGTTTTTTCGTCATTAAAATTCAATTTATTATTTTTTGCACTAGTTCGCTCTGAACTGCCAACAGAAATAAAACCTACGTTTTGGAGGATAAATAAGCATACCAGTTTTTGTTTTTCTAAATAGAAGCGTTCGGGAGATATTAAAAAAAAATAATTACAAGGCGCCATCTTCAAAGAGCTCTAGCTCCTTTAGGAAGCATTTTCGGACTAGGGTGAATTGGGTTAAATTGTCTTAAAATTATCTGAGGAATCTCCGGTCTTCGTTTGTCAGGAGAGTTTCTGGACACCCTGTATATAATTCCATATTTTTGGATATCAGTTCTTGTTACACAAACCGAAATAATTGTCTGATACATAATATAATTTTCGTTTTATTAGCTAATTTAGACTCTTCATACTGAAAAAAAAAAAACCGAAATACATTTTTAATGAGGTTGAAAATGCAGTGGTAATCTCAAAACTTTATGATTACACTGTTCAGCAATTTTATCTACTACATATGCTTTTCTTGGCTTATTTTCTAAAACAAGCTGTAATAATTGCTTTTTATACATATCATCTTCATAAGCAACAACCATTGCTTAATATTTTTTATTCCAGCTAGAATTAGGTATTTTATTTTCTAATGTAGAATGGTAGCTCGCATTGTCCAGTATAATCACAGATGTTTTTTTCAAATTTGGTATTAAATGATTTTCAAACCAGGAAAGATACTTATATTGCTTCAAGAGATGAAATTGAAACAAGGTCCAAGGTCCTACAGATTCTTTATTTTATATTACGGCGACCGGTTTCGTGAGTTTAAATAATACACTCACATCATCAGGTCAAGTATCCCAAAAAAGACTACCTTCCTTGCACCAGCAACCACATCCACAATATATTGATTCATCTCGCCGTGATAATCACTTTTTTCGTTTTAGAAGAAAGCAACAAAGAAGCCCCTGGAATGAGGAATAATATAACGATATACCTACATGGAGAATAATATAACGAGTCCCATCTGTTTCTCGTGATTTCACATTGCCGTCTTGCCATGATCTGCATATGCTATCATTTTCAAAGATCCATGTTTCATCAAAATAAACAAATTCAAATTCTTCGGATCTCATATTCTTAAATCTTAGGGCTACCTTTCAGCCATCGAAAACAAATTTTCTTTAATATAATATTTGAGGATGTTTCTTTAAGTTCTAATATAGAACGTTGAATTATGTGCTGCTTTTTTTGATTTATTTCATATAATGTATGCCTTATATCTGTTACCGTGAAAGACCGAAAGTAGTGAATGTCAACATCCGCCGGTGGATGTCGACAAATACCAAATGCCTTGGTGAAAGTCCGAACATTTCTTAATTGTATTATAGATTCGGACTTTTACCGGTATATGTCGACAAACACAAATGAGGTCCGGTGAATGTCGGAAACGGCAGGTCGCAACAAGTTTTTAGACGGTTCCAGCATCTTGTTTCAGTTAGCTTTGCCTTCGTCAGTCTAACGCAACGTTTGACAGCCTGCGGGCACGCTCCCTAACCTAATTTAATTTTCTTATTAGAAATTATAATTTGTATTCAATGGCTACTACAGTGAATCGTGATAAGTTTTTTGAAAAGTTACATGCCTTAATTGGAAGTAAACGAGAAGACAATTGTTTTTATTTTTCACAAGAAAAGTACTCTAAAATCGTTTCTGAAGTAATTTCTGCTAAAAGTAAGTGTAGTACACCTTTGGACTACAGACGTTTAAAACGTTTTGACATTTTAAAAGTTAGTGATGAAGAAAAGTTAATTGTGCCATTAAAACCAGGAGAAACGAATATCCAGTATTATGTTACTAATGATGAGTTGTTTACAATACTTTCTGAAACTCACATAAGAACAGGCCATGGAGGAAGAACACGAATGCTTAAAGAATTGCAAGTTAGATACAAAAATATTACTTATGAAGTTGTAATGTTGTATTTAAATTTGTGTAAACAATGTCAAATGAAACACAGTGCGCCTAAAAAAGGTATTGTTGTGAAACCAATGGTCAGTTCCGAATTGAACTCTAGATGTCAAGTCGACTTGATAGACTTGCAATCACACAGGGATGGCGATTACAAGTTTATATTGGTATATCAAGATCATTTAACCAAATTTGTCCAGTTACGACCTTTAAAAAGCAAGAGAGCGGAAGAAGTAGCTTATCACCTTCTCCAAATTTTTTTAACATTTGGTGCTCCCGCTATATTGCATTCGGATAATGGTAGAGAGTTCAGTAATCGAGTCATATCTGAACTATGCGCTATGTGGAAAGATGTTAAAATAGTGCACGGAAAGCCTCGTCACAGTCAAACACAAGGCTCAGTTGAAAGAGCCAATCAGGACATACAAAATATGTTAACTGCATGGATGCAAGACAATGATTCAAACAAGTGGTCAGAAGGTTTGCCGTTTGTCCAATTCGCCAAAAACACAACTTATCACGAAGGAATACGCCAGAGTCCTTATGAAGCCCTGTTTGGCGTTAAACCAAAAAGGGGTATAACATCGTCATCACTCCCCCGCGGGCAAATTGCAAACATTGAGACCGAAGAACAGCTAGAAGCTTATGTTGAAGAAAATTTGGGTAGTGACCATATTGAAAGAGGCATGGATAATGAAAATACCATTGGAGCTGATCCGCAACCTGGCACGTCTTCATCTCAAGCACTGACTGACTCGCAACCTAACACGTCTTCATCTCAAGCACTGACTGACTCGCAACCTAACACGTCTTCATCTCAAGCACTGACTGACCCGCAACCTAACACGTCTTCATCTCAAGCACTGACTGATCCGCCACCTAGCACATCTTCATCTCAAGTACTGACTGAACAACACGAGCTAATTTCTTCAAAAAGAGTAGCTGCAAAAGAGAGTCTTCTACTTCAAGCAACAAAAATGTTGCGAACCTCAAAAAAAAAGTTTCCTCCTGCCCAAATTGGTGATACCGTAAGAATTCAAGTCCCTGATGTCGACCGTGGTCGTACAGACCCTCGAAATGTGTTAGCGGTTGTTGTTGGAATAGAGGATTCAGCCTTTTATAGACTAGCTAACAAAAATGGTACCTTGAAGCAGCTTTTCACCCGTAATCAGTTCGTAATTTGTAAAGAAAAGTTAGTTTCCATGGACGAAGTTTCAACAAAAGAAATGTCGCTAAGAGAAGCAGCTTCTGCTAATTCAAAAAGTGGAGGGCAAGGCTACACACGTTGTAACTGCAAAAGAAAGTGTTCCACGACTAAATGCAGCTGTAAAAGCAAGGAACTTTTGTGCAATTCGAAGTGTCATGGTAGTTTATGTTGTTGCAATAAATAAGATATTGTTATTATTTTTTATATTTCATTTTATATTTTTATGTTCTACTGTTTGTTTTGAGTTCAACAAAGTCTTTTTCCCATATTATTTTAATAAATAAAGACCTATGGGGTTTTTTTTTTATTTAAAAAAAAAATGTTTTTAACATACACCATGAGTGCATGCTGAATGTCGACAATCGCCGGTGTAAGTTAGAAATAATGAAATTTCACCAATATTTCGGACATACGTCAAGCAACGTTGAGAATGTTGACATTCACCGGTGAATCTCGACATTCACCAGATTTCGGTCTTTCACAGTAACATATCTACTTCACTAGTTCTAAGCAATTTCCGTAACCGATTTTCTTCGTGGCCTCTTTTTTTTAGGACTAAGTATTGGCTGCTTATTCTTGATGCACTTTCCATCAAATTAAAGGTATTGTACAGAAATAAATGTATTATAATATTGGAGTTCACCCAGTATTTTATTCGGGGTTGGAAAAACCAGTCCTTACACTAAAAACTACGTCAAAACTCAATGCAGAAAAACAATTTATTATTATTGTTTATTCGGTTTAATTTGTGTAATTTTAACATATGGCAGCAATGAAAAGTACCAGATGACAGACGATGACATAAAGGTGAGCGGTCCTGTCCAACGAACACTCAACTGTTGTGAACTGAACAGTTGGAGCGGGAACGGTTCCCGATCCGCCTGCTGAATGAAAGTAATGATGCGACTAGCATCTTGCTTTGCTTACATAAGCTTTCGACATTTTAATGCAGAAATATAATATGAAGATGCATAATTAGTTCTTAAAAGAACTGATAACTATGACTAATACTAAACAGAAAGCAGATAAATAATTAACAAAAATGACAAGTATAACAACAGCACATCAGCGGCATTAGCGGTACTGATAATGACAACATGGAATTTTAGTCTGAGTATACAAAATAAAAATCATTTATAATTTGTTCAAAGAACTATATAATGTGCTTCTGTTAAGTTAAACAATCCGATAATTACGGACACCTATAATATTAACAAAATAGTTATTAAAAACAAAAATGTAGGTTATTAAAAGTTATTGTTTTTCATATAAATTTTAAATTGTGAGGTTGTCATGGATCGTCATAAATACGTAATTGCTTACGTGCATTAAGTGATTCCTCGATTTGAGTTTAGTAGCAAAATTAACACAAGTTTAAACTCAGTGCTTCTAATTTATCTGGTCACAATGAAAATTATTGTACTTTACGTAAATTAACATTATCGGCCGAACTTCAACTTAAGAGAACTCCTTAATTTACGTTTGTTAATTCCACCAATCAGCAACCACCAGAAACGACATAATTGTATATGCAGTCTTTCTTTATTTCATAATTTGTCAGTTGAAACTAGCATAACCTATTCGAAATTTGCTGGACAATTTGCCACAGTTATTTTATAGTTTTGTACGTTGCTGTTTTATATTATCATGAACTTAGGTGACCATATGTCCCGAATTTCCCGGAACAGTCCCGAAATTTCAGTCCCAGTCCCGATATTTTACAACTCCTTTATTGGTCCCGAATTTATAGTGTGAGAACGTAAAAGTTTAAATGCATAATGTATGTAGAGGTTTCGATTGTGCAAAAACAGTAAAACACTAATGATATTTGATAAAGACAATGTTATTTGATATGTGCTCCGGATAGCGCACATCTTATTTCTCATTTTTCTGACCGACTTCCTTGCTTCAACATCTTCAGACTTACTTCGACTGACTATTCATCTCCCCACGGTCGCAGACAGATCGCCGGGGCGGGGACTGGGAGAAAGGGAGCCAAGCTATACGCCAGTGTCGCCAAATCCCGCGTAACAGCGTTCCTAGCATCTGCAGCTCCTTGGGAACCTTATTTTACGGACAACCCTCGTATATATAGTGTCCCGAATTTCGAACTTCGAAATCTGGTCGCCTTACATGAACGACTACGTTTTAATTGATCTGGTGCATAGCTGTCTCCATTTATATGACAAAAAGCAGTCGGATTTTAAAGATGTCATGAAGAAAACAAGTTAAAAAATTGTAATAAGATTGTTTATTTGAAAATGTAATTGCTTGGCAAAGCAAGATATTGCTATGGCTTTGTAGAACCTGTCTGATTGGCACTCCAACTGCTCATTCATTTGCGCACTTAAAGGCTGTATTATACTTATCAAGTTCTTGACCAAGAAATTGTCGGCAAGTTCTCGATCAAGTTATTGTTGATCTTGGTTGTTTTACACTTATCAATTTCTTGATCAAGTTTTTAGGTGAATTAGCAGTACCAATAGTGCAAAAGTACGAAATAAAAAAAAGTAATAAAGTTACCTAAGATTTGTGTTTGATATTGAATGTAAAAATAACTGCACAAGAGATACAAAAGAAAATAAATAATTTACGCATACAAGTCTTTCAAGAAGTATCAAATTAACATGTCATTTTTAATTCTAAAATGGAATTTGTGTTTACATTTTACACAGTTGGCAAAAAACTTTATTACATAAATATTACTAGAAATCACTAAAAACTTGATCAAGTTGAGAAAAAAAATACAACATGTTCTAAGCCACCAAGTTCTTGGCAATGAAATTGATCAAGTCGACTTGACAAGTGTAATACACGACTTGTCGTCAATTTTAACTTGATCAAGTTCTTGGTCAATAACTTGGTCAAAAAATTGATAAGTGTAATACGGCCTTAACGTAAATTATGGCAGTGTGAACGACTTAAATTTTGTGCTAGTTTTATCGTACGTTAACTAACGTTTAAATGGATGAGAACAAGAATTAACGTTACGCAAAGTATGCACTACTTGACGAATTTGGACTTCACGCGTCATGTGTAGTATATCCTTCTTAATGCATCTGGCTGCAGGATATTTTTAAATTCGGGATTGTACAATTTAGATTGTTACTAGCATATGGTAGTGAGGTATTCGTATCCACCTCTAACCAGAATTACCTCCCATACACCCGCGACGAAGATGTTGGAATTTACAGTGTACTATACGACACCCTTATTGATCTTAGATCTCAGACTGTTCTCAGCTTCTGCTGTTTCACTTAAAACTAATCCTGGCGGTATTCTCTGGTCCTTATTCGTCTCATGCTCTTGGAATTATCTCCTAAGGTAAAAATAGAAAGATGGTGCGTAGTGCTAGTCCCGTTACCGTCTTAGTGTAACGTACCAATAGTTACTCCTCAAGGAAATTAACACTTTTTATGGGAACATATTATTATAAATATCTTTATTGTCATTTATTTTCCAGTATATTTAATTTAAATTACCTCAATTTAAAAAGTCTCTGTATTGTAACAATAAGTTTTCTTTATAAGTTATTCTTTTTAGAGAACTTACTGTACACTATACAATATGTTACATATTATTTTTTTAAGATTAGAATTATTATACTTGTATAATACAGAATAATTGCCATCAACGGAAATTCACAATTAAAACGGTGAATTAAATACTGGAAGAAAATGTGTGTTTTGTCGTCGTATGTTATGCATAACTTGCAATTAAAAGATAAAATGGCAACAAACAAAATATGTAGTTGTTTCGCAAAAAGAGTGGCATTTATTTCTGCAATAATATTCCTGTGAAAATAGTGTCATTGCTAGAGCAATATACAGGCTGTTTAAAAAAGATGCGGCAATATTAAAGAGGTTGATTGTCCAGGTCATTTTATACAAAAAAGTTTATAATAAACAAGGTCCGCAAACGCTTCGTTACCGATCTACAGCGTGTTGAAGTTTAATTAAAAGAAACAGTAAAAATTAGATTTCTCCAAGACGGCATTAAAGATCATAATGAAATTTTAGGCGTGTTATTTTTCAAGAAAAAAATAGGACGCCGCTGATTTCTCTAAAAATAAAAATATGTTTCTATTCTTTGTTTAATTGTGAAGAAAAAAGCTAGAAGAAAGTTAAGAGAGCTTTTTTCTTCACAATTGAACAAAGAATAGAAACATATTTTTATTTTTAGAGAAATCAGCGGCGTCCTATTTTTTTCTTGAAAAATAACACGCCTAAAATTTCATTATGATCTTTAATGCCGTCTTGGAGAAATCTAATTTTTACTGTTTCTTTTAATTAAACTTCAACACGCTGTAGATCGGTAACGAAGCGTTTGCGGACCTTGTTTATTATAAACTTTTTTGTATAAAATGACCTGGACAATCAACCCCTTTAATATTGCCGCATCTTTTTTAAACACCCTGTATAACTTTGAAATTTATGAAAGCGACTAGATTCAAATTACATATCAAACAAATATATAGAAACGTCATTTTGAATTAGTTAATAACTTTAATTATTTATTATTACAATTTTTTTAATTTATTTGGGAAACTTGATGAATATTTTTTATTTAAAACGAAAATGAAAAGTGTGAACACATGGATGTTAAAACTAACATCAAGCAGTAAATAATTACTGTGACTTACATATATACCTTTATATTAACACATGCATATATACATATACGTTTTACGTATAAAGGTATATATGTAAGTCACAGTAATTATTTTTTATTTGTTTCGAAACTTTCTTAAGATTTTACTTTTCCTTGTTCATGTACATGTGTGTTTTATCAAGTTTGTTATACATAGATATATTTCTTTGTTACTTTCTTTTAAATTTTTTTTTTGTTTGGATTAGGCTTGTGCCAATTTTGTGTATTACCACTATTTTACTTTCTCATATGTAGTATAAGAAAGTACTGTGATGATGAAAATTTTCGACCTCGAGATTTTTGCAGATATCCACGTTTTGAAATCCCCGGATACCGAAAAAGTGGTTTTTAAAAAATGTCTGTGTGTCTGTCTGTCTGTGACCACGTTAGCGGTCAAACCGCTGGAGATATTAATTCCAAATTTTGTATTTACGTGTATAATCTCCCTCTTGAGATCTGACTAGTTTTTCAGTAAAATCGGTAGACCGGAATCAGCAGTTTACTTCAGTGAAAAAATCGAATTTTGTTTTTCGAAATTCCTACCGGAAGTAGGTCTTTTACTCTTATCGAAAATCAGTTTTTTTGCGAATATTTTGCAAGTCATGCTTTTTAGACAAGTACGTTACGAGTATAAAAGTATTTAAAACATAATTTTCAATATCTTTTGTATAAAAAAAAAATCAAAATTCATACCGGAAGTACCACTTTTACTCTTATCGAATAGCGATTTTTTGCAAATATGTCGTAAGTTATGCATTCTATATATATTTATCAAGAGTACAAAAGTATTTGGAACTGGATTTGCAATATTGTTTGTATATATGAAATTTCAAAATTCGGACCGGAAGTAGCATTTTTACTCTTAGCGAATAGCACTTTTTTGATAATATCTTGCAAAGTATGCATTCTATAGAGATTTATTAAGAGAATTGAAGTACTTAGAATAAGATTTTGAATAATTTTTGTATAAAAAAATTCTTAAAATTCTATAATTTGAAACGCTCATACGTATAAGTAAATCGTGTGGTGGCTACACCTCATTTTTTTTTATTAGTTGATCAATATTAGATACTTTGGTGAAGGTTGAAGTTCTTTTAGTAAATTCCTGTATTAGTTTTAGGATTCTGTTTTATTGTCGCTGTAGTGTGTTTTTAGTTTTTGTAGTTGTTTGACCCCTAATATTATTTAGATAAGTCATTCGTGACCTCCAATTGCAATGGTATAATGATAATAATAAATGTGTTATACGTCAAATATAAATGGTGTGTATAATTAAGAACAATAAAATGATTAGATTTATAACTAGACCACAATTTACTAATACACGAAGTCTCTTATGTGGTAATGCTCACTCTCTCATTACAAGTCCTAAATTCTTTCTTATTTTTAATATCAAGCATTCAACTGTTTCTGCGTCGCCTTTAGACATCATGGAAGCTATTTCGTGGTCGCTCAAAATCTGGTATCTAGGATCGTTTTTGTCGACAGCCAACTACACTGGCATTATTTTAATCGCATTATTCGATTCACGGGATCATGATGGATATTTCTGTCACTTCGTTTACGCCGCAGTATTCGTTATCACTTGCAATTTCTTTACCAACACTTTCTTCTCCAGGCTCTTTGCAAATTGCTTTTGGCGAGAGTATCCGAAGCATCTGCAAAAATGCTTTCTTTGATGTTTGAATGTTTAAAACAGTGTGCTTTTTCTTCGAACTTGACGCCATCACACGTCAAGAAAAGCAGACACACAACAACACCATTGAACACCAACGATGGGCTATAAAAACAAAAGCTTTGAGCACGCACAGATAACAATACAGTAGTACAGCGTGTAATCCAGGGACGCAACTGAGTACTGGCCATACTTACAACAGTGAAAACGTTAGGCAGTTTTGAATTTGTATTTTCTCCAACCAATAGCAAAAATTCCCCAAAATATGTATGTGATTTCTTTAAGGCTGGCGTTTAGTTTTCAGTTTGGTGGTGATGAAGAATATAATGTGGGGGGGTAGGATTAGGTGTCGGTAATGTGGCGGTTCATGTTGGCAAATAGACGAACTTAATTGAGGATGAGAGATGAAGCAATAGAAATGTAGATTGCTATTACAGCAACAAATTTATATCTGGGGCTTTTAAATGAACTCGAACATAGACAGACAAAAAACTAACAGGCACAAAAAATTATTAAAGAAACGCTTTCAACACGTTTTTGTCTACATAGGTATTTTAAATTTATGCTAGTATTTATTACGAACCTGACTATATAGAAATAATCTCAACAGTCAAGCATCAATAAATACAAGCATTCATTTATAGCAATTTATAAAATTTCAAGTAGGTACACCTTATAAAATAAATAGGAATAAAACAATTTATGTTTGGAAAAAATATTTTTTGAAGTAATAATAATAACAATATTTAGTAATTCATGTGACTATAAACATGGTAAAGAACAAGTCAGTTTGAAGTATTCTTTCTCGCTTAATTTGTAATGTGTTTAATGAATTTTGGATTTAAAACATGGGTCATTGTAAAAAGAATGATGGACAATGCCATCAAGCTTCTATTGCCGCACAAAAACTGTTAAAAAGTAATGAAAATAAAATATTTATGAGTGACATTTTGTGTGATGTGTTACAAAGGGTAGAAAAAGTAGAACAGTCGACCATAGACTGCAGTTTTATTCTAAACATTGTGTAATGAATGACAAAAGAAATAATGTATAACATCACGCAGTTATTGAATAGCACTATTCGTATGGTGATGCAACATCTGGTTTCGTCGAGAAAACGGACAGCAAAAAAGTCGATTTTAATGTTAAATTCCTTTCTTCTATTTACCTACCTTATATTTCGTGAGATTAATAAAGTACGGAGAATTTACTCGATTTGAACTACAATATAAACAAATAAAAAAGTATTTTGTATTTTATAGATCACCACCCACTTGTTATCCAATTATATAAATAAAATTAAAAACTTTTTAAAAATACAAAATTTCAATAGTGCGCGTGGGTGATGAGTCATCGGCCGCTCGTGTCCGGTCTCTGAACATATGAACTAAAACATACAGCTTATATTGTGATTTTCGTAACTTTAACTGTGTGTTTAGGAGATATGATTCAGAATGTAACCAGAAAAGATCAATAGGTATTAATTACTTACGTTTATATTTTAGTCCACAATTAATTTTCATAGTAAATCTGTTTAATTATAGGTTGTCTATAGGTGACACTAGTGTTTTTGGCAAAAATCAACTGCGCTTCTGTACTTAACATTATTCATATTTTATTATCTTCTTAAATAATATTGGAGATGCGCAACATTCAGAAGTGAAAGTAATTATTTTAGTTGTTAAACGTACCTAAATATATTTTACCGAACTGAAGTAAGTTTGCCAAAATAAGGTTTTGATTTTCCATATTATCCAAAGATGACATATCAACTATTATATTCTTTTAATAGACTTACCTAATATTTCACTATTAATGACAACATAAAGAATTTTTGGTATAAACCACCGAAAAAGAAGCTATCTACCTGACGAAATGGTTGAACATGCAGAACACATAATTTAAGCCTATTGTGCCATATTTTTATATGGTCTACCAAATCTAGTACCTTCAAGAGATATCTAAAACGTAGAATATTAACTTTCTGTGATAGAAACACCACCGATGTAATATCCTTGGAGAATATACATATAGCCCAGTCAAACTATACCAAAAAATCTCGCATGGTTCAATTAATTAGGGTACCTTTGATATTTTGATATGGTGTATGGATTGGTACACTGTTTCAAAGTCCCAAGTTTTCTTATTTTCCCCACTACCGCAGACGCCGCCATCTTGAAGAAACCGCTAAATTTTTTAGCCTCTTTTTACAAAATATCTCCTAAAGTATTAGTTTGAGCAAAAAAGCCGTTTACGTTTTTATTAAACTAGAGAAAATTTTCTACAATTTAATACAAAAACGGAATATTTAGCTTCATTACTTCCCGAGATAGACCTCTTTGAAATTAGAGATTTTTTTTTTAAAAATGTCAAAATAAAGATTTATAATCGGTTTTTGCTCGATAGTAAGTAACTGGTGTATTCTCCGCTAAAGTCTGACATAGCATTTATAGTAGAGGTAGGTAGCTAAAGTTTAAGACCAAACTGATTCTTCTAGCTCGTTTAGACTATGATACTCTCTTTTGAATATTTTTGTAGTCTTTTAGGAAGACACGTTACGCAATAACTTAATACTGACAAAATTAATGTATCTATTTATTAAAAACAAAAAAAAGTTCATTTATTGCTAAGTTTGTATATCTCATATATTCAATAGGTCTGTGAATTATATATCAATAAATTTGTAAGTAAATAAATAATTGATAAATAATTATAAATAAATTATATACTACATAAGTTTCATCAACAAAAGTGTCAGATATACCACAACTTTACATTATAAGAACCAAATGGTGATATTTTGTTATATAAGACAAAATGTGTCTGGACGACAAGCCACATTTGGAGCTTCGGAACTTTAGCTATTTACCTCTACTATAAATGCAGTGTCAAACTTTAGCGTAGGATTCACTATATACTTACTATCGAGCAAAAACCAACTAAAAATCTTTGATTTTTACATTTTTAAGAAAAAATCTGTAAATTCAAAGAGGTCTATCTCGGGAAGTATTGGAATACTTTGGAAGATATTTTGTAAAAACTGGTATAGTGCAAAAATTTAGCGGTTTTTTCAGATGGCGACTCATAAGCCAAAAAGTTTTCAAAAAAGCTTGTTATATTTATCGTGTATAGGTATTATATTTAATCCTTTCTACCAATTATCAATCGGAATCATAGCAAATTAGACGTATAAATATTATTAGTAGGAATAATATAGATTTTGTTATGCTCTGCAACAGTAAACCTTGCAGCTTCTTTGTTTGTGTGTACGTGTATAATATAAAAATTACTTTCGTAAGTTATTGATGTAATTTAAGCTATTGTACATTTACATATTTCAAATAGACTCTTATTAATAAATACATAGGTACATATTTTTTAATTATTTAATCATACACTATGAATAAATGAATTAGTATTTATTTAGAGTAATGTACACAATGATAATTTGCGTTAAGCACCGGTAAATCTCAAAATTTATTGAATAAGTAAAAAATGTACCTATATATATTTATAG
The DNA here is from genome assembly GCA_963170755.1 of Amphimallon solstitiale. Taxonomy (NCBI): domain Eukaryota; kingdom Metazoa; phylum Arthropoda; class Insecta; order Coleoptera; family Scarabaeidae; genus Amphimallon; species Amphimallon solstitiale. The sequence continues at coordinate 12,880,459 of OY720684.1, forward strand.
GTATCAAAATGCCTTTGTAGTCCCGTCGCAGAATTCAATAAATTTGTGCATCAAGAATTATTTAATTTTCTGAAGTAGACTAAATAAAATATACCTAGAGTTGGTATACCATCTTCTAGTTTATCCATGTTTATGTGATTGTTTGGATATTATATTCTGATAATAGTACGAGCAGAAGCATTGTTTAAGTCTTCGAGATTATCAAGATATAAGCTGTACCACTGCAGATTTTACTTATTTCAGTACAATACAATACACATGTAATCGTAATTAGATTATATATTATTATATATAACATTATAAGAAGTTAATTATATCATATATTAAATCAAGAAAGGTTTTCCCTTTTCGTCCAGTTATCACAACACACATATTTCAAATAATGTCAAACTGTCAAAAATTGCTATAAATATACATCGCTCGAAAGTAAACAATGTGTAAGATTATTATACCTATAGCAAATTTATTATCGTTTTTATTTTTTATAGGTATATATTTTATATTACATTCCGCAAAGTGTTAAACTGTTGAATATATAATAATAATAATATATAACTGTTTTTATTATTAGACGAAGTATTGTGAGCAATTGTACTTTTGCGTAAATAAAAGTACCTATCCTGACATTTTTAATTAATAATAGGCACATATATACGCACAATTTCCAGTGCCCCCTAATGCCCAGAAGCTACACTAATATTCAAGTTCCTGGCGTGATAATTCTGCATCTTAACGGTTTTTCTCCACACTATAGTTGATTGTAACCCTAATTTCATATAATGTCCACGCATTTTTATTTTGGATACCATTTACAAACGAAGATATTATTTTCGTTGCAGTATTTTTTGTTACAATGCAAACTAATTTTTTGAGGTCAAGGGGGGTGCAAGAATGCTATACTTTATTTGAAAATTACAGATAAAAAATATTTATTTTTACCTCTAAAAGGGGTATTTTATTCACAGTATATAGTGTAAAAACAGCCCAATTAGACATTTAAAAACCCCCTACGACCTCGAATCAAGTTTCCTTAACATAACTGTGTACTTTTTATAACAATTAAATTAATAGTTTCCATTTCTTATCAAAAAAATGTGGGCATGTTTTCAACGTGAATATTGTCCGGTGCAGCATACCGAGACGCCAGCCTTAATGTAATCTCCCAACATCAATAAAACTGCTAAACTTAAGTGTATACATACAACTTTGGAGTATGTATTTTATTGGCTATGCACAATATGTATTTCGGTTTTTGTTGAATATTTTAGGCTGCTCATAGAAATATATGTATGTATTAGTGAAAAGCGGAAAAATTTTAAATTTTTTTTAACATTTAAAATCACTTTTGCTGTCAAATACACATACATACATAGTTTAAATTACCTAAAAATTAATGCAACTGGAATAATAGCTGAAAATTAAATAAATCAGCAAATTATTCTCAATACATGTCGCACCATCCGGATTATCAACGGTTCGGATTTTTGACATCCTCCGAATTGTCGACGCTTTACAGTATATTCAGACATCTATACAATCCACTCTTTTGCATATTAGGCAGATATGTTCTCGGGGGAAACAGATGACAATGAGTCACCTTTCTGGTGTCATGATTGTGTTCTGATTCGTATTTCTCAAAAAAGTCCACTTAATTTAGTTTTACAAGAACATAGTCAATGTAAGTATACCTTGCGTTTAACAAGATTTTCGATTAAAAATAGCCTAATACTCGATTTTTGAATGCGAAATATTATTTCTACTTCTGTTGATTGCATCCAATAGATCACACGATATTGCACCCTGGAATGAACGTGTGGCATGGTATACACTTATCGCCGCACTCACTCTTATGCTTCGCGAAATTATGCGCAAACAAAAACAATATCTTCCCAAAGCAGCCGCCAGCTCCTGCACATGTGGCCCCCAGGAAAGTTCAGCATCTATCCATATCCCCAGAAAATTGGTCTCGCGACACTGTATGAGTTATTCCCCACCATGTACTACTTTTAGATTCTCCCACCCCATTAATTGCCAGAAGTTTGGTTTTGTTGATGTTCAATTTAAGATCATTTGAACAAAACTAGGTGTTGAAAACAACCAAAATATCTTTTTCGTTAATGTATAAAACAAACAAGAGTGGTCCCAGAATTGAGCCCTGGGGAACACCAAATTCTTTTTGTCTCCATTCCGACAGTGCTTTTGTGAGCTAAAACACACCGTTTCCTGCCAGATAAATACAACCCAATCCATTCCAGATCTTGGATGTATTGGATATTAGTGAAATCGCTTGATAGTTCTCAAATACACATTTTTCGTCTTTTTTTGTGTATGGGCTTTATAATTGTAAGCTTCAAACAATCCGGAAACCTACCTATTGTTAAGGATTTACTTATGAGTTAAAAGTCTCAGAGTACTGCTACAGCATACTTTCAGAAGGGAAACAGGTATTTCATCGTCTCGCACTGCACCTGTGTTCTTGACAACCTGGACTACCTAGCCTGGTAAATATTTGGCACATATCTCACACTTTCTGCAGATACTGTATCATTTGTTCTTATATTATGATCACTGTTTATATAATATTCATTCAGTATCTCCAAGTCATTTCTGTAGCTGCCACTTAAGTCTATTATATTAAAGCCGTGTTTTTTATCATGACCTTGTACTTGAGTAACTATATCCCACGTTGCTTTGGATTTACTACTAGAGTTTAGTATCTGATTTTCGAAACTTCTTGTTCAGGATTGTTCAATTTCTTCCTTTAATCCCCGGCACAATATTTTATAGTTGTCTCTCCTAATTCTACTTTTTATTAGTCCCTCATATAACTGACGTTTGATGGCCGACATCATTTTTATTTCTTTACTGACTGTAATCATCTTTTTCGGAACATATTTGCCTATGACTTTCACAAACATATCAATACACTGCTGACAGCACGAATTTATTTCATGTGAGCTAATGACCAGTCAATTTTATTTAATTCCTCATTTATTAATGACATGGCTATTCTCATGTTTCGTGGTATTATTTTTAAAATTTTATGTATACCAGCTATTGCTTTGGAGTAGTTCTATTCTATTAGACTCTTCTGGAAAGGATATTGATTCGTGTCTAAAATTTTATTTCGGGGAATTATTCTTCTTATATTTTTTATGTTAAGGAAATTTTTCTTTTTTTAGTGCAATTGTTTCAAATAATATTAAAAAAGAAATTTACAGTTTAATGATATTATTCATGATTATTAATAAAAATTATAGAGAGCTGGACGCCGAATGAAAGCACATATAATTCACAATCTGGTAAGAACGGTACTCTAATATCGCACAAAATTGCATTTTATATACGTAAAGTTACCCGCTTTCGAGGTTTTATGGACAAAAGCATCAATTCTTATACTTAGCACAATTATTTATTGAAATGTTTTATTTCTAAGATTGATTAATTTTAGATTTACATTATTACATTATTACTTAAATATTAAAATTTCAGTTTGTTTGTTTGCTTTTATATTTTCTTTGTTTTGCTCTGTATCTCTGGTTGTCTAATTTCCGTGAGCGGTAGTGTATACAGCACGTGTCAATTTTCATTAGCCACAGCCGATTAATTCATGCAATACGTGACAACATGGCCCCCCACCTTTCCTCTTCAATGCGAGCTCGACCGATACAAGCTCAAGTTAGCAGTAGCTGTTGGACTATTGACTACTAGGGTATTTGTACTGCGCTCAGAAATAATATTTACGCATTGCAAGGATTTTTCTTTTTCCTTTCAGTAAATGCAGAGAATTATTAAGCTGCGTTCACGCTGCATGTCACAAACAAAAGCGTAATTCTAATAAAATTAAAAATAAGGTAAATAAAAAAGGATTCTGAAAATAATAATAAACTACTAGATCGCGGCGGCCATTTGATGATGACGGCTTTTATCGCAGACTAGATCGCAACGTGTTCGCAGCTAAACATTTAATGTAGAAATGGGAAGATCGGAGAAAGTCGTTGTGATGTCGATTGATGTCGGGATTGGTGACGGATAGTAGGGGTGACACACGTTGCCACATATTATTTGTATACGTATAAATCGCATGTAAACATTGAATCCATATACCTAATGAAAATTGACACATACGGTATAATAATTGCCCTTGCGTTGGGTTTATAGATATGCATTCCAAATTTTATCATTTCTGTAAATTTTAAGCTTGTATCCTGTATCTGTAATTATACGAATGCTTAGTGATAGAGCATGTAATGGCTATCGCATTTATATTTTAAGAAATTGTAAAACATAGTAAATGCCGATTAACATTGTTTTCCTTTACAAAGAGATTACAAGTCAAGTACACGTTTTACGTTTATTTTTATCACTCCGTAAGTGTTATTACAAAGTGTTTAATAGTGTTTTTAAAAACAATTGTACTTTTTATAATCATAATAGTTTTTAAGTATGTAGTTATAAGTTGAAATTTGCATCAAAAATTAAACAAACAAGGCGGGGTAGAAGTAAGTCTAGAAAATAGCAAAAGCAATCAATAAGCAGAAAAGAATGAATTTTTAGAAAATAATGAAGAAATTTAAAGTAATTGACAATAAGAATAAAGAAACATCAACAATTATTTCATACGACAGCTCGACTCCTAATTTTTTACACGTCATATCTACGATAGATTAAGATCGTTTGATGAAACTGCATAGATAGTAGCGACAGTTGAATGCTTAATTGTTCACATTGTCACTTTTACACATTCTTAATTGCATTATATCTTGTTAGTCTATGAAACTTTTTAGATGATAGCTTGCTGTCCAGTTGTCATTTTATTATTAATTGCTATTGAATTATGTTGCCGCTACGCCGATATAACTAATTACTTTTAATACATTTCCTGTATATTCCGGCAAAGAATTTTAATATACAGAGTGTTATCAATTAAGTCGGCACTATTGCTAACTTTGTTATTAATGAAGCTACAGTATCGGTTAAATTAGCAAAGTAGTAGTATTTTTATCGTGAACAATAATGGCACAATCGAAAAGACAGTTGAACTCCTAATTTTCCCGCTATTTACTAAAGTTACTTTTTTTTAAATGGAACACCCAGTATATTTTTGCATATATTGAAAGAAGGAATTATTTTAAAAAAGAGAGCATTCATACATTATTGACAAAAAAATGAAAGTTGCGGCAGTTATCCACTATTTTGTACAGCAATTTAAATCAATAAAAGCAAGATGGCTATGACTAATGACGCACACTCGGAGAAGTGGGAGTGCTTTTTGTATGTTTAAATTTTGTTTCTTAGGTTAAGTTAAGTTAGTATTGATTTACTGTTGATTAGTACAACATCGTTTCTTCACATTATCGTTGTTGTATTTAAGTTTGTGTTGTAACTTTAAAAAAGTCATTGACAATAGTATTTAATCATTTGGAAAAGTGTCATATGTTAGAAGCGTATATCGCGCGTCGTAAAAACTCTGTAAGGACCCAAGAATATTACGCTGAGTGTTACCCTCTACGTCCGCAATTGACAATTCAGAAAAAATGATAATGTTTTCAAAAAACTAAAACAAGGAAGGACTGCGTAATTAGTGAGAAAATGGAAATTGACGTTTTGTCTTACTTTGAAGTGCATCCCAATAATTCTATAAGAGACGCTGCTCGGGAATTAGATGTAAACGTTAATTGTGTGCACAGAATATTAAGAAAATTTAAATATAAGTACCAGCCAGTGCAAACATTATTCCCGCGTGATCAAGAGAGGAGACTAACGTTTTGTCACTGGTACCTTAATTATTCAGCGCAGAATGAAAATGCATTTCGTCATATTTTGTGGAGCGATGAATCGAATTTTTCTAATTCTGGAATTTGGAATAGAAAAAACCATCACTATTGGTCATGAGAAAATTTATTGGTGAAACGGCTCCATGCTCCACAAATACGGTTTAGTTTTAATTTTTGGTGTGGATTAATTGGCTCGAAGATTGTCGGACCATTCTTTTATAATGGTACATTAACCGGGCAAAGATATTTGCAATTCATGACTGAACATTTAGGAATATTTTTGGATAACCTGGACTTGGCTACTCGGCAACATATACATTTTCAAAAAGATGGAGCACCAGCCCATAATTATTGCAAAGTACAAAATTTTTTGAACGAAATGTTTCGGAATAAGTGGATAGGTGAGAATGGCCCAATTCAGTGGCCACCACGGTCCCCGGATCTAAACCCTATTGACTTTTATTTTTGAGGATATTTCAAAAATTAAATTTACAAAGGGAGATATGAAAACGTTGTAGAGCAGCAAAATAGAATAACTACTATTGCTAATAACAAAGACGCAAGATCGATTTTAAAAGTAACTCGCAATGTACATAAACGAATTCGGAAGTGTATTGGACAAAACGGTGATGTGTTCGAACATCTATTATAATAAATATACATAATACACAATGGTTGTTTAATATTTCCTGTTTTTTTTATAATAGCCAACTTGATTTTATTGATATGAATTGCTGTACAAAATAGTGGATAACTGCCGCAACTTCCATTTTTTGTCAATAATGTTTGAAAGCTTTTTTTTTTTAAATAATTCCTTCTGTCAATATATGCCAAAATATACTGGATGTTCCATTTAAAAAAAAGTTGCTTTCGTAAAATGCGCAAAAATTAGAAGTTCAACTGTCTTTTCGGTTCTGCCATCATTGTTCACGATAAAAATACCACTACTTTGCTAATTTTACCGATACTGTAGCTTCATTAATAACAAAGTTAGCAATAGTGCCGACTTAATTTATAACACCCTGTATATATGTATATTGCTTTTTTTGTTCTTTTTTGGGTGTTTTTTTTTTAATTAAATAAATTACATTTTACTTTTACGTTTGGATGTATTTAACATCTTTTTTAAAAAACATAGAACATATAACTTGAAAATTTATTATTTATAACTAATATATGTTTAATGAAAAATTTAATGTTTTGACAAAATAAATTTTCACGTTATATGTTCTATGCTTTCACTAAAATGTACTATATTTAACCACATACCCAAGAAACAATGTTAATATAAATATCGTGGTAAAGAACAAAAAATCGGAAAACCTTGTTTTTGTAAATATACAGAGTGCTTCATATACATACATTGATGGTAATGTGAGTGTATGTAATTGAGTAAAATGGTTCTAAAAGTACTCTCTTTGTTGTACTTGTGTAATTCAAAACTATAACACCAAACTACTAACATTTAATCAAATGCAAGCTATGGTCAACACAGTAAAAGAATACACCTAAGATCTCACTCTTTCCCCCACCCTGTTACGAGTTTATATAATTCAAAAGAATTATACACTGCAAGGTCAGCACATTTACCATTTATGTGACCATACTATGGTGACTAAAGATACCGTACTTAGTTGTTAAAAAGGCTTGCAAAATTTTATTAACAGTAGATTTAAAAAAATGGGTCTCGAGTTCGCTACATCAAAAGGATCGCCAATCTTACATACAAGATGCCAATTTTCTATCTGCTGGGCAACTTTATTAGGTTGAATTAGGAAAATTGTTCAGAAATTTGAAGAGCATTTTCAGATTTTTCATTTCGTGACAATTTTGAAGCTGTTTCAAAAAAATTGAAAATTGTCGAAACTTTCAGTTTTACATATCGTAATCATTGAAAATATGACTAAACTAAAAAATGGAATCTAATCATAGAATTTAATAATCTTCATTAAAAATGTATGGCGCACATAATTATCAAGATATAAACGTATGTTTTTTAAATGGCAATTATAGTTTCCTTCATTAAAGTGCTTATTTTTTTCTGATTTCATAGGTGTAAGGTTTGGTATGATGATTATCTCTCTAAACTTTTGATTATAGTGGAAACACTTCACTTACTTTTACTTTTTGAGGGAATAATGGGCAGGTAGGCATTGAAAAGCTATTTTAATGCGAAAAATATAGGAGAAAAATATTAATTGAATACAAATAATAATTAAACTAGGTATATGACAATTAATTAAGAGAAAAAAAAGAAGAGGAATTACTACATATAGTAACGAAACTAAAATTTAAATAAACACTTTGTAAAGGAAATAAAGAATCTCAGGTGATCTCATGGGCCAGAGGGCGCGCGCTACCTGTATTACTAAACTAGTTCAGAAAATATTGGGCAATAGGTATCTGAATTAGCAATTCATTTAGAAAAATAAACAACGCAAGTTGTCATATAGGTTGTATTCCAAAACGGTAAGAAAGGTGTGTATCCAGAATAATAGTGCTCATTTTGAGATATAACATTAGCTGCTGCTGCTTGCTCATTAGTTTATTTCTTTAATTTTAGTTTCGTTACTATTTCTAGAAATTTTTTTATATCTACGAAATTAGAAAGAAATAAGCATTTTAATGAAGTAATAGCAACCGTGGCCATTTAAAGTTCATGTTATATCTTGATAATTAAGTGCGTCATGAATTAAAGATTAATTAAGATTATTAAATTCTACCTAAGAATTACTACCAGATGCCATTTTCAGTTTTGATCTTCAGTGATTACGAAACTATGTACAACTGAAAATTTCAGCGATTTACAGTTCTTTTAAAATATTTGCAAAAGTTGATAATGACAAATCTGAAAACTCTATTGAATAGTCCTCAAATTTCTGATCAACTTTGCAGCTTTAACCGATTCTGAATTGAATCTTCAATAGGTGCTAAGAAAGTTACCCATATAAGAAGATAGAATTACCGCCACCACTAAAATGGAGCTTATTTATAGAGAAAAAAAGAATGAAACGTATTCAATATTATTATTATATTAAAATCAAAAATTTAGCTTAGTTTTCCTGTGATTTTAAGTTTAGTGGAAAGTTTTTAAATTTCATTTAAGGTCCCCGGATTTAACACCAACAGATTTTTTTTGTGGGGCACTATCAAACAAATGGTCCTACAGAGAAGTGTGTCGATTAGTGCAGGCAGGTTGTAAATTATAAATGGAATTTAGATACTTTCCGCTAAACTTCAAATTTAAGGAAAACTAAGCTATTTTTTTTAATTGTAATTTAGATGATTATGTTTCAAAAAATATCTGCATGATGATAATGAGAAAAAAGTCTATTCCAAAAATGAAAACTTGGGTCACCCGGTATAAATAGCTTAAGTATTTTAGGGAAAATCTCTTTTGAACCAATTAATAAATTTGAGTATGACAGTGGAAATATTATTAAACCAATCGTATAAGAATTCATTAATTCAGCTATATAGATCATTCTCAATTTCATCACAAGACACTGAATTAAGATAAAATAATTTATTATTTTATGTAATAATATTACAAACTAAATCAAAATCAGCAGCCTTTCTGGCAGCTTAAAATTTTGTTTCTAACGGATGGCACAATTAAGATGTTTCTATAAAACATTATGAGCACGTAGTATTTTTTGATAAAACCATGTATTTTGAATACTCAAACTGGATGCTAATGCTGTAATGTAAAAATTGTGATTGCACCTCTTTAAAGTAGTGTAAAAATCGTGATAACTCTTTTAGTAATATAAATACGTATTAAATTGGGGATATATTATCTATACGCCAATATTTTACTGTGTATAATATGTATTTACATTTTATGCACATGCCTAAACTGAATCGTATATTGTAGTCACCCATGTACCTGTTGGTTATTCGCTGTCCCCTCTACTTTTACGGCAATAGCTACCACTACTCAGTTTGCGACAACACTTCGCTTAGTGTATACGTCTCCTGCGTTGTATTTCTTGCGGGTGATATCAATGTGCCGGGAATAAAGTTACGTCTTTTATGATACTTTCTTTCAATAAACTCACTTTATAAATGGCATAAACAATAGTGTTTAAATACAGTTTATTCCGTATTCTTCTTAACCTGTAAATTCTGTTAGAAAGAAAGACGGATTCTTAGAGAATGTTTGTTATTATTAAATTTTATAAACATAAAAGAAATGTGTTGAAGATATAATATTTTGTTTCGTTGAATTCGTAAAATTGTTTGTTAATAATTTTTGTGTTCCCATAAAAGTGATAGAGAAAAGACTGTTTTCGAAGTGGATATGTACGCCTATGCTGGGGGCGGCCCCCCTCATTATGCGCCGCCCCCAACGTATTTGCAACATCCACCAACAGCACCACACCATCATCATCCGCAGATACCACCAATGCCTGTACCTGTACCTATGCCTATGCCCTCACAACAGCAACAACAAACACAACCGCCCCCACCACCCCCACCTCAACCAGTGGCACATTATTCAAAACGCAAGAGGTAAAATTCAATGTGAATCCTCTATACTTTTGTACTTTTAGGAATTTTATGGAATTTACTCATATGCGGATGTTTGTGGCAAATACTACGATTTAAGGTTCAAAGTGCACGATTATTATAGAGTACTTAATGAACATGTATACATTATACAATACATTAATTTAAAACTATAATTTGTAAGAACATTGTTAAATAGAAATTGTTTCTGTTTTTAACTAACAAGGGAAATTTGTCATCCCGCAAATACTGATTTCGAAATTGTGAAATATTCGACATCTATTTGAAAATATATTTCTTCCTGCTTATCACTAATAGTAGGTGTGTGATTTGAACACAACCAATATTTACCAGACCCCGCTCTTCCAAATGAGCTACCTTGCGACATGATTTCAAATATATTACATATATATGTATATATATCGGAAAGGAGTGTTGGGGAATCCGGCAAAAAAAAATATTTTTATAGGAAGTCTAACGTTTTATTATCAATATTTCGCACATAAGGCATTTGTGCTTCCTCAGGATAAAAACTGTGACTTCTTGGTGGGAAAAATATCGTGAAACAAACTGCGAAAAACACCACAAAACACGATGATTTTTAGTGACACTTTGTGTTTACATGTCAATTTAAAACAATGATTACATACATTTGTACAATAAAAGTAATTATGATAAAAACAGACAACAAGACATCACGCACGTGTAGGAACATTTTTACAATTTTATCTGGATTGTAAAAATGTTCCTACACGTGCGTGATGTATTGTTGTCTGTTTTTATCATAATTACCAATCCAAGAATTTTTGATAGAGCCAGGCAGCAACAATGCGCGAACGGTGGGCCGAACAACCATCATGTTGAAAATACATCCTCTGCCGATAAGCAAGTGGGAATGCACTTAAATCATCCCAGAAAAAGTTGTTTAACATTTCCAAATAATTGTGCTGATTTACATTAGCATCAAAAAAATATGGCCCTATTATTCCATGGTAAGAAACAGCACACAAGTTTACCTTAACAAAATAATGACGTTTTGATGCAATTCTAAAGTGAGGATTAGTATCACTCCAAAACGAACATGTTGTGACGAAAAACTGTACCTTTGCTAGTAGAAGTTTCTTCATCGGAAAATACAATGCTTTTGTGAAAATTTTAGTTCTCCATTATTTTATCTCCCGTCCACGTGCAAAATAAAGACCCTTTTCATTATTTTCCGGTTCTAACGTATGATTACAAATAGGGTTATAGGGGTATAATTTACGTTTTATCAAAACATGGGATTTGCTCATTATCTTCCACCGAATCCAAAATTAAAACTATAGAAGCATCATCTTCATCACGTACTATTTTCTTTTTCTTTAAATTCAGAACAGAACCAGTTTCCAAAAATTTTTGGCCATCTTCCTTATACCTATACGGGAAACAGTTACTCTGGGAAATTTTTCATTAAATTCTTCCGCAACGCGACGGTCTCTTTTTCCGAATACCATAACATTGTATTAAATATATTTTTTTGTGATAACGTTAACATTTTCTATTAAAATTACAGAATTATAGTTTGAAGTTATTTTTGACACATAAATTAGTGTTTGACGTGTTGAAGTCAAAGCCTTCCACTACAAACAAAATAATAGATGAAATGCGATGAAAAAACTGAAAACAAAATTTTTGGAACATACATAAGTGCGGAATTAAAATTCTAATTAAAGATTTGATCATTTGAAATGAAGAATAAAATTTAATTCCCTTAGCATTTTATGGTAAAATAAAAAATAAGAATTTTTTCGCTCTTGTAAACTCAATCCGGGAACATATTGTATACTATGTGTATTAAATATATTTTTTTGTGATAACGTTAACATTTTCAATTAAAATTACAGAATTACAGTTTGAAGTTATTTTTGACACATAATTTAGTGTTTGACGTGTTGAAGTCAAAGCTTTCCACTACAAAAAAAAATAATAGATGAAATGCGATGAGAAAACTGAAAACAAAATTTTTGGAACATACATACGTGCGGAATTAAAATTCTAATTAAAGATTTGATCATTTGAAATGAAGAATAAAATTTAATTCCCTTAGCATTTTATAGTAAAATCATTTTATAGTAAAATAAAAAATAAGAATTTTTTCGCTCTTGTAAACTCAATCCGGGGACATATTGTATACTATGTGTATTAAATATATTTTTTTGTGATAACGTTAACATTTTCAATTAAAATTACAGAATTACAGTTTGAAGTTATTTTTGACACATAATTTAGTGTTTGACGTGTTGAAGTCAAAGCTTTCCACTACAAAAAAAATAATAGATGAAATGCGATGAGAAAACTGAAAACAAAATTTTTGGAACATACATACGTGCGGAATTAAAATTCTAATTAAAGATTTGATCATTTGAAATGAAGAATAAAATTTAATTCCCTTAGCATTTTATAGTAAAATCAAAAATAAGAATTTTTTCGCTCTTGTAAACTCAATCCGGGGACTTACTGTATACTATGTGAATTTATTACTAGAGAGTTTGTATTACTTTACGAAATATAAACGTATTTAAGAGGAGCCTAGTATTTTTGTCTGTCTTGTCCTGGAAAGGATGGTATTATTAACATGCAAGAAAATGAGGAACACTTCGTTATAAGGGCAATTGCAGTTGATTTAGTTGAGACTGGAATTACCCATCATTTACGATTTCTTCGTCGTCTTCTTTATTATTATCATTTATAATTAGATTGTCTGCAGAAACTATAATGTCATCATCACTTAGAGATTCTGTCTACACAAAAAGGTAGTTATCATCTGGATCAAAAATCCATTTTCTGCAGATACAAATTCTCCGTTTCGAAGTCTCTTGGCATTTTTTTAAAATTCAGAAATTGCTGTATGAATCAAGTTTATTGCATGGAAAACATTAGTGCTAAAACTTTATCTCTATTGTCAGCAACATTATTTTTGTAAGAAGAAGTCGTCGGTAATCGCGTTTTCATCTGAGTATGACGCTTTGCGTGAGCTGCTATTAATAACTTGTAAATGGTGGCATTTAATTCAATACAATATGGATTTTTGACATCTGAATGAGTTGAGCATATAATATTTTCTTTTATTCCTAAGCAATTCTTTGTTGCATTCTTTTAATTCATTTGTAAAAGCTCAAAAATCATCCAGACTCTACTATTGCACTTGTATTTAACATTGTGGATTATTAGGGCATCCCTATTATCAACAGTTTTTTCTTCTTAGTTCTTAGTAAATTTGATGTTACTAATTTTATCTTTAGACATGTATTTGCGACAATACATGTCTACTTTAAATCGTAGTGTGTTACCAGGTGTTATTTTTGAAAATAATGCATTTTTATCTACCTTAAATATAACTTTATTTCTAAAGTTTTCCTTTAAATAAGCAGTGTTATAGAAAACTGCTAAAAATACGTTTTCTATAAATTACTCAAAAATAATAATATATTATTTGGTGATTTTACTGTCTAGTATTATTTGCAATGTTTGGCCATACATGCATACAAACAAGAGGTGTAAACTGTCTGAATATAATTTTACTTTTTTTTTGCAACAACCGCGAATACATTTTTCGATCATTTTGTTTTAAAACCTCTTATTTGCTAGCAAATCATTGAACACACTTTCAAAGAAAAATGAAGTAGTTTATATATTCCAGATGTAAAAGTGGATTATGTAAATGAAACACCATATCTATTTTATTTATTTTTTGTTTTGTTTTGCAAAAATAAAAAACAGAATTTGCACGATTTTGTAGCATTTGAGGAATACCTGCTGCCCTATTTGATATTTGTACTTTGAACGTAGTGATAATTCAAAATAAAGTTTATACATATACATACCATAAGACCGCGTGCGTCTGCATTATCGCGATACCTGTAGAGTAAGCGAAACAGACAGAGATGTCTGTGTATTAGAACGGTAAACAAGTGGACGCAGTGTTATACTGGATTACAACAGAGCTAGTATTTCGCATATGCCTATGATGCACTCGTATTTGTCCAAAAATCCACATTTATACGGTGTAGTCGGGCAGTAGCATTCGCCGTCGCTTCCACATATGGGCGTCAGTTCGAGTTTTATTATTGCTTAAGAATAACATTTTTTTAGCTAATTACAGGTTAATTGCAATGTTGAATTACAATTCTGTTTTAAGAAGTAAATATTTTATGTTTCAGTATTTTATTATAGTTGAGTTTTTAGATTATAATATTTGTTGAAAAATATTATTTTAGTTAAGAAGTTTTTTTTATTTTAAAGTCTAGGAGTTATTTATTATTTATTTTTGCTCTTTTATGTTGTTTATGAAGCTGTGATGAGTTACTTCACTGACATATTATCAGTGATTATCTGATGCTTCAAACAACTACAAATAATTACTTACAACGGGAACGCAATACCTATTACATTGCTTTTCACTTGCTTTGCCTACGAATACATTTATACGTATACCTTATACGCCCGCTGTCGGTGTGGCAATTCAAGTTGGCACGCCCATTTATAGTCGACCAGTAGTTACTAATACATGCATCGCGCTATGAACGGCGGCCACACGGTATATAAGTGCCCACTTTCTATCTCTCTATATGGGGTAACTTTCTTAGTATAGAAGATGCAGGTTCGGTTAAATTAGAAAAGTGCTTAGAAAGTTATGGAATAGTTGGTAGCATTTTCAGATTTCTCATTTCTCAACAACTATATTGAAGCTATTTCAAAAAAAAATGAATATGCCGAAACTTTCAGTTATACATCTCTTCGTAACCATTGAAGATAGAACAAAACTAAAAATGGAATCTGATTGTAATTTTTACGTAGAATTTAATGATATTTCATTAAAAATGTATGACGCGCCTAATTAACAAGATATAACATAATAAACGTCAGGGGTTGGCAAATGTGATATTTATGTAAATATCAAAGTATCGTAATATGGGATATATATCCGATATATATTAGAAATTTTGATATTTTTTTTAAGAGGAATATCATCTTCATCTTTTGGCTTTTCTATCGGTATTTTAATCTAAACATTTAGAAATAAATACTAGTTTTTTCGTTGCCCAAACGATTTCTTAATTTAGATTGAATTATCCTAAAACTTAATTCATTGAATTACTTTCCCTGTAATACAAAATTTAATAGAAAACCATACGAAACTCTGAAAAAAACTAGCATTTTAAGAAAGTCGTGGCCAACCGTGGTTGTTATGTATTTTTTAAATTAAATAAAAAACATAAGTTCATGTTATATCTTGATAATTAAATGCGCCATGAATTATTAAGATAATTAAATTCTACCTAAATATTATTACCAGATGTCATTTTCAGTTTTGTTTTATCTGCATTAGTTACGAAGATATAATTGAAAATTTCGGCAATTTCCTCAAAAGTTGATAATGAATGGCAAATCTAAAAACGCTGTCGGATACTTCTTAAATTTCTGAGCAACTTTGCACAATTAACCGATCCTGTATCTTTAATACTAAAGTCAAAAGTTACCCATATAAGAAAATAAAAAATGAGCACCATTATTATCTATAATCAAACATCTATGTTATTCCCTTTTATTGTACATCTTTGGGAGAGAGCCCAATTCAGTAGCGAGCACTTTTTTATTTTTGTTTAAATATCTCGAAAATCTATATTGTTTTTAACCTGCAAACCATCCCCATTACTTGAATTTCTTTTTGATAGTATACGTATCATAAATTTGTATTATGTAATGTCTTTTAAAAATAGAAGGTATATCATATAAAAGGGAAACCCAATAAAGTAAACGTTTTAAAATATCGGAATTGAGAGTAACGTTTATATACTGTAGTACTGACGTTTTTATAATATAAATGGGTAAAATAGTGTAAAAATAACTTTGTATTTGATTTTTACGTTTATATACAGGGTGTCCAGAAACTCTCCTGACAAACGAAGACCGGAGATTCCTCAGATAATTTTAAGATAATTTAACCCAATTCACCCTAGTCCGAAAATGCTTCCTAAGGGAGCTAGAGCTCTTTGAAGATGGCGCCTTGTAATTAGTTTTTTTTTAATATCTCCCGAACGCTACTATTTAGAAAAACAAAAACTGGTATGCTTATTTATCCTCCAGAGATGAATCGATTCCATCAATTGCGAATTTCTAGTACCGGTCATAGGCGTCCGTTTTGGGTAGGTGAACGGTTATTTTAACGCATAACTTTTTTGTCTTTAACTTTTAAGCATTTGTGAAACTAGATTATTAAATTTTCAGGTATTCTAGTACTAAAAGGTACTCTTACTTTAAGTCGGTAGGATACACCGTTTTCTAGAAAAATCGATTTGAAAATTTTCGTTTTTTCGTCATTTCATCTTCGCGAACTGACAACAATTTGACAATTAAAAAGGTAGGTTTTATTTCTGTTGGCAGTTCAGAGCGAACTAGTGCAAAAAATAATGAATTGAATTTTAATGACAAAAAAACGAAAAATTTTCAAATCGATTTTTCTAGAAAACGGTGTGTCCTACCGACTTAAAGTAAGAGTACCTTTTAGTACTAGAATACCTGAAAATTTAATAATCTAGTGTCACAAATGCTTAAAAGTTAAAGACAAAAAAGTTATGCGTTAAAATAACCGTTTACCTACCCAAAACGGACGCCTATGACCTTAGGAAGCATTTTCGGACTAGGGTGAATTGGGTTAAATTGTCTTAAAATTATCTGAGGAATCTCCGGTCTTCGTTTGTCAGGAGAGTTTCTGGACAGCCTGTATATAGCTAATGTGCATAATTTAATACATATAATTTAAACATCTTTTATGCTGTAACAATGATTGTAGCAATGACAGTTTTCATAGAAATATTCAAAGGACAAGTATTGCTTAGACTCTAGACCATGAAGAGGAAATAATGGCAGTTTCTTCATAAATACAACATAATTACATTGTGTAAATTCTATATTTTTGCAAAATACGAATTCAAGTGATTTTATTTTTAAGACGATGTGGTGGCCTTCTGTCTACATATTAATATTTTGCATCAGGAATATTTTAAAACTTTTGTTTAATTTTAATTCGTTCTTTGGCCCAAAAATCAGTTTACCATACTACCATTTTTAATTATTGATTTATTCTAGCGTTTACTTCAAATTCTTACAAAATTTGCTAGGTATTATAGTATTATATTTATTTTGAGGATTATTAATTTTTCAGTTTCTCTAGTTCTAATTTAGATCCCTGGAACATCTTCTAGGCATTACAGATCCAGACAATTGTTGTCAGCCTATTAAAACCGTAGGTGTTGTATCTTTTTTACACCTTTATTATTACAGTAAATTTCAAAATTGGAGTTTCCATTATTTTCTACATTTACATGAGAAGTATAATATTCTCTTGTAAATGTAGAAATAATGGAATCAAGTATGTATATGAAAAATAGAAGGTATTTCAAAAAAAAAAAAATTCAAGCTCGTTCAGAACTGGGCATATGTACTGGGTGTCCTAGTAAATCGACAAAGTACATCAGTGGTCTCTTACAATTATTAATTGTTCAAAATTTCATATATAACTTTAGTTGCAAAAACATATACAGTGCACTCGCGATAATATGAACTAATGAAAACAAGGGCAGTTCAAATTTTTGGGATTGTTCATATTTACAAATGGCACAAAATTTTAATAAAACCAAGTCATTTACTTATCACCTAAAGTTCTTTCCTGTATAAATGAAAGTTTAATTTAAATAGTTTAAATTTTTGTTTTATTTTAAAACATAAATTTAAACAATTTTAAGTACATTTCAGAGAATACAAACCTCGGGTAGTAAGGCGCATAAAACATTGGCGGCGCTTTCTTCCAATTCACGTAAATTCATTTGCAAATTTTCTCTAACAACACTTAGAGGAATGTCATCTTCGGGATCATCTTGATTCACTACCATATTTAAAATGTTGTTCCAGCATTTGGATAACACAGCTGAATCCACTCTTCTCCAAGCTGATTCCAAAATAATGATAGCTTCCTTCAATGTAGTCTGCTTCATAATTTCTATCAAACTACCCCCTTTAGCAGCAATGGAAGCCAAAAGGCTATTTCTGTAATACAGCTTTGTGATCCTTATAGCATTTTGGTCCATGGGCTGGATGAGTGGGGTCACGTTCGGTGGCATAAACATCACAAAAATAGAGCCGTTTTCAGATTTTAATTCGTCCTCAGGTGGGTGAGATGGGGCATTATCTATTAAGAGAATAGCTTTCACTGGAAGCTCTTTTTTGGTTAAAAATTGTTCCACCTGAATTATGTAAAAAATATTTTAAAATGAATAGGTATGTGTCGATTAATGTCAATATAAAAACTTTTACCTCTGGAACAAATGAGCGATGAAACCAGTCTTTAAAAATGTTACCAGTCATCCACGCTGATTTAGAATGACGATAGTGAACAGGGCAATCAAAATTAGGGCAATCAAAATTCTGGAAACAGCAGGGTTTTTTTGACTTTCCGACAACAAGCAGTTTGAGCTGATGAGATCCCGTAGCATTTGCACAGCACAGGAAAGTAACTCTTTGTTTTTCAGTCTTTGTACCTGGGGCTGATTTTTCCTGAGACGACACGTATGTTTTGGTTGGTAAAATTTTCCAAAATAAACCCGATTCATCGGCGTTATAAAGTTGATCATTACTTAATCCAAGCTCTTCAATCTTCGATCTAAGTGCCACTTTAAATGGTTCAACCAACTGGGGTTGAGAAGAAAGTTTCTCTCCAGAAATTTGGAGCAATCTTACGCCGAATCTCTTTTTGAAATTCTGCAGCCATCCGTCACTCGCGTTGAAGTCAGAGTTATTTTCCTTAATATTATAATGAAGCTCCTTGGCCTTTTCTTTCAACATTAGTCCACTGATGGGGAATTTCTTATCCCTCATACGCATAAACCATTTATACAATGATTTTTCCATTTTTGGGTACTCCGACGGTCGCATAGTTTTTCTTTTTTCAGGTCCGATGAATGTATTGTTAACACATTTTGAAATTGCATTTTTATTCTTTTTTATTCCAGATACTGTGGACTTTGTCACTCCATATTTCTTCGCTAAATTAGTAACACTTGCACCTTTTTGTAAATTCTCCAAAATGTCATATTTTTCCTTTAAAGTTAGAAATTTATGTTTTTTTGTATGCATATTTTACAAATTATTCACTTTTAATTAACACTTAAAAACCAAACATGCGTTTGCGTCTGCATACATGTAAAATCTGACTAAAAAGTGCACTTGTTTGTTTGACCATTGACATTTGGCATTCAAATGTTAATAACTCGGGGTTTCCCCTAATTTTTATACATATTATGTAGCTGAAATCCGTTTCAAAATAAAAAAAATAAATGTTCATATTTTAAAGCTTGTGTACAAAGTTCATATTTTGGAGTAGTCAATGGCAGAGAAAAAGTGTTCATATTTTGGGGTGTTCATTTATTAGGGTGTTAATATTATCGCGAGTGCACTGTAATCATTAGTTTGAAAAAATTAATTGCCATTGCTAATTAGTGAGACGTGGACGCGTTTCGATTTACTTGAATCTCATCAGCACGACGTACGAGAAGTGAAAATAGACCGACATGTGTTTAATTAAGGATTTTCGAATTTAGGGAATAAAAAAACATACCCGTCATTACTTGTATTTAAATTTACTTTACCTTTCGGTAATTGTGTAGGTATCTTGAAAAACACAGTGGATATTGGTTATTATATTATTTTCCTACATCGCAGTGTTTATAATAACAAATTAAAAATCGCCTAAAAGATGAAAGAAAGAAATAATATTGCTTTAATTTATTGCTACTTAAGTATTATTTACTATAAAATGTATAAAACAACAAACAAATACTTTTAAGAAGGAATGATAACGAAAACTGTAAAAAGTCCTGTCTTCTTCTGTATACGTTTGAAGTTAAGTTTTGAATTATCTACAAAAATTTACTATAATTTTTTGATTAATAGAAATTGTATATGCAGTATATTCTTGGAGCCAGTAAACAATTTATTTACGTTGCATTCAAACAAACAGAGATCACATTTATAAATTCCAATTTTAAATAGTTTATTTTTTCGTAAAAAATCATGTACTTGTAATGACGATTTTTCTATATCTGCTATAGTTGTAAATGTAATTTTGATGTTTTAAGAATTTTTGACATACACCAACCGGGATATCTTTAAGCTATTGCTAATTCATGAATTTTCAATTTTGTCAATATTTTCACATATACCTAGAGAGGTAGGTATATGTGAAAATATCACTCTAATTTGCCTCTATATACATTTTTCTTGCTGATGAATAGCAATAGAATAATACCTGTGTAACTTCTCCGAAGTTCTCTGTTTATCCACATGGAATTTCTATATTACTCAATTTCAAAGAATTTTAATTATGTTTTTCAGTTTGCTACGAGTATATTATAGTATATTTTAACTATTTTCGTAAAAATATAAATTTATTGCGTACATCAAATGTGATGATTTTTCTTCAATTATTATGATTAATATGCGGGTGAAGTTAATATGGGGTCTGAAATTTACTTACATATTAGATAAATCTAATTATTAAATGAGTATATATACATACTTTTTCCTCATTTTGAAAATTTTTTGTACTGAAAACTATTAGGATTTCTGGGCATGTCTAGTTATCTTTCATTTTTCCGTTTTTATTTTTCTGATTTTTAATGTTGTTATTTGAGTATTTGCTTGTTTTTCGTTGTGCACAATTTAATTCTTCTTTAGTTTTAATTTGTAGGTAGTCATATTCAAACTTTTTTAACTCTCTAACATGGTAATGTTAAAAAATAATTTCTTTATATTGTTAGTGGAAATAAACTTACTTTTAAAATCATTACTAACAAACAAATTTAGTATCCAGTTATGAATATTGGTAAATACAGTACAGGCTAAAATATTAGGCTCACTTGTAAATATTATAATTTGACTGATGTACAGTTGCGGGATTATAAAGCGGGGCATTTCTTATATTCAAATGTTCTGTTATTTTGGTATTGGTGTTCTTTTTGGCAGTTATTAATTGTCATGTTAATTCACATTTTTACACGGCGTTTTGACGTTTACTAGTAATGGATAATCTTGGATACGAAGATCTCTTTATATCAAAAAACCTAATTTACACTAATAAAGCTTTACTGTCCCGCTTTATGATCTCGCAACTGTACGTAAACAAATGGAGAATTTATGTATAGAGATTTTTTAGGAAATATATGAAAGTCAAATGTTACATGTAAGTTAACTAATATAACTGAGTAATACTTTGGTTGCGCTGTTTATAATCAAAAAACTTCTATTCGTTAAAGATCTCGTTGGGAATTGTTTCCACTCTCTCTCTAAAACGCATAATACTAGCTTTTTTTATTACTAGCTATGTATTTTGCTTTACCCATAATGTGTACAGTTATCAAACAACAATAAGTTAATTAATTAAAATTAACAACACTATACACACTGTTTGTTTTCATAAAATAAATCACCATATCTCTTTCATAGCAGTACAGATAGCATGTAAAAACCGTTCTTGTTAGAGAAGGTCAGAAACTGATCCCTGGGGTGAAAGCCAGGTAACAAGTATTTGGCAGGGGTAATGTATATTTCACCTAGACAGAATAATAGTAAGGAATGTACTAAACATTTCACAATCATTTTAAGCATATAAATTCAATAATTTTAAATAATGTTCTTTAAATGTAAGAATTTTAGAGTGGGCCTAACATTTTGGCCAATTACTATATTTTAATAATTTGCAAGGTTCAGGTTGAGTTATTCCACCATGGACAAAAAACCTGTTTTTATTTTATAGTACCTTTTTACTTAACCAATTTAATTTGTTGTAAGAACTTTTTTAGATTTATCCTGCCAATATTTTATTCTTACACTATATAATACTGTCAAGGTTTTGTTCCTAATATTAAAATAACTTTATAAATAAAGACTTTAGATTAATGCAAACTGCTATATATATTTTTTAATGATCGTTGGTTTCGAAAATTTAATCGCATGTATTGTAAACTTTGTTTTCAAAACTAAAAACTACATGTGATTGATTACACATTACCAGTTTCTGTATTTAAAAATTATGTAATTTTAAATTGTTGTGGATTGTTAGAGGTCGGTCCAACAGTCTCATTGGACTGCTGCTTATATGTGGGAGGAGTTTACATGAAATTTATTTTGCTATTCAATAACTACTTAATTATTGTACTTATAATGTTGTAATAGGTATATAAGAAACAATTAATTTCATGTAGATTGTTTTCATTTAATACGTTCTGAAAAATTATATTGCGAAATGTTTCCGATATTTTCAGCTAGGGCCGGGACATTTTCCTTTATTTATTTTAGTTGGTGGTGGGTATAATAATTACATAATATAACACTAAATATTACTAATATAAAAGTTGTTCTAAATCATAATCAACATTCTTAAGTGTTTAATTTTTAGAATTCATATATACTGAGTGATCCGTCACTTCTATCAATTAGAATTTTCACAAATTATTAATTTTTTTTTTTGATTTATGTGGGTTTCCATTATATTATTCACCTACATATTTATAAACGTACATTGCATAATTTGAAAGCAAACAATAGTTTGTTTCTAGATCGCATATTGACAAGTTTTGTACAGGGTGTTTCATCGGTTGGGGTATCGCGAATTAAAGTGCCTAAATATAAAAATATCGACTTCAAATTTTAACCACTTATAGAGCTTTTAAACCGCTACCAGCAGGTTAGGTTGTTTTTGATAATATTATTTTAATTAATGCGTAAATTAAAAAAAAACGTATTATCAAAAATTAAAAGTGCTCAAAAAATGTTCAAATTTGAATGGTGATACGTGGAAATATCACCCATATTAACTTCACAATCAGAATTTTTATAAACGAAACCGTTTGTCAAATTAAGTCAATATTAAATAATGTCGTTTTTCTTACGACAGATTTATGGTACTTAACTTTCTAATTGTGCTGTCCGCAAACAGGTAGTCCTTTTAAATTTATGACGGATAATAAATAAAAATTTATTATAAACTCAACACACAACACTGTAATAAAAAACCCATAAATTCTTCAACGTCCGCAAACAGGTAGTCCTTTTAAATTTATGACGGATAATAAATAAAAATTTATTATAAACTCAACACACAACACTGTAATAAAAAACCCATAAATTCTTCAACGTCTTGCCTTTAATTTTGAAATTATTGTAAAATATTCAATAATTGATTAAGTTTTAATTTTTTTTTCAATTGCATAGTTGATTTTATAGACATATCTTTTTAACAACTGAATTTCAATAAAATCTGAGTACTTTTGATTTTTTGAACGAAGGTTTTTTTTTATTTACGCATTAAATAAAATAATATTATCAAAAACAACCTAACCTACTGGTAGCGGTTTAAAAGTTCTATAAGTGGTTAAAATTTGAAGTCGACATTTTTATATTTAGGCACTTTAATTCGCGATACCCCAACCGATGAAACACCCTGTATATAAAAGTTGTTTTTACAAAATAACATTCATAATTTTATGTAAAAGGCATAATTTGGTAGCGGGTTGTAAAAAACATCTTTCTTGATAATAGTAAAAGTGTTACTTTCGATTTTTTTGTACGAGTTTCGAAATTCCAAATTAACTTTTAAAAGCTTTTTGTACTCACCGCCTGTAAAGTGACATTTGGCGCATGTGTAGCTCGACTGGGAAATACGTTTTCCCGGTCGAGGCGACTGTAAAAATTGAAAAACACACTGGCACTTTGAGACATTAAAAAAAATCTAACTTGGTAGTAATAAAATTTAGTCTATAAAATACTACTTCCCTCCACTATTCTTCACTAAAAGTTGGGAAAATAGGAGTAATAATTAAAAATTCTTCCAAAAAAATTGTGGCGCCATCTATTTGACGACATTTTAAGCGACATCTTAAGCAAGATTCAAGCGCCATCTATTTGAACCACATCGACATTCATATTGGCAGTTCGAAATTGTTTGTATTTAAACCAAAAAACGTAATAAATGTACTATAAATTTATAAATATAAGAATAAATACCTCATGTTTGCCATGTGTAAGAATATAATAACTTAATTTTAGGGAAAGGTGAGTAATAGTTACGTACATGAAATGCTTAAATTAATTAGGTGATCTATTTTAGGTTAGGTATAATACTAATGACATTAATCAATAATATTTCTTTAATTTAATGTTCGTACAAAAAATATTGTACAAACCACTTGCGTGAAGACATCTTCCACGCATTCGCGCAATTAAAAGCACTCGCTTCCTGCGGTCGCTCGTGCTTATAATGTGCGCTCATGCGGGAAAACAGTCTTCCCGCACTTGGCTCGTAAATAACTATTGTATTGCTTGTAAATGTTTATCAAATTGATAGTTGACCAGATATTCGACAAATAATGTTAAAAATATGACACGCCGACAGATTTGGCAAATATATGGTGTATGATTTATAAATGTTAGGTGAGGAAAGAACAATTGGAAATTTCACAAACGGACTATACGCACCAGAAAGAAAGTAGAACATATAGTTAGCAGAGTTATTACACAACAAAAGTGTAATTGTTTTATTCTAGATAATAGAATTATATTTTGCTGAATATCATAAATAATAATAACACGTATTTATTCTCCAATAGCATTAGAAGTATAAACAATTCAGTAAAAACAAACATATTATTTGTTAAATAAACATTACATTAAATAGCAAATACTACAAACATAATAGAAAATGGCAAATCCTTCAGGGAGTTTCAGAAAGTACCACCAAGGGATACCATACAAATTTTCAAACTCCCCCTGTATTGTGTGAGACATTAATTTTATAACTTTAACTAAACCTTATTTAAACTAGTTTTGTGACGAGAGATCTGAGATTTAAGAAAAGGATAATTACAGTAATTAAGCATAAGAATGTAAAGCAAAGAAGAGAACTTTCTGTAACTTGTAATAGTTAAATTAAAAAAAAAGAATCAATAATATTCCTGACTCTAGGATTCGCCTGTTGCAAATATTCAACCATTTCAATATCTCAAACTGATTAGATCTATGATTAAACTTCCTCAAACCTCTAATGTACCGAATACACGAATTTTGGATGAGTTGAATTCTATAAGTCGTGGCCCTATCAATCCTCAAGCCATAGAGGCAGAGCAGTGATTAAACTGAAACAAAACAGGAGAATCACACAGCATCCTTTTAGTATCAGCCCTAAGATATGCTCTGTGTGGATATATAACTTTCAGATTACTGTAGACTTTTCTTAATACATTGAGATACATGATCCGTAAATCTCAGAGATGGATCCAAAGTACGGTCGAAAGCAAAAGAAAGTAGACAAGAGATTTCGTACTTTGTAAACTTGGCTTTATTTACTTGTCATTATTGTCAAGTCATTATTCTATGGAATATCAAATAATTATCAAAACATCTTCTATCTCATTAATACGAATCAAAGTACTAATTCAAAAACATCATGAAGAAAATATATGCATTAAAATCTGGTTATAGAGTCAGTTTGGTTAAAACTTCTTGCAATCTATTTAGAATTGAGTTATAAAGGTTGGTTTATTTTTGATTTACATTCTCCCATAACATACCAGATCCCATGAATTGAAATACAATCCCAAAAGTTGACATTGTCATTTTCTGGATACACATTATTAATAAAGTTCTCGTCAAATCGGGTAATCTCTTGGTCGGTATACATGAATCGGTTCGTTTTTGTTGCTTTGAAATAATTTTTCATCTGTAAAAATTAATGTTTTCCAAAAGTTTCTACTATTTACCAGATGTTCAATTACATATCCTACAAGTATTTCTTTGTGGGTCACATTCAAATCAAATTTTTCGGCAGTTTTATGGCATCCAAAATCGCTTGTCTAATTCTTCGTCGGACAGTAAAAATTTTTTAATAATTTTAAAAGCTATACTTTTATTTATATTATTTCTTTACGCAATTTCACGTATTTTTAAACCGTTACTCAATCTTGACTTTATTATTTTTATTTATGAAAGGCATCTTTATAATAGTTTAAAATTATTAATTATAAAATAAGGTTCTCAATTTTGATATATAACTCATACATACATAGTAAGTGTAAGAACTGTCATAGCGCCCTTGTTACCACCATCATTTACAGTATCACTCTATAATCAAAAGAGCAGTTTTGCAACTGTTGCCTACCCTGAATCCATATTGGGTTTCAGGAAAAATATTATTAATAGACAAGTGATCTTTAATCCATACTCCTATAATATTCTCTAAGATCTTAAGACATATGTAACTGGTAGTATGTTTATAGGTCTTAAGTCGGAAAAACTTGTTGGTTCCTTCTTTTTCGGAATAGAAATGACAAGCGCATTACGTCATACAAATGGAAAGAACTTTTCAAGTATACAGGAACTAAAAATGTGCGGAATTATATAAAGAGAGCTTAAATTAAGCATTCTAACAATTATTTGGTCTATTTCACCAGATTCAGATTTAATACCAAGTAAATATTTGGATACATTATTATCAGAAACAGTAGTAGAGCTAAAATTCCTATTTAATGCCGCTCATTTGATTGCTATCATAATACGACATTAAATCGTCTTTATTATGTGGTGTTAGAACCCCACATGAACAAAAAAATTATTCACCTCAATTTTGCAAATCAATTGGAACCCAACACCCTTATTCCTTAATAAATTAAGTGATTTTAGCTTTTCCACATCATCGATTTAAGGAAAAGTCAAAGTAAGCAGCTTTTTCCTGTTTATAAAACTGGAGATCGTGGGATTTTTCAAACTCATTTAATATTCCTAATAATGACTTTAGTCAAGTTTTTTAAATTTACTCATAGCTTTTTCTCTCAAAGACATCAAAAGTCTAATATTATCTGTTAACCAACGTACCATATTTTTTACAATTGTCAGTTTTGAGGGTGCATGAATTATACTTCTAACAGATTTGAACATAAAAAATATGTTTTATCATCAATGCTTCTCGTGTGAAGAAAAATTATGAACAGATATTGATTTCAAATTATCTTGAAAGCATTGATAATTAAAATCACTGAAAGTATAACGTAACGTAATAATATTATATTCAAAATAATAAATAATAATAATAATAATATTAATAACAATTAATAAAATATTTAAGGTGAATGTCCCGAATTGTAGGATGCCATTAAAAGACTGTGATTGTTTTTGTATAGTTTTCTGACCTTGCCATAATGAGTCTTACAAAGTACACAAGTTAAAACGAAAGAAACAAGAAGCTACTAACTGATAAAGAACACCTATCAGAATTTTAAAAACGTTTTTTTTTTTGTTTATTTTACCTGAGAAAGATACTTGCGCTGCGATAAAATATTTTTTATGCGTACTGTGGTTTGTCTTTTATTGCTTTATTTACATGTAGTTCTATCTCATTTCCTGAAGTTGTAAAAATGCAGACATGTCTTGTTAACTTAATATATTCATATATTACCAACTTACCAACATTCGAGGAAAAGAAATACTAATGTTTTGTTTTTCTTATACTATACAACAATAGTTTATTATTGTACGTGAACATATACTTTGTAATGAGCGAATAAAATGTTAAAACAACGGCATTAAATAATATTTTATTACAAGTTTCTGTTTGCTTATCTAATATCAAATTACAATCATCACTGTCTGTAATAAAATGTTTTTTTTGTCACCTAACTCGTTGTCCATTGATCAAGCCCACTTATTCTAATAAAAATAAATTTTGGATTCATCTTGAGTGTTTTAGGAAATTAATAAAAACTGCGTCTCTCCATATTACACCACACCAAAGGAATTAAAATGTACAAACCTTGTTATATTGGGTATTCAAATAGATATAATTCTTATTGTATTCTTGAATTTATTGCAAAGTACTATTCGATACGGACTTAGTTGTTTCTCCAGTCATTTCAACGAATGAGTAAGCGAGAAGTTTCATTATGCTGTAAATATTCTACAGAAACATGCTAACAATAAAAGGCCCTCATCATTATTATTCTGAGAGAATATGGTGGGCCATGACAATATAGTAGTCTGATATTGTTGTAGTTTTGCAACAACAGGTACAGATTTTTACCCTATCCATCTGCTTAGCCCTTATTATCTTTTAATGTTCAACGCTAAAACAGGTCAACGATAATAACGGCTGATTGACACATTACATTTGTAGTTATATTCAAATACATATTCATATTTTTATATTAATCATCGTATGTCCTAATTACGTCAAGCGACTTGGCACAGTTCTATGTACCAAATAAGGATAGTTATATACGAATTATTATAAAATAGCAAAGAAGACCTGTACTCCATAAGAGTCTGTAACTTCGATTCCTAAGTGGAATAGACTATAGTTAACTCTATTTTCAATAGTTTTCGAGATATTTACATGTTCACGTTTCAAGCACAACAATGACAACAACAAAAATTATAAGAAAGTCTAAGTTTACTGTTGGTTTTTGATCAAAGAAAATTAATATTTTTCTTATACTGCTATCGTCAGGTGTTACCAATTTTATCACAGTTTTTTCGTGTTGACTTTTTTTTAATATTTTTGTTGCGATACATTTAAGACGTTATTAGTTAAATCATTTGCTGTCATCAATGACAAACCGTCATTTGATTAAAATCGTCATTTTTCATTGAAAGTTTGTAACAGAAACGAAATATTTAACGGAATTTCATAGAAATTTTGATGATGATTTGTGAGCGCTACGATGGATTTGTTAGCTAGAAATGAAATTTCTTTAGACAACATACTGTTTTCTGACCAATTGGGCCTCCATGATTTCTCACTGGACGTGCGTAAATCACAATCAACGCCCAGAAATAGTAAAGGTTTGGGCAAGCATACTCAATGATCGTATACTAGGTCCTATTTTTATTGATGAAAATCTTACCGGAGTAAAATATCTAAATCTTCTAAGAATTAGATTGTAATCGAAATCGGTACATCGGAAGTAGTAGTTTATGTCAGTCAAAAATAAAATTTTAATTATATTTTGTGAACTACTAAGTTTAAGCTAACTTCTAAAGAATACAGTCCTACAGTTGAAAAATGCACATTTCACAAGTGCCCAAATAATAGTGCATGCATATTATTTTCTATTGGTGTATATAAATCTACCGAAGGATTCTGAATTCACTTTTAAAATCTACCTCAACTCTATCACAGTCAACAGTAGTGTAGTGCGTATACAACTTAAATTCTTGACTTGGCGTTTTATCACTGAAGTAATACTTAATGCTTTAAATGTACAGCGAGTTAGATGGTTTTTACTCAGAAAGTATCTGTACACATAATAAAAATACACACATTTGTGTTAAAAAAAATACTTAGACAAAATAATTTGTGGTTTTCAATTGAATTTGAAGTTACGCTGTTATCTACATCTGAAAAAGTAATATAAATCGATAAAACTTCATAATGTAGGCAGTTTCGGTGCGTATTGTTTCATATCTGAATCTTGGATGACCTCTTGCCAATCATCTTCAAAAGAATTTGTCATAAGTTCTGCATCAGATGGAGGTTCAGCAGTTTTTAATTCGCTGTCGTTATTCGTAAATCTGATCAAATCGCTTTTATTGTTGAATAGATAATTAATGTTAAATGAAGGATCTTTATCAAGTCCTGTCGAAAACCAATATTTCGGAAACAGTTGCCAATATTTTTAGAGATAACTCGTCTCCATGCAGTGTTTTTTGTTACTACGGCATCTAGTAATTACATTTTCAATTATTTTTTTTGCGTATTTTGTAATGGTATTTCAGGCAGCTAATTACTCCTTTATCCATTGAATGTAGTACTTACTGTAGTACTAGGAGAAAGTAGGAAGACCAGGTCAAGGAATTTTAAATTTTCTGTACGTGGATGTGCTGGACAGTATCCATCATAATACAAAATATTGTGATATTATTATTTTCAAGTAATTCAGATATGCCTTTTATTTAATACATATAGGAAACAAGCAAATGATGATGACAATTTTTAATGCCAGTCATTTTTGCACACACTAAAACTATCATGCGATCTCTACTATGCTTACATGTTCACCAGTTACTTTGTACTGCTTTCTCTTCGTTAAAGATGTCTATATTTTCATATCCTCTTCTTAAACCCGACCAAATGTTTTTTAATCCAGGAACTAACAGTTTTTGTTGATACACTGCAGCTTCACCCTGTATTTTCCTTGCGACGATATTGTATCTTATTTTAAATCTGTTTACCCAGTTTCTCCTACATATAAACACACGCTATTCACCAATTTTCCTTTGCTACTTTTAGATATGAAATTTTAAAACCATTTTATTCAAGCATCCTCGACGTTTTTTCTTAAAGGTATTTTAATTCTTGTTAATTTACAAATATTTAAACTTTTAAGTTTTCTTCATTTTATTTAACTGTGGACGCCGTTGATTTTGAGAAATTATTATTTGCTTATTAATTGCTTATTACTAAATTTTCACGCTCTTTTCTCAATTCCGATTAGATTTCAACTTTTTATGAAGTCCTAAACCGTAGTCACGCTACAAATAAGTTAACTATAATAAGAATAAAATTTTGAAATAGCCAATACTAAATAAATACAAAGGGGACTTACTAATGTATAGGCCGCGGACATGACCGAGTTAAACTACGACGAAGTTACAACGGAGCAAAGAAATAATGTAAACAACACACATTTACTAAATAGCATTATTCACGCATTATTCATATGGTGAACTGCAACATCTGTTATTGACTCACATGTTGACGGAAAAACAACACAAAAAAAGTCCACTTAAGTGGTAAATATCCTATTTTCATCGGCGGAGATATAGGAACGTCAGAGGTTTTTAAAATTTATTGTATTTACCTTATATTATAAAATATAGATAAAATAGAGTTATATATGTGTATACATATTCATACTTACATTAGTTTCGTTTTTTCATTGTTTTGACTGTTAATTACGTACTTCGTAATTTATGTAATAGTTCCTGTTTAATCCCGTTTCATTGAATTCTCCCAATTATCTAGACGTAAGTGTGCAATGGATTTCGTTCAGTTTCAATAATATACGCATAGATTTTTAGTTATCATTTATTTAGATCTAGAACATTGTTTATGTTACTATGATATGGAAGAACGTCGAGAAATACATTGTGAAACAATGGCGAGTTGGATTGAGGGTCATACTGATTGTATGTCTATTGTCAGTGATTCCGATATTTATTGCAAAAGTCTGTAAAATATCGTTACAGAATGCCCAAAAGTCGCATATAGTTATAAATACAATTGATGGGGAAACAATTGCTAAAACCATTGACGAGAAACAACATGCTTTATTCGGACAACAGGTACAGGGAACAAATACTTTTATTTGTTAGTGACAGTGCCGTATATATGTTAAAAACAGGCAGACTATTAAAGGAAACATATCCTTATATCAGCATATTACTTGTGTAGCACATGCTCTCCACAGAATCTGTGCATATATCAGAGTCTTGTATCCGGAAGTTGATAGACTTGTATCCGCTTTTAAAAAAAAGTTTTCCGAAAAGCACCATCGAGAGTGGCCTTTTACAGGGAAAAACTTCCATCTTTGTCACTGCCACCCTCGCCAATAATAACTAGATGGGGAACATGGCTGGAAGCTACTAGTTTTTATGCAGAGAATTTCGATACATGTTTAAATGACGACGCTCCAAGTAGTTCTGAGTGCAAGGAACTAACACAAATCCCAAATTTAAAAAATCAGTTGTTATTCCTTCAGGAACACTTTGGAAATTTGCCTAAACTAATCACATATTTTGAAAATCGAATCTCAAATTAAAAAATGGATTAACCACATTAGATGTGGCTATTAATAATTCCAAGTGACTTCGGATGTGGCCTTCGGCAAAAGTTAGACGCTGTTTTTAATAGAAATCCAGATTTACTAACATTGCGGCAATTGTGTATGCTAAATACGCTGAAATAAAAGAATATTTCCATTACGCAAATATAATCAGTTACGATGCAGAAAGGACGTTTTCTATCTACAAGGATGTACTTAATTCAAAGAGAACAAGTCTTACAGAAGAGAAAATGAACACATAATAAGGTATTTTGTATTTTATTGATCACCAGCCACTTGTTATCCAATTATATAAATAAAATTAAAACCTCTTTAAAAATACAACATTTCAATAGTGCGCCCATGGGCGATGAGTCATGACTCGCTTGTGTCCGCGCCCTGAAGATAATTGGTTTACATGAATGAATTAAGTATATAATGAACATAATGTTTAGAGATTTCTTTTTAACATTATAGGAAACCAAAAGCGAAAATATATAAGAAAATAACAGGAGGGAAAAGTTTACATGTTGACAGCAATGAAAACGGCCGAAGACTAATTCAGTTCCTAGCAGAAAATCAACTGAAGATATAAGATCATTCAGTCTTTTTTTTTTGGTTAAAAACTGGAAAGTGATCGAAATAGTAAGGTAGAGGTAATTAGAAACTATGAAGAAAGCCAAACTAGTAGACAGGAAAAAAAGGAGAAATAGTTAAAAGCAATAGACAAACACTTCGTAAAAAGGAAAATCAGAAATTTCTACCCAAGAAACCAGGAGAACAATGCAGGGCAGGAACACTAAAACGATTTACTGTAGAGATGAAGATGGGCGACTGCTAGGAGACACAAAGGACAAATTAAGTAGATGGCCGAAGTATTTTCAACAACTGCTAAATGAAGATGTAGAAACTGAACAACATTCAGCAAGCAGGAAGAAATAGACAAACCAAGAGAACATAAGTTAGACGATCTAATTAAGGGACTTAAGAATAACAAAAGTATAGGTGAGAGTGGCATACCCACAGAAATCCTAAAACAACGGGGACTGGAACTACGTAAAAACCTGCATCACTTAGTACTATAGATATGGAGGTACGAGAAAATGCCAGAACAATGGAGGAGGGCAGTCATATGCCCGCTCTTAAAGAAAGGAGACAAAACACTTAATCTTACTTGAAGTCCAAAGGACTGTTTTTCGATAAGAGTAGAAGACCTACGAGGGATAAGCTACAATTAGTGAGAATTGAAAAATCTGGTTACCCGTGCAAAACAAATTGTTGTTTATTAAATAGTGCATTATTTTATCTGTCAATTGCAGTTTAGTTTGTGAAATTTTGTTGAATAGTGTCTGAGAAATAGTCCATAGAATAAGCTTCTGTTATCGGAAAAATGGAATTATCACGAGAGAACTTTCGGATAATGATTTACTATGATTTCAAGAAAGGCTTGAGCGCGTATGAGTATGAGGAAAGTTTAAAATCGGCATTTGGAGATCTCGCACCATCATTGGCTACTGTTTATAGATGGTATAAAGAATTTGAGCGAGGTTGCAAGTCGGTGGTACACAAAAAAGAAGCTGACCCTCCTTTGACTGCTGTTAACGAGGACAACCGCATTACCTATGCAATGATAGAGTCCAATCTGAAGATTGAATCCTCGCAAGTGAGATCAATATTGCACGAACATTTACATTTGTAAAAGGTTGTATCTCGGTTTGTACCCCATCATCTGACAGATTTACAAAAAGCAGAACGTGTTAGAATTTGCCAACAAACTTTAGATATGTTGAATGCTGGAGGCCATCAAATTATTTCTAAAATTGTAACTGGCGATGAAACGTACAACCGTTTTTTGATGTTCCCACTCGCCAAGAAAGCCGAGTCTGGATACATGAAGACGAGGAAACCCCTACGATGGTGAAAAAACAAAGAGCAGTGAAAAAAGTTATGTACGCAGTATTTTTTAGAAGTACGGGTTTGGTGGCCGCAATTAAATTTGAAAATCAGAAGACAATTACAGCTAAATGGTATGTTGAAAATTGTTTGCCTACTGTGTTTAGTCAAGTGCCCAGAAAGGGGATCATGTTACATCATAATAACGCGTCGTCCCATACAGCAGGGACAACTGTTCAGTATTTAGTGCAAAACAAAATCAAAATTATAGAACATCCTCCTTACTCTCCGGATTTGGCAATGTGTGACTTCTGGCTATTTTTTGAGCCCAAAAAACATTTGAGAGAGAAAAGGTTCCAGTCAGAAAAAGAGATTGACATCGCCGTTAAGTGTTTTTTTGATAGTACAGTAGAACCTCGATTATCCGTGCGGATTATCCGTGCCGTACGCACGATGACGCAATATCGATATCGAGAGCAGTGTATTAGGGGAATCCCTGGGAATCGTCATACATACATATAAGAAATAAATGTTCGGATTATCCGTGCTTTTCAATTTTCCGTGCCTCGTCCGGTCCCGTGGAGCACGGATAATCGAGGTTCTACTGTATCCTTAAGGACAGCTGGTTGAACGCTTTTAAACTATGGAAGAAGAGAATGGTTAAGTGCATTATTGTAAATGGCAATTACTTTGAACCTACGAGGAAAGAATAGAACAGGAGAGAGTCTCCTTAAAATAATATTTGTCCAAAATGGTAACTCAATATGGCCGCCTCAATACATAGAATATGTATGTTACAACCACTGAACACATAATCAAACATGTCAGATATATGAAAAGTTATTCAAAATACTCATTTTATAAATTATGATTGGTCAATATTGCCATAATTGACCTGCCTTAAAGTGGTAACTCCGTCTAAATAATACCTATTCCCCCACCAGTTTATTATCTCTCCTGTTCTACTATTCTTTCCTCGTAGCTTTGAACATATTTAAAATAAAAATTCTAAAAACTTGTATCAATCTTTCTATTCTCAATAATTGTAGCTTGTCCCTCGTATTTCCGAAAGGAATTTCGAAAAACTTTTACATAAACATTTTTTCAAATTCACTTTTTGGTACTTTTGTATTCTCTAAATATTTGTGTAAACTTAGTCAGCGAGATATTGATAAAATTTGATGTCTTTACTAAAGTAAACTACTACTTCCGCTATACCGATTTGTCTGATCTCAAGAGGATCTTGTATTTGAGAGGATAATTATACTCTCAAATACAAGATGTGGTATTGATAGCTTTAGCAGTTTGGTCGTTATCGTTAGACTTCGTGTAAAAAAAGTAAAAGCTGCTGTAAAAACTATGAAAAAAACGTTATCTGTGCTTGACCGATAAATATATTGGAGACTACATTTTGAGACGTTTATATGCGTATGTACATTATTGTACATATAATATATAGGTATATAGATATGTATATATCGTATAAACGTATACACATGAAATATTGGCTCTGTAATATGCACAGGCATCTAGGATTCAAGCCGTAATGAAGTTGTTATTTCAAATCCAACACATACATGCGAGTACGTACACATATTTCTCACAGCACTAGCAGTATGATAATGACGATTTCATGGTACTACTAACGCACTGCTGTATCTTATTGTCATTCAAAAGAATAAAATCAAAAGCTACACGAAGTGAATTCTGATGTTATGTGCGAAGTACATTGGCTTTTTTTACCGGATGATTAAAAGACATTCATGTAAAAAGCATATGATTAACCTTTAAATAAAGTTCTGAATAATAATTTAACAAAGAATACCCTGATAGTAACAATATATTTTCTCTCTCTTTTCTAACAATAAGTCAGTATATACAGTGATAGGCAATAAAAGTGACAATACCATATTAAATAACTGCAATTTGTAAATTGTTTTATACCTGATTATACTTTTCCTATGCAGTATAAGGAAAATTTCCGACTTCGAGATTTTTGCATATGTCCACGTTTTGAAGTCTCCTGATACCAAAAAAATGTTTTTTGAAAGCTCTGTTTCTCTTTCACTCCCTATGACCACGATAGCGGCCAGACGGTTGAACCTACCAATACCAAACTTCATATTTACGAATATAATCTCCTTCTTGAGAACTAATTGAACTTTGAACGATATCGGTAGATCTGAAATAGTAGTACTAAGTTTAAACAAAGTTCTAAAGAATACAAAAGTACTTGAAACATTTTGTATACAAGAGGATTATCGAAATTTCTACCGGAAGTAGGTCTTTTACTTATTGGAAAACAAATAAGTAACGCTTTTTAAACAAATATGTTGGGAACATAAAAGTATTTAAACCTTGATTTTGAACATTTTTATATGTGAAAATGTCAAAATTCTGTCCGGAAGTCACACTTACTCTTATCTAATAGCAAATGTTTCCCAGATTATGCGTCTACAGAGATTTATCAAGAGTACAATAGTTATTTGTGTAACAAGGCAGTAGAGTTACATTTTTCATCACGACTGTGGATATAACCACCATGAGTGATGAAAAATAAGATTACTGCTTAGTTGCACATTAAATTTTATCTGAAATCGTTCGAAATAGGGCAAAACAATTCATTATTTTACTTTTGAGAATGTTAATTGTGAAAGTACAATTATTACCACGTTCGGATGTCAGCTGTCAACTAGTGACAACTTATGCAATCCAACATACAACAAAATCGTACAATAATGGATTTAAGATAATAGTATTTACATCTGGGTTAGGAATAATTTTTGTATAAAAAAATATCAATATTCGTATCAGAAGAGACACGTTTACTCTAATCGAATAGCAGTTTTTGCAACCATTTGGCCAATTATACGTTTTGTACAGATTTATTAAGAGTATAAAAGTATTTAGAGTTGGATATGGAAAAATTTTAGTACAAGAAGAATTTCAGAGTTCGAACACAGGAGTAACATTTTTACTCACAGGTTTATTAAGTAGATAAAAGTCGTGTGGTGCTCACAATTAGTTTATACAGCGTCCGGCAACAGGATTGAACGGTTTCTAATAGGCCATTGTTCAGAAACAAATAACATATTTGGACTTACTATTATTACAACTAAAAACACAATTCGGAAAGTTTCTTATAACACTTTTAGTTTGCAAAGATCAAATTCTTGAGATGACCACCGTCTTCTTCTTCTATACATTGCTGTAATCTGTTCCTGAAATTGACCATAACGCGTCTGAGTAAATCTTCGTTTATCAAATTTATTTCCTCACGAATTCTTTCTTTGAGTTCCAGAAGTGTTTGGGGACATGTTGAGTACACTTTAGATTTTAAGAATCCCCACAGAAAAAAATCCGGGACCGCCAGGTACGGTGTCATCAATCCTGGAAATTAGGCGATTCGGGAACATACGCTGTAAAACAGCAATGGACCCGTCTTAACTGTATGTGCTGTGTCGCCATCCTGTTGAAATGTTTCCAAAATCTCAACCTATCGATGTGAATTGATTGTAACAGTGTGGCTGTTTTCTTCAAAAAGGTATGGCACGATCACACCAAAGCTGCACACTCCACACCACACCGTTACTATGAAATGGATGTGCATGCATTTTTTCTTGAGTTGTGTTCTACCCAGTAGCAAAAGTTCTGCTTATTAACGTACCCACACAGATGGAATCGAGTTTTGTCAGACATGATCAGTTTATCAAGAATTTCTGCATTCTTGTTCAATATTTCAAGAAATTGAGGCGGTTAAGTTTATCAATAGGGTTCAACCTCTGGACTCTCTGAACCTTATATGGATGACATTTCGAATCTAGCTTTAAAATTCCTCGCAACTTTGCTCTGAAATTCGCAGTACAATTGAATGCCGAATTGCAGAACGTGTTGGGACTCTGTTCAACGGTTACTCTAGTTCTTCCAATATTACCTTTTGTACAAGCTGTACGTGTACCTCCCACAGATTTTGAGCTTACTTTGCCCCTTTCGTCTACATCTCTTACCCATCTAAAAATTGCATTTCTTGATGGAACTGCAGCGCTTACTGGCAAATTAAATTCAAGGCGAACTCGCCTCTGGGTTTGCGCTATGGACTGGCTCAGGATAAATGATTTTACAGCAGAGATCCGTTGATTAACAGTCCAATTTGCCATTTGCCATATTTGACGTTTGTCAAATAAACAACATTTCAACAGCAACCTTATCAAAACCATTCATTCAGTCCTGTTGCCGTACCTTGTATATTATGTATACATGGGCGAGATAGGGGAATGCGGTTGTGTTTCACTGAGACTAGACCGACTCGTGTTATGTCGGCTCTCGGGCACCGTATTACCTACCGGTTTCCCCGAGAACCGACAAAACACGAGTCGGTCTAGTTTGAGTGAAACTGAACCGTATTCCCCTATCTCGCCCATGTATCATATTATATTTAGTGCTGATTCGAAAAATGAAATCCATTCCTTTACCAGCACGTTAGGTTTTTTTCACTAAACTATTGCATATTTTGGCAGAAACAACTCAAATTTGATTTGGAAATTTTTTTTTTACTTTACAACTCTAGAAATACATACTATACCGGGTTTTCAAACTTAAGTCGGCACTATTGCTATCTTCGTTATTATTGGAGCTACGAAGTCGGTTAACTAGGCAAACTAGTAGGATTTTTTCCCTCATTACGACGGTGAAAACTGAATAAAAATTGAACATCGCGTTCGCGACTTATGTCAAAAAGTTAAATTTTTTCAAATGGAACACCCAGTAAGTATAAAATATCCTCAATCGATAGGAAATTGAATTCTGAACAAAATGTGCTCTATGACCTTTTATGCTAATGTCAAAAATGACAAAGCTATTGATGACTTTTCAAATTCGTGGCTGTCTTAGCTGTAACTTTGTATTAGCAATGAAATAAAAAGCAAGGGGAATATCAATGAAGTATTGTTTATTTTAGGTAATCATAATAGTAATAATAATAAATCCTATAAATATTTAAAAAATACAACAAAACTTAAACTAGATGCTCAAAAACACCTCCCTCGTACTCCAAGCATTTTTGAGCCCGCTTGTAAACGCTCCTAGTGGCTCTGGCAATGATTCTACCATCAATATTATTGATAGCATGAACGATACTCTGCTGAAGATCGTCAAGATTATCATACTGCCTGTTGTACACCACACTCTTCACATATCCCCAAAAGAAAAAATCCATCGGCGTAATGTCTGGTGATCGAGGAGGCATACGGATAGGGCCGTTGGTTGATAAATATCTTGTCATTAAAAAATTCGTGTAATAGGATATCTACCTGCGGCGAACGTTATGGGGAGGAGCTCCGTCTTGTTGGAAGTAAATCTGCTGTCTATCAATTAAAGTCAGATCATCCAAGAAGTCGCGAAGTGTGGCGGTTAACATTTCGGCATACCGCTCACCAGTTAATGCGCCCTGATAAAATATAGGGCCTACAATTGTTGAGCCCATTAAACCGCACCAAACATTAATACTAAAACGTCTCTGCGGGTTACAAGGACGGAATAGCATCGGATTTTCGCGACTCCAGTAGTGACTGTTCTTTCTGTTGAACATGCCCCTATTGGAGAAAGTTGATTCGTCACACCAAAGAACTAAGCGCCAAAAATTATCATTAGTTCTCATTTTATTAATGAACCACTGACAAAACTGGATGCGCCTTTCTTGATCTCCTGGTACCAACGTCTGTGTAGGTCGATACTTGTACGGCACAAAATTATACTTTTTGAGAATATTATGAATAGTTCCCAAACATAGTTCACTTTCTTGCATGAAATCGTTAATTGAATTATTAGGATGAGCTTCAAAGTAAGCTAACACA
The DNA here is from genome assembly GCA_963170755.1 of Amphimallon solstitiale. Taxonomy (NCBI): domain Eukaryota; kingdom Metazoa; phylum Arthropoda; class Insecta; order Coleoptera; family Scarabaeidae; genus Amphimallon; species Amphimallon solstitiale. Next base: position 12,920,395 of record OY720684.1, read on the forward strand.
TTAATTTCCGTTGCTTCACTTATTATAAATTGTTTCTTGGTTCTAGTTTTCTTGAACACATTTTCATTAGATCTAAATTTACGATACAAAAGCAAAAAGTACCTTCTATCTGGCAAATTACGCATAGGAAACAACGCACTATAACGTTCACGCGCTCGGTGGCTATTTTTTTGACAAACGATATAACATTCCACCATATCACATTTTTCTGAATGCGTGAAAGGCATTGTTTCCTCAAAAAACACAAACGTAAAGTGTTCACTAGCAAAACTTTAATTTGACATCATAATTCTGATGACATTTATGAAACAAACGAATTTTGTTTATGAAATATCAGCCACCTTGACGAATTTGAAAAATCATCAATAGCTTTGTCATTTTTGACATTAGGATAAAAGGTCATAGGACACCATTTGTTCAGAATTCAATTTCCTATCGATTGAGAATATTGTATACTGGGTGTTCCACTTGAAAAAATTTAACTTTTTGACATAACTCGCGAAAGCGATGTCCAATTTTTATTCCGTTTTCACCATCGTAATGAGCGATAAAAATACTACTAGTTTGCCTATTTAAGCGACTTCGTAGCTCCAATAATAACGAAGATAGCGATAGTGCCGACTTAAGTTTGAAAACCCTGTATACATCATTTCCATCTTAATTCTATCATGATTACAATGAAAAATAATATGAAAAAGGTTACATATCCTGATAGCAGCGTTTTCTTATTTTTCTCAAAACCATTACTTAATTGGTTTCTGTATATTCAGTTGCGGTACGGACATATATTTGGGGGGTGGGGGTGGGGGCGGATCGTTGTGCGCCGTAAAAGCGTTTTTACTGCTGGAGAATATTGTTAGAACGATGGCAAAGATATCGCAGATACAAAATACTTCCTCTTTTTATATAGGCGATTTATAAATGAACTCTAAATTAATTAATATTTATTTAATAAATAATATGTTGTTTTAATAGAATTAAACGTTAAATATAAAAGTTTAAAAAAATGAATATTAAATATTGGACAAACAAAAACTGTTAATAAATTTTATGCGTACAACAAGAGTACAATAAAGAGATAAACAAAAACGAACGTATTGAATGAATATTTCACTTGCAAACTTCTAGTTTCTTTCTAGAAATCATCTAAAGGTATAAAAAATTGTTCATTACTTTCTTATACGTTGTATACGGAAGTATTGTGACGATGAAAATTTTCGACCTCGAGATTTTTGTAGATGTCCAAATTTTGTATATACGGGTATAATCTCCCTTTTGAGATATGATTAGATTTTCCGCAAAATCGGCTGACCGGAAGTAGTACTTTACTTCAGTGAAAAAATTGAATTTTGCTAATATTTCGTCAACCACTAAGTTTAAACGAATTTATAAGGAATTCATATGTACTCAGAATTAAATTTGAGAAGAATTTTATTAAAAAAGTTTTTCGAAATTCCTACCGGAAATAGGTCTTTTACTCTTATCGAAAATCAGTTTTTTGTGAATATTTCGCAAGCCATGCTTTTTAGACAGGTACGTTACGAGTATAAAAGTATATAGAACTTAATTTTCAATACCTTTTGTATAAAAAAAAAATCAGAATTCGGACCGGAAGTAACACTTTTACTCGTATCGAATAGCGATTTTTTGCAAATATGTCGTAAATTATGCATTCTATATATATATGTCAAAAGTACAAAAGTATTTAGAACTGGATTTGGAATATTTTTTGAATAAATGAAATAACAGAATTCGGACCGGAAGTAACACTTCTACTCTTAGCGAGTAGCCTTTTTTCAAATATCTCGCAAAGTATGCATTCCATAGAGATTTATTAAGAGAATAAAGTATTTAGAATAGGATTTTGAATATTTTTTGTATTAAAAAATTCTTAAAATTTGGACTTGAAGTAAGACATTTACAGGTTTATTTTTCTAGGATAAAAGTATTTAAAACAATTCAGAACAATTTGTGTATAATTTGACGGCTCATACGTATAAGAAAGTCATGTGGTGGCCACACCTCATTTTTTTTTCTTGAAATCATATATATATACAGGGTGTTTAAAAAAGATGCGGCAATATTAAAGGGGTTGATTGTCCAGGTCATTTTATACAAAAAAGTTTATAATAAACAAGGTCCGCAAACGCTTCGTTACCGACCTACAGCGTGTTGAAGTTTAATTAAAAGAAACAGTAAAAAGTAAATGTTTCCAAGACGGCATTAAAGATCATAGTGAAATTTTAGGCGTGTTATTTTTCAAGAAAAAAATAGGACGCCGCTGATTTCTCTAAAAATAAAAATATGTTTCTATTCTTTGTTCAGTTGTGAAATGAAAAAGCTCTCTTAACTTTTTATCGTACGACGTAACGTTTTTTAGTAAAAAAAAAACATTTTAGTGCATGTACATTTATCATGCTTACAAAGATATTTTTAAACAGTCGTGTTTTATTCACTGACATATTGAATGACATATGATTAATAATTTTGTATGTGTCGAATTTGTTGAATTTCCTTATCATGAATCGCTATACAAATGCAGAGATGACCGACATGCACTACATTTATGGACTTGCTGATGGAAATGCATTAGAAGCTAGGCGGTTGTATACTGAAAGATTTCCTGGCCGTATTGCTCCTGATAGAAAAACTTTCGAAAGTATTCATCGGCGTCTTTATGAAACAGGCACATTAAGACGAAATGGAGGAGCAGGAAGGCCAAGGACAGCAAGAACGGTAGAGCTGGAAGAGGATGTGCTAGACATGATTGCAAAAGATCGAGGTACTTCTACTCGAAAAATTGCTGACGCTATGGATGTAAGTAATGGGACTGTTTGGCACATTCTGAAGGAAAATTTGTTGTACCCATTCCATATACAACGCGTTCAAGCATTACTTCCTGCTGATTTTGCTCCTCGCATTGCATTCTGTCAATGGCTTTTGCAGAAAATGGTTCAAATCCCTCAATTCCTGATGTTGATTCTGTTCACCGATGAAGCGAATTTTTCAAGAAATGCAATACACAATTTCCATAATAACCATGTATGGTGTGACGAAAATCCACATGAAATTGTTGAAAATCGTTTTCAACATCAGTTTTCTTTGAACGTTTGGCTTCGGATTGTGGGTGACTGCCTAATTGGACCGGTATTTTTACCAAGGAGACTAACCGGAGAGGTGTATCGCAACTTTTTGGAAAACACGCTCCCTGGATTTCTGGAAGACGTACCATTAGCAATTAGAGATGCAATGTGGTATATGCACGATGGCGCACCAGCCCACTTTAGTCAAGTAACTCGTGATTTCTTAACACAAGCATACGGAAATCGCTGGATTGGCCGAGGTGGACCACACTTATGGCCTGCACGATCCCCGGACTTAAATCCCCTGGATTTTTTTCCTGTGGGGCCATTTGAATCATTGGTGTACGCTACTCCATTGGAAAACGTAAAAGACTTACGAAATCGAATCATTGCTGGGTGCAACTCAATTGAAACCGATCCTGTTGTTTTTGAGAGAGTTCGCCAGTCGATGAGGAGAAGATTGGATTCTTGCATCCGAGCTCGAGGTGGTCACTTTGCACAGTTATTTTAATTTTTGCTTGCTAAAATTGTTGGTATGGTAAAATATTTGTTTTTGCCCTTAAATAAAACCCTTGTTATTTAAAAAAAAATTCTGTAATAAATGTACATGCACTAAAATGTGTTTTTTTACTAAAAAACGGTACGTCGTATGATAGAAAGTTAAGAGAGCTTTTTTCTTCACAATTAAACAAAGAATAGAAACATATTTTTATTTTTAGAGAAATCAGCGGCGTCCTATTTTTTTCTTGAAAAATAACACGCCTAAAATTTCATTATGATCTTTAATGCCGTCTTGGAGAAATCTAATTTTTACTGTTTCTTTTAATTAAACTTCAACACGCTGTAGATCGGTAACGAAGCGTTTGCGGACCTTGTTTATTATAAACTTTTTTGTATAAAATGACCTGGACAATCAACCCCTTTAATATTGCCGCATCTTTTTTAAACACCCTGTATATATATCTTCTGTGATTACTGAAGTTAGAATAAAAAAAAATGTTGGTGTTGCTGAGTATACGAGATTTAAGTTAACATCTAAAAAATTTCAATAGCTTCTTTCTAGATTACAACACATTTGTATGATTTTTTTGCGTGGTGTCATGTAATTTATTGCCGGCAGTGTATATTATACATCCCACAAAATTACCCAGTATATTGGCTAACTGTGAGTAATTCACAATTTTACCATTCAAATATTATCAATACAAGCTAACACAAAAGATTACTTTTTTTTAAATCGTCTGTTTTATGAGACACTGCTTATTGAAGAGTACGACACTAATTGTTTGACCTTCGGGATATTTTGAAGACATTTCAGACAATCTTCCTCAATCAGTTGTAAAAACCAGGATGTTTTAGACTATAGTTTTTTCAATCTGCTTAGTTAATATATTATTACCGGTTTTTCTTTTATTGATAGGCAATTTATTATCAATTAATGTTGAACATTAACACTTTTATGTTTCTGAAATTCAACTAATTGTAAATATTTCATTTGTTGAGTTAATTGTATTAAGACATAAATGATAGGAAAGATATCAAGTAATTGTCGACAAGTTTATTAATTTTGCGTAAACAGTTCTTATATGAATGTCCAGTTATAGTTTCTAACAAGACTTGATGATAGAATTGTTATGCTGTAAGTTTTGCTCGAAAACATTACTACAGGTTGGTTGCGAGAAACTTTTCCTCAAAGTTAACTAAAAAATTTTAGCATCAATTTTTAGTAACACTTAGGAGTGAAACTTCGGAATGAATCCGGCAGTAATAATGTCATTGTCACAAAAGAATAGCTGTATTCAAAAGGGAAGGAAAGAAATTTAAAAATAAGAGTTTTGAACGCGGGGTGCGGTGTCTATTGTTTTATGTGTATGCAAAACATATACATAATTCCTTAAACGCTATGGTTATTAATAATGTTATTTGCATGTAGTTTATTTTCTGTCAATAATTTTTAGACCCATTGTGCATGCTCTCAATCTATTTACATCTAATAATAACTAATACTATGTATTCGTTCCGGGTATAGTAATAATTTATAATTTAGCTTTTCTTAATTGTTTGTGAAACAGACGTGTCAAACACGGGGCTTATTCCCTTCTGTATATGTATAGTTATTATGTATTATATATCTTAAGGCCACACATGACTAACTAGAACAAGTATAATATTTCCTTCGTTATTTTAAAAACAATCACATAATACATAACATAACTTACTTATAATAACAAGTGTGAACATTGCTGATGCAGCAGTGTGTTGCATACGTTGTTCTTCGTCCACATTGTTTTATAAACACCGTACTTTTATTAGGTTAACAACTATGCAATACATTATAGTTGTGAAATTGATTACGCGTGGTATATTTGTCATTAATAGCACCACCAATCATTTCACTTTCCTTTACTAACATTATATTATTTGCATATATTTGTTTTAAGAAATTAATAGTAATCAAAAAAGAATTTGTTGCTTTTAGATGATAGTGTCATTTTTTGTTGTTGCGCTGCTGATGTTTAAAATTGAGGTCTTTCATTTAAACATGCTAACCAACATAATCGAAATTTTTTATATTTAGTTTTCCTACAATTTATAATACAGTGTGGAAACTACTTATGGAATAAATTCAGTAACTTCCAAACTAATGACATTTGTCGTAAACGCTGAAACAGGGCATAATACTTATTGTGTGTTGTTACACTTGTTCATGGCGTCATCCATTTTTGAACTATGACGTCGTACTCATTTTTTTAAATGTATTTCAATAATTTTTATTTTGTTTTGGATAGTACTCTTAGCAGCTTTTGTAACAAATCCTACATGATAACTTTATCTGCAGTAGTTTTTGAAACAATCACATTTGGCTAACCAAAGAAAACTGTACGTAAACGTCACAAAAAACGGCAAAAATTTATTAAATAATAGAATTACAATCAACTTTAGATTCGTTACTAACGTAACAAATGCTCAAAGTGTTCTCCATTCATTTGTTGGCGAACTCCTAATCTAAAATAAAACTGCTCTTTGACCTGTTTGTCTCTTCTTCTTTTTTCTTGTTTTGTTTTATAAACTTTACTCTTTAAGTAACCCCAAAGGAAGAAATCGAGCGAAGTTAAATCAAGCGATTTGGCTGGCATTCTATGAATCCGCTCTTCCCAATCCATCTGTTTGGAGAAACTTGATTTAAATATTGCCGAACACAAAGGGAATAGTGAGCTGGTGCTCCATCCTACTGAATCCATAATGTGTTCCGATGAATATCTGGATATTGAGGATGTGAATATAAAACAAGTTCGTCCCTCAGTAGATTTAGATATTTTGCTCCGGTAAGATTGCCATCAATAAAAGTAGGACCTAGTATACGGTCATTGAGTATGCCTGCCCAAACGTTTACTTTTTCTGGGTGTTGGCTGTGATTTTCACGTATCCATTGAGGATTCGTGGCAGCCCAATATCTACAATTCTGGCGGTTCACTTCTCCATTTAAAGTAAATGTAGATTCGTCAGAAAACATTATGTTGTCTAAAGACATTTCATTTCTATCCAACACATCCTTCATTTGCTCACAAAATTGACGACGGCTGTCAGGATCATCTTCTGTTAACTCTTGAACGTATTGAAGTTTATATGGATGAAGCTTTTCTTTTTTAAAACAGTTTAGTACGGTTGTATGACTGACGCCATTTTCCAAATCCACTTGGCGTGACGTAGGCGTTGGATTTTCTGAAATACTGAGGAGAACGTTTATTTTGGTGTCGTCAGGAAGAAAAGTAGGCTGTCTCTGCAAAGGTTTCACATGATCAAGTTTTCGAAACCGTGCCGCAATTTTGGATACAGTTCCTTGTGAAATGGGCGGTTATTCGGGGTGCCTCTCTTGAAGCAGTTGCACTACCTCGAAATGCTTCCTACATCTGTCTCCGTCTCCAATCATTATCAAAATTTCAATTCTAAGAGATTCTGTTAAATATTCCATTTTTGTTACAAACTTTCAATCAACAATATCGATTTTAATCAAATGACGGAAATGACGAACTATCAGTGATGACAGCAAGTGATTTAACTAATAACGGCTTAAATGTATTGAAAAAAAAATATTAAAAAGAAAAAGTCAACACGAAAAAACTGTGTGATAAAATTGATAGCACCTGACGATAGTAGAATATAAGAAAAATAGTAATTTTGCTTAGATCAAAAAAGAATAAGTAAACTTTGACGTTTTTATAATTGTTGTTGTTGTGGTTGGAACGTAAAAATGCAAAAATCTCAAAAACTGTTGAAAAGAAAGTTAACTAGTGTAAGTTCATTGAAAAGGTATAAATTAAAAATTAAATTATAAATTAAGTACTATCTACGAATTTATAAAAAAAATATAGCATTCCATTTTAAAAAAATGCGTATGACGTCACAGCTCTAAAGAAGATGACGTCACTAATAGGTGCAGTGATTTAAAACCACCGCAATTTAAAATAAAAATAAAAATTTTGTTAGGAACCTGATAACGGCGCTTTACTCGATTTTCTCCATATTCTACGCTTTCTTTCCGATTAGGTTACTTGGTTGGCAATAGTTTAAAGACTACTGATGCGATTGGGTTAACACTTTATATTTATACTAATAATGAGTTACACGTTATGGCGGGAAAGAGCTATCCCACTACCATCCAACGCCCATACTGCGAACTTAAAAATGCTCCCTCGTATGTCCCTGGTTATAGAATTCTCGTGCATGCTGATTGAGAATTTTCTCACAGTTTGTACTTTCCCGTCAGATTGAAAACGGTAACCTATTAACGTCTTGTTCAGTGGCCCAAAGATATGAAAATCAAGGCGATAAATCTGAACTACAGATGCTTTGAATCCTCCATTTTTGTTGTTGCAGTTTTTATTTTACTACATCAGCGACATTGCTTGACGAAGCTTGTTCAGTTTCATTATATAATAATGCTAGTTCGAATCTGTCCAAGTCGTACTCAATCATATCAAGGAACAGATGTTTTCATATATTATTTGTGCTATTTCCATCGTTTGGATAACGGACGTTTCGGCGGACATTACGTCTGTGGTCTCCAGAGTAGCCTTATAAAGGAATGTCTCTTGCCAAAAATAAAACTTAATTGTGTTTTTAGGATGAAATTCATTCAAAAATTACAACAGTTCTAAATGTCAATGTGACGAATTATGTCATACTTGGTCTGAATCTGACCTGTGGAATGATGACTATTAGATAACGTAGATACGTTCACGAATAATTGGCATACAGATCCCTTTAATCTCCAGGCTTGGTGTACTTATAGGATTAATTACTGTAGCCATATATCAACATCCATATATGATCAAGTGTGACATTACTCGTCACATTGACATTTAGAATTGTTATAAGTGTTTTACAAATTTAATTTTAAAAACACAAATTAGTTTAATTTTTGGCAAGGAACAGTCCTTTATAGGGCTACCCAGAAGACGACAGACGTAATGTCCGCCAAAACGTCGATTGTACAGAATCTAAATAATGGAAATAGCACAAATAATATATCAAATTATACTCCATCGTTAAGAATTAAACGTCATAAGTAACATATACAGGGTGTTTAAAAAAGATGCGGCAATATTAAAGGGGTTGATTGTTCAGGTCATTTTATACAAAAAAGTTTATAATAAACAAGGTCCGCAAACGCTTCGTTACCGATCTACAGCGTGTTGAAGTTTAATTAAAAGAAACAGTAAAAATTAGATTTCTCCAAGACGGCATTAAAGATCATAATGAAATTTTAGGCGTGTTATTTTTCAAGAAAAAAATAGGACGGCGCTGATTTCTCTAAAAATGAAAATATGTTTCTATTCTTTGTTCAATTGTGAAAAAAAAGCTCCCTTAACTTTTTATCGTACGACGTAACGTTTTTAGTAAAAAAAAACACATTTTAGTGCATGTACATTTATCATGCTTACAAAAATATTATTAAACAGTCCTGTTTTATTCACTGACATATTGAATGACATATGATTAATAATTTTGTATGTGTCGAATTTGTTGAATTTCCTTATCATGAATCGCTATACAAATGCAGAGATGACCGACATGCACTACATTTATGGACTTGCTGATGGAAATGCATTAGAAGCTAGGCGGTTGTATACTGAAAGATTTCCTGACCGTATTGCTCCTGATAGAAAAAATTTCGAAAGTATTCATCGGCGTCTTTATGAAACAGGCACATTAAGACGAAATGGAGGAGCAGGAAGGCCAAGGACAGCAAGAACGGTAGAGCTGGAAGAGGATGTGCTAGACATGATTGAAGGAGATCGAGGTACTTCTACTCGAAAAATTGCTGACGCTTTGGATGAAAGTAATGGGACTATTTGGCACATTCTGAAGGAAAATTTGTTGTACCCATTCCATATACAACGCGTTCAAGCATTACTTCCTGCTGATTTTCCTCCTCGCATTGCATTCTGTCAATGGCTTTTGCAGAAAATGGTTCAAATCCCTCAATTCCTGATGTTGATTCTGTTCACCGGTGAAGCGAATTTTTCAAGAAATGCAATACGCAATTTCCATAATAACCATGTATGGTGTGACGAAAATCCACATGAAATTGTTGAAAATAGTTTTCAACATCAGTTTTCTTTGAACGTTTGGCATGGGATTGTGGGTGACTGCCTAATTGGACCGGTATTTTGACCAAGGAGACTAACCGGAGAGGTGTATCGCAACTTTTTGGAAAACACGCTCCCTGGATTTCTGGAAGACGTACCATTAGCAATTAGAGATGCAATGTGGTATATGCACGATGGCGCACCAGCCCACTTTAGTCAAGTAACAAGCATACGGAAATCGCTGGATTGGCCGAGGTGGACCACACTTATGGCCTGCACGATCCCCGGACTTAAATCCCCTGGATTTTTTCCTGTGGGGCCATTTGAAGTCATTGGTGTACGCTACTCCATTGGAAAACGTAGAAGACTTAAGAAATCGAGTGTTTGCTGGGTGCAACTCAATTGAAATCGATCCTGTTGTTTTTGAGAGAGTTCGCCAGTCGATGAGGAGAAGATTGGATTCTTGCATCCGAGCTCGAGGTGGTCACTTTGCACAGTTATTGTAATTTTTGCTTGCTAAAATTGTTGGTATGGTAAAATATTTGTTTTTGCCCTTAAATAAAACCCTTGTTATTTAAAAAAAAAATTCTGTAATAAATGTACATGCACTAAAATGTGTTTTTTTTTTACTAAAAAACGGTATGTCGTATGATAGAAAGTTAAGAGAGCTTTTTTCTTCACAATTAAACAAAGAATAGAAACATATTTTTATTTTTAGAGAAATCAGCGGCGTCCTATTTTTTTCTTGAAAAATAACACGCCTAAAATTGATCTTTAATGCCGTCTTGGAGAAATCTAATTTTTACTGTTTCTTTTAATTAAACTTCAACACGCTGTAGATCGGTAACGAAGCGTTTGCGGACCTTGTTTATTATAAACTTTTTTGTATAAAATGACCAGGACAATCAACCCCTTTAATATTGCCGCATCTTTTTTAAACACCCTGTATAATACTGAAATTCCATTAAGAGTCTTTGTTAAATCAGAAGTGGATATAAAACTGACACTTTGTAATTATTATACTTACGTGATCTCTATGATCTCTAAAAAATATCAGACACTTAAAACAAAATCAGAAAACGCATGTTCTAATATTCAATTGTCATTGACTCGAAAAATTTGTGATATAAGATGGTAACATTTTTATTTATCAGTTGAACAATAAAAAAAAAACTTTTAAAATCAACAAAAAAAGGCAGCTAATAAAATTACGTCATGACTCAAAAACAAATATGTTTGAAAATCGACTTCTGGACAAAAATGTGTATTTTTATCCAGAATTCGAAAATTTCAAGGAATTTTTCCTATAATATTTTATTTAGTTTTAATTGAGATCATTTCACACTATACAGATGTCTTGTATAGTTTTTTTTTTATAAAAACTATACATTTACAAATAAATTATTTCCAGGCCCCCTGTTTTTTTTTTTCAATAATTTTTGTATAAAAAACAGTCATATTACAACTTTATAAAGAATCGTGTAACACAGTGTTTCTCTATTTCTAACGAATCATCAAATATTGAGCTTATTAGTTTATTTGAACATTATATACTTTGTAAAACAATTACACGTTTATTTACTCGGAATACGTATAACATTTTGATATAAACAAAAATAAAGAACATAAATATTAACATTTTAACAGATATAATAAAATATATGTATTGAATATAAAATATTTAAGTGTTAAGAAAAATCATTATTTGTGCGAAACCGTGAAACTGATGAATTGGGCCAATGTGTTTATCTTTGGTTTGAAATTTGTCAAAAGTAATCGCAGACCACCTTTTTGTGTTAGGACAATAACTGTACAATAGCACTAATTCGCTTTTCTACAATGTAAGAAGTCAGAAACTTGATCTCATTCCAAAGCGTTTTATATTTGTGCCTATTTTTTACCCAAAAAGATTCAATATTATCCTGTATATACAAAATCTTTCCTTCACTATTTTGTAAATCTATCATAATTTCTTGTATTGAGGCAGCTATCATATTTACATCCCCGTTAAAAGGACCTGTCACTCAATTTTGGTATTGTCTGTTTTACGTCTTTAAAAGCAAATATTCATCATCATCTTTTATTTTCTCAATATGTCTGCAATATATTTCTAAATCAGTATCACCGATGTTTTTTGGGCTTATTGTATTTAAAACTAGAAAATATAGGATATTCTCTACGAGTCATATTAGTTCTGTAGGGAGTTTAAGAAGGATGTGATGGAAATCTTAACTTTGATGAGATTAATGTCGTTGACATTTTTGTCAAAAATTCCGTAAGCTTTTCAGACATGTCTGATAAATAAGCAACGTCGTTAGGTAATACTTCAACGTTAAATGTCATTTCATATTTAATTGTATGTGGAAATTCAATGATCGAAGAAATTAAAAAATCTTTTGAGACAATTACCTTTAGATAGCCATCTAACTTCCGTATGAAGTAACAAACGGTCATTTAAAGAATCTGCTCTGATTTTATTTAATTAAAGATATTGTCAAATTCATTTATTGATACAACCTATGAGTCGTTTAGCTAATAAGTGTTGTCGATGTAAAATGTAGTCTATAGTGAAAATGTAGGAATTTTAGAATTTTCTGCTTTCAATAATAAAGCTTCATCAGCAGCACAAGCAAGAATGTTAGAATCTTAGTTTCATCAGGAATTGTTTTCACAACACGCTGTAGATCGGTAACGAAGCGTTTGCGGACCTTGTTTATTATAAACTTTTTTGTATAAAATGACCTGGACAATCAACCCCTTTAATATTGCCGCATCTTTTTTAAACACCCTGTATATATTGGGCATTCCGATGTATGTACTAAGTTTTAAATAATTTTAAAACTAGTTTTTCTCAGTGTTATAATGAAATTAACCTAATTAAATAATTATAACAATGCAAAAGTAAAAAATTATAATTAGAATTTTCAACACAGAAAAACTTATTTTAAAATTATTTAAAATTACCTTATAGATTTGCATTGATACATGGTCGAAATAAAAAATATCAATATCACCGTGTCTGCAGAAAGTTGTGCCTAGAACGTTTTCGTTGGCGGTGAATTTTAATGGTTGCATTGCATCGATGACAACTTAATTAATGGTTCGAAATAATGACACCAACTTTTGTTGCTAGCAATTATTAACAAGATAAAGGCATTGCCATTTTTATTGTACTCGATGAGGTGTTGCAAGGACCAGTCCATTGACAAGCATATTTTATCATTGGCAAAAAACGTGGAACCCATTGCGCACAAATTTTGCTATGGACAGAGCCAAGACTCGCACCAATATTTTCTGAAATTCCTCTGATTGAAATTCTAGGATTTTTTCTAATCAGGCTTTCACATATGTAATGTTTGTTAAATGCAGTACGCGATGCACTTGGTCGCGGGTTATCGTTTACCGCAATGGTTTTCAACTAAATTCTAAGATCTTAAAAGAATGTCGAGCAAAATTTCTGGCAAAATAAACACTTCTTCCTATGAAAACAAGTAACATTTACTTTCCTTTATTGGAATGCCGCAATTTTTTAAATCAAATAATTTTTTAAAATACATCATTAAACAAATACAATAATTCAATCAAAACGATGCTGCATAACAAATAATGAACTGAATAGGAGTTACGCTAATGGTAACAACATAGTTGTCGAAATAAGTAAGGATTTTTACTTTATTACCCTCATTCATAGCTACTTTCAAATTCGGGATATTGTTTATTATAATCAAGGAGGAGTATTCACTGGAAACAGAAATTGAATTGTGCATTTCATTAGTGTAATCAAATGGGACTTTTGAAAATGTTAATAATATGAACTAATTATTTTATTTTCGAAGTTTTAAAAAAAAAGATAAACTATTTTAAATATTGTAATAAGTAGTTTTACTATATACAGGGTGTCTCTAAAAGGTGCGGAAAAAACGCTACCACACATTTCTGAGGGCGATCTAACCCAACTTACCTCAGTCCAAAAGTGGATGCACCATTGCATTGAATTGCCACAAGAATAACACCCAAATTACAGAATCATATGTGTCCATATACGAAATGAATTTTTTATATCCAGATTACTCATAAACGGCTGCTCCAATCAACTCCTACCAGGTATATCTTTTCTAGGTAAAAAACATTGGAGAATAAGAATTTTTATTTAAAAGTTAAATACAGTGTGTCTCAAAAAAGTTATTACGTTTTAAATGGATACAATATGCCGCAGGTGGCGCCCTCTACATTTTGCAATGAAAATGAGAGCAGATTTAAATTTTTTACCTCACGAAACCCCCCCTACCCAAATATTGTGACAATATACCAATTATTACAGAAATTATTTATAAAAAACTAAAACCAAATTGAACTTTTGACACTCTGTATCTCCGAAAGCATCCACTTTTGGACTGAGGTAAGTTGGGTTAGATCGTCATATTTTGCCCTCAGAAATGTGTGGTAGCGTTTTTTCCGCACCTTTTAGAGACACCCCAGTATATATAGTACAAATATAAAATGTTGTTCTTCTCTACCCCTTTTTTGTAAAATATGTGTTTTTTTGTTTTTTCTTGGGTTAAATTAGGTAAAAATAAATTACGAAATTAAAATAAATACTTTGAAGTTTCAATGTTTATAACATGTTTCTCAAAAAGTCCAATCACAAATTAAAACTACAAGTAATACAAACAGTTAATAAGAAATAAAAGAACGGCACAAAGGTGACAAAAAACTTACTTTGCAAATTCCAACACTTTCACACATAACATCTCTCTGACACACAATATGTTTTGTTATTAGTTTTTTATAATTGACTCCCATCGGGAACAGTAAGTTGTATAAACGAAATTTTATATTGGGCTTTTTTACCCTTTTTAATATCATTCTATAATTTGGCAACTAATTTATATTTTAAAATTGTGTACCGAAATGTCGAGGTTTTAAACAATATTTGCGAGCTCTTCAATAAGCAACGGCAAAATGTTAAATGATTTCGTGTCTTTATTTCTTTCAATGATGTTTTTTTGTCCCCCCACTTGGCAGTTATCCCGTCTGTATTTTAAGGTGAAATAATAATATTATTAATTTTGTATATCAAAAATGTTATTATATTATTAATTTTATACAATATTACCCCTGTATCCGCGGTGTCAGTCATCCGCGATTTGTCTATGATGAACAGAAAACGCATTATATCAATAAATATAAAAGTTATAGGAGCATTTGTCGATATATCGTCGTATATATGAGTCATCCCCTGAATTTGGCGCTCTCTTATGATAAGTTAAACAAGTTGGAACGTGCTTAAGGTGCCACTCTCTTTTACTTGTGACTTGTACATACATATAAATGCTCCTGTTAACTTATGAATTTAGTACCATTCGAATTGTCGGACAAGACAGTGTTTGTAATAGTTTTTAAATAAAGCAAGTAAATATGAAAATCATTTTATAATGGCTTCTAAACCAAAAAGAAAACATGAAATGCCCACTATTAGTGAAAAAATAAAAGTCATTAATTTGATTGAAATAGAAAAAAAAATCTATTGCAACTGTTGCTAAAATATACAATAAAAACGAATCTTCGATACGAGAAATGTTAAAAAACAAAGATAATATTCGAGCTAGTTTTTCTAGTGTACCCCAAACTGCAAAAGTTGCAACCACAATACGTAATAAAGTGTTACTTAAGGTAGAAAATGCCTTAAATTTATGGGTGGAAGATATGACAAGAAAACATATTCCTATCGATGGCAAAGTGCTACAACTAAAGGCGTTGGTTTTATATGAAGGTATGCAGACCCAAGATTATACTGAAGAGGAAGGAAAATCATTCACAGCAAGTAGGGGGTGGCTGCATAGATTTAAAAGTTGGTTTAATCTAAAAAATATAAAAATGACAGGGGAATCTGCTTCGGCTGGTCATGTAGCTGCTGCCCTGTTTCCAGAAAAATTTAAACAAATTATTGCAGAAAAGAATTATTATTCTAAGCAAGTTTTTAACTGCGATGAGACTGGTCTTATGTGGAAAAAAAATGCCTCAACGGACTTATATTCATAAGACTGCAAAGAGTGCACCAGGCTTTAAAGCAATTAAGGATAGACTTACCTTAATATTTTGTACAAATGCAGCTGGTCATATGATTAAACCCGGACTTGTTTACCGATCACAGAATCCACGTGCTCTTAAATACAAAGATAAAGCTTTGCCTGCCTATGTTTTGGCAATCAAATCGAAAGGCGTAGGTTACGGCTGTTCTATTTACACAATGGTTTCATCAATGCTTTATTGCGGAAGTGAAAAGATATTTGGAAAAGGAAGAATTGCCATTTAAAGTGCTGCTCATACTAGACAATGCTCCTGGGCATCCTGTGTCACTAGACACAGAAGATAAAAATGTTGAAGTGCTTTTTTTACCACCTAACACGACCTCATTGCTTCAACCCCTTGATCAAGGTGTCATTAGAAGCTTTAAAGCCATATATATTCGACAGGTTTTCGAAATACTATATACAATGGCTAACAAATGCTCTGATATCGGGCTCATGGAATGCTGGAAGTCATTTACAATTGCTGACGCAATTCTATTTATCAAAGGAGCGATGGAGGAATTAAAGTCAGAAACGATAATAGCATGTTGGAAAAATATATGGAATGACATCGTTCTTAGTTCTGAAGACTCACATGATATTAATTCACATCTAACAACGATATTTAACATAGCGCAGAAAATAGATGGAGAAGGATTTAACGATATAACCCAAGAGGAACTCAGTGATTACATAAACGAAGAGGATCAAGTATTCACCAACGAGGAATTGGAAGACCTTGTGAAATCTTCTCCAGAAGCGAGTGACGATAAGGATGAGGGTCAACAAGAACCGCCAGCATGGACGCTTGAAAAATTTTCAGCGATATTTCGAACTGCTCAAACATTAAAAGAACAGATAGTAGAATATGATGCAATAATGGAACGCAGTATTAAAATTACTCGCACTATAACAGAAGCCTTGAAACCTTTAGAGGATTTGTTTATTGAAATGAAAAGACAAAAAAGACAACTACCAATAATAATGTACTTTGAAAAAGTCGACAAAACTATCGATAATGCACAGCCATCAACATCGTTTGCTTCGGATCTAAGTAAACAACCGACTGCTAACTTGGACTTGGAGGAAGATGAATGAATATGTAGCTCACGATCATAAAGTTTTTCTTGTTGTATATTTTCTTGTTGTGTATGTAAATATGTATGAACTTATATATTTATTAAACTTAAATTCTATTTGTGCCACAGCACAAGAATATTTATTTATTTATTGTTTATTTATTTTAAATAAATATTATATAACTTATTTTTTCTTGTTTCATTGTTTTAACTTTGCTTTATATTTCATATTGTACTCGAAAATAAAGCGTTCGCTACTACCCGCGGTTTTCAGTATCCGCGGAAGACCACAGAACCAAACTCCCGCGGATATGGGGGTACTACTATATATGAAAAAACCCAAACCATAAAATCAATAACTGGATCACATGCAATAATTGTTATTATAGGATGGGAAAGTAAATGTTTGAAAGATTTTCAGTATCTGCCCGATCATTAATAGCATTCCTATTTTTTTTGATATGAACCATTTCCAAAAATTCTCTCGCCTTTGAATTATATTCTTTGTCAATAATTTTAACTTTTTTGAAATCAAAACTATGTTTTGTGGTGGATGCATGTTTTTTTAAGGCGGTAGTATTCTTACAATATTTGTGGCCGTTTATTCAATTCTTTAGGTATTGCTTAGTTTGTCCTATATATACACCATTACATTGTCCACATGGGATTTCCTAAACTACATGCGTTTCGAACTCCTTGGGTGTTTTAGTTTTGCGAACAAAAATTCAAATAATTTAAAGCAGTTGTGGTCTAACCTCAAAACTAAAACACCCAGGAGTTCGAAACGCATGCTTCTTATAATAACAATTATTGCATGTGATCCAGTTATTGATTTTATGGTTTGGGTTTTTTCATATATAAAATTAATAATATAATAACGTTTTTGATATACAAAATTAATAATATTATTATTTCGCCCTAAAACACAGACGGGATAACTGCCAAGTGGGGGGATAAAAAATCAAAAAACATCATAGAAAGAAATAAAAACACAAAAACATTTAACATTTTGTCATTGCTTATTGAAGAGCTTGCAAATATTGTTTAAAACGTCGACATTTCGGTACATACACAATTTTAAAATATAAATTAGTTGCCAAATTATAGAATGATATTAAAAAGGGTAAAAAAGCCCAATATAAAATTTCGATTATACAACTTACTGTTCCCGATGGGAGTCAATTATAAAAAACTATATTTATAACTGTTTGTATTACTTGTAGTTTTAATTTGTGATTAGAGAAACATGTTATAAACATTGAAACGTCAAAGTATTTATTTTAATTTCGTAATTTATTTTTACCAAATTAAACCCAAGAAAAAACAAAAAAACACATATTATATACATATATATATATATAAAAGTATTAATGCATAAACAATGTTATTAATATTACTAACTATTCAGTCATTTCTTTTGTATGCTAATTGTCGTCCAACGAAGATTTTAAATGCGTCACATATTTTTCCGGTATTTTACCATCGTCAACAAGATTCATACTATTCCGTTATTATATTTATGTTCTATTTGAATTACAGTTTCGATGTGTTATTTTTCCTATTTCACATTTATATTTTGGAGTATTTGCGTCATATATTCCAGTATTAATTTCAACAGTAATTGAAACTACGCTTTAGACCTACAGTGTGTATAATAAGATTAATAAGGTGCACCTGATTATAATACTTCATGGAATTTCCGAAGCGCAGTTGTATCGTAATTCTTCGTAGATTTCGTACTTAAAGGGCGTCTCTGCCCAATTTTCGTATGGGAAATTCTATACAAATGTCCCGTACAATATATCGCATGCCCATAGAGTTACCGAAAAGACGATTGCACATCTTGAATCTTTGCAGCATACAAGTCTTACATCTCAAAATTGCTGAAATTAGTTGGTATTAATTGTAATTTAATATTGGATAATAACCGAAAAGGCGTTTTGGAACTTCAACTCAAACAGTCGTTTTCGATTTGAAGGGGTTGTAGAATACTTATTCAAACAGTGATTGGCGAAAACGGGATATCAATCTGATTAAAAACAATGAAGTTAGAACAACGGAATGATTCCGAATCAAAAACGTTTTCATTGCGTCATTTTGGGCATATTATTAGTAGGGAGCGGAATCGAGCGAGCTAAACTACCAGGGAGCCACAACCGTGAAAAGAAATAATCTAAACAACTGCGTGTTGTTTGCATTATATCTGAATAGCACTAATTCATAGGACGAACTGTAACATCTGTTTACTCCAGAGAATCAGAGAAAAAACTGCCATAAAATAAGGAATTTTATGAATAAAATCCTTTCTTCATCGGCGTAGGTACAAGGGTGACGAGTTTTTAAAATTTATTATATTTACCTTATATTTCGTAATATAATATGTATGTTACAATAACATACGCGTACATTTTTAGTTATCATTTATTTAGATCTAGAACGTTGTTTATGTTACTTTTTCTGAGATAAAAATTAATTGTCAGTAATTCCGAAATTTATTGCAAAGTCTGTAAAATATCGTCACTTAGCTTTGCTAAAATATACACAGAAATAGTTTTCATGCAGAGAATTTCGATAGTTTACAAAATTTCGTTACATGTTTAAATGACGATGCTCGAAGTATTTCTGAGTGCAAGGAACTAACACAAATCCCAAATTTAAAAAATCAGTTGTTATTCCTTCAGGAACACTTTGGAAATTTGCCTAAACTAATGACATATTTTGAAAATCGAATCTCAAATTAAAAAATGATGTGTGGCCACCACACGACTTTCTTATACGTATGAGCGTTTCAAACTATACTATATTTTTTTTACACAAAAGTTATTCAAAATCCTATTCTAAGTACTTCTGTTCTCTTAATAAATCGCTATAGAATGCATACTTAGCAAGATATTCGAAAAAAGGACTACTCCCTAAGAGTAAAAGTGTTACTTCCGGTCCGAATTTTGAAATTTCATATATTCAAAAAATATTGCAAATCTAGCACTAAATACTTTTGTATTCTTGATAAATACATATAGAATGCATAATTTACGACATATTCGCAAAAAATCGCTATTCGATAAGAGTAAAAGTGGTAATTCCGGTCTGAATTTTGAAATTGTTTTTATGCAAAAGATATTGAAAATTACGTTTTAAATACTTTTATACCCGTAACGTACCTGTCTAAAAAGCATGACATGCGAAATATTCGGCAAAAAACTGATTTTCGATAGGAGTAAAAGACCTACTTCCGGTAGCAGCTTCGAAAAACTTTTTAAATAAAATTGTTCTCAATTTTAATTTCAAGTACATATGAATTCTTTATAAATTTGTTTAAATTTAGTAGTTGACGAAATATTGGAAAAATTAATTTTTTCACTGATGTAAACTGCTACTTCCGGTCTACCGATTTTACTGAAAAACTACTCAGATCTCAAGAGGGAGATTAGACACGTAAATACAAAATTTGGAATTGATATCTACAGCGGTTATCGTGGTCACATAGAGACACACAGACATTTTTTTAAAAACATCTTTTTCGATATCAGGGGACTTCAAAACGTGGACATCTGCAAAAATCTCGAAAGTCGAAGTCGAAAATTTCACATTACTTCCTTATACTACGTATAAGAAAGTAAAAATGGATTATCCACATTAGATGTGGCTATTAATAATTACAAGTGACTTAGACGCAGTTTTTAATAGAAATCCAGGTTTAATAACATTGCGGCAATTACAAGGATGTACTTAATTCAAAGAGAACAAGTCTTACAGAAGAGAAAAAGAACAAATAGTAGGGTATTTTCTATTTTATAATCACCAGCCACTTGTTATTCAATTATATAAATAAAATTAAAACCTCTTTAAAAATACAACATTTCAATAGCGCGCCCATGGGCGATGAGTCATGACTCGCTCGATTCCGCTCCCTAATTATTAGCCACCAGTGCATAGATGTACTTCTTGTTGTACTTGTACTAGTAAAACTGCGTAGGTTTCAAGAAATCATAAGAAAAAATAAAAGAATTGACCAAACAAAAAGAGCATAACGTAAAGTAAAGTAAAGTTTCTTGTTGCATTATTTGTATAAATTTAAATTTACAATTTGCAGACGTCAAGAAAAATAAATATTAATATTAATATACCAAATTACAGGTCGAATATATTCTCCAAGTATTCTGTC
Source organism: Amphimallon solstitiale (assembly GCA_963170755.1). Classification (NCBI taxonomy): domain Eukaryota; kingdom Metazoa; phylum Arthropoda; class Insecta; order Coleoptera; family Scarabaeidae; genus Amphimallon; species Amphimallon solstitiale. The sequence goes on from OY720684.1 coordinate 12,941,386, forward strand.
ACATTAAAAAGCTCCAGATTACATGGTAGCATATTTAAGTTAGAGATAGATTTCGCATATAACGGTAGAGCATTAAAAAAATTCACATAGGAATAAACAGGATTATTTTTTGTCCGTGAGTGTTAAACGATGCTTAGGATAGCAGAAATCCATTCTATTTCTTGTAGGGTAAGAATGGTTAGTAGGTGTTTACTAAAGACATGTTTATTCTTAAATAAAAGTATTCAAATATATAAATTGCTGCAATTTTCAAGATATTATTCTGCACAAATTTCTCTTTGCATGACTGTGTACAATCCTAAACAAAGTATTGTGCTTAACCCTTATTATCCTGAATTTAGTTTCTTTTGGAAATATCAGTGGTTTATGACTTCATACTGTTTGAAATATCAATTGAAACCCTTTCCAAGACAAATTTTCAATATCACATTTATAAAAAGTGATATTTAAACCGTTGCATATATGTAACACTAGGATAATAAGGAGTCAAACATAACAAAAATTCATTCTATATTTTTTTTTGAAATTTATTTGTATGATATTATATAAATATCTTAAATAACATAATTGCTGCAAGAAAACAAATTCATATCATGTGAAAATTTTGATTGCAATCAATGCACAATCCAACGCCACATTTGAGACACATAGTTCTGGTAATAGAACTGCATTCTTCATAAGCACATCTTCTTCGTTTATTATTTGAAATAAAAACGAGCAGATGATCTTTTCGATCAAATCTAATATCGTCGGACACTCTACCTTGTGTTGCACTTGATGATGATGTGGATGGCCTACCAACACCTTTGGATTTTGTTCCATATTTGGTCAATTAGCTAGTAACTATGTGTCTAGGAAAGTCTAGCTGTCGCATTGATTTTCCGCTGTTAGTATGAATACACCAAGCATTTTGGAGAGAGATATCTAGCATCCACGTAAAGAGGCACCACCACCATTTTTTTGAACGAATACTGACACGATACCTAGAAATATTCTGGTCCATGAGTATTGTATTTCCGAATAGGATTTGGTTGTGGAACTTGCACAACTTCTTTTTCTTGTTTCGAATAGCGTTTGACATGTGTGAAAGGTTGTACACCATAACATGTTGAAGCTACAGTTACGGTACTGTTATCAATCCATCTGACAAATATAATTCCAGTAGTTCTGTCAAGGGCAGAGTAGTAAGTACCTCTGTTAACTTTTGCTAAGGTTTGTTTGCTGGGGAGTGGAATTGTTTTATGTACTCGATTTTCTCGGACGGTACCTGTACACCAAGTACCAACATCTCGCATATCTTGCAATAAATATACGCTTGTGAACAAATTGTCTAGAAATAGTTTGTATGGCAATTGTCTGTTTGTATCTGGAAGTTCACGTAAGAAACCTAGTAAGGGAGCAGTGCATTTTCCATAACGAATTTCATCATAATTCACTGAATTTGGATTTTTTCCCTGATAGATATCAAAGTTTATGAGACATCCTCTTTTGGAATTGAGTGACCCCTGATAAATTGTTTGCAGGTGTGTCTGCCAAAGTATTTCACCATTGATTCGTTGTAATTCATATTTTCGTCTAGAACATAATGCTGAATAAATGTTTCTTTCAGTTTATGTATCAATGGCCTAACTTTCCAAGCCTTATCATTTTCATCTATTTGGCTGTTATCTGCTAAATGAAAAAACTGCATGATTTGTTCAAATCGGTTTCTCCTCAAAGAATTTTTCACTAGTGGGTTGCCCATATCTAGTCCACTATCCCAATAAAATCGTTTTCCTGGCTTTACATCATAGCCGCTCAATATCAAAATGGCCATAAAACATTTCAACTCATCAGAACTAATTTTGGGATCTGGGAAATTTTTGAATAGTGTATATTTTCGACATTCTTCTCCCATATATTCAATAAGATCGTCAGTCCAAAACAATTTGAATGTTTCAACCGGTGACAAGTTTTCAAATTGAGAGAAGTCGCAGGGAGATACAAAGTTATTCCCTCGATTTAGCAGCTCTCCAGATACCCACTGATGAACAATTTGTTCTCGATTATTGATAGTCTTTGATGTCGTGGCTTCCGATGTTATCGCCTTCGACGTTGTCGCTTCTAGATTCTGATGTGCGTTGTGAATGTATTTATTATTACATAATTTTATTTCGGCCTGTGAACGGAGCTGACGTCCAGAAAGCCGATCTAAGTCAAAGTCAGTTTATTCATCCCCAGATTCCTCATCGGTTAGCACGTTCACTTCTGGAGGTTCAATATATATAGCTTCAATCGGAGCACTGTTATTCTCGTCATCAACATACGCAATCTGTAATGCTTCCTCCAATGTCAGTCCTCTTCTAGAATCAACACTATTGTTATATATCGTATTTCGTCCTGATGATGGCAGGATTTTAGTTGCCGAAACCCGAAACGTAATCGATAAAATTGTAGTCGCTAGAATCATTCATTCCTCCAAATTGCTCGCTCACGATCTCAACTACAACATTTAGACTACAGTACCCCATTATCCTAGCGTTACATATATGCAACGGGTAAATTTACGTCCCTTAGGAATACTCAAAACTTCCTTCTTTATTATTATTGAACTACTTTGAGGTTAGGTGTAACATTTCTGAACACAAAGTTCATAAAAGATAGAGAATTTATATATTTGTTTATGGAAAAATATACTTACTCCAAACGGATGTCCATATTCTTCGAATTTTCAGGACCACAGTTCACCAAACTTATAAATAGTTCCACTAAAAACGCACCGAAACATACAAGCTACTCTCAACAAATAATTTATACATCTGTAACAGCACTTACAGTAACATCTACCCGCCAAGTTCAAAAATCATTCCACAGAAAATTACTAACATACGTTAAAAATGCGTTGCATATATGGAACGCTAGGATAATAAGGGTTTATCCTCTTCTGAAGTACATATAATTGTGTTGTAGTGTACGTAGCAATAGTTTTTCGTAAAAGATTCAAAAAAAGAGTATCTTTGATCTCCCTGTGGGGGTGGCTTAATGAAAAACAATTTTTTCTACTATGTAGCTTATTCACGAATTTCTGGTTGCGGGATATAGGATGAATCTTAACTTTTTTTTTTATCAAAACTTTAGAATTTGCATCGTTATAACAGGCATTATTATAAAATTTTCATTGTGCAGTTTTTTTTCTCTGAATAACCTCAACATTTGTAACGCGCTGTATATTGTCGATTTATATTTACAACCAACAACCGGATTTTAATGACCATGTAATCACAGAATCGTTGAAGCGCTGAAAAATGATTTTTATACGCTCTTATTTATAGTTAAACAAAACGAACATGGTATTGAGCGAAACAGTTCGATGTGGGATGGTTTTGTAATGGTAATTTATTGATTTTATTTTATGCAAATTGAGTAATGCAATGTCGGTCGTATTTATAGATGCAATTAAAATCAAAATTGTTATCTATCGCATAAGTACTATCGGTTTTATATAGTCGTTCATTTATATAGGGAATTGATAATAAATATGTTATTTATCTAAAGGGCTAGCGGCATCACTATCGTTCGATTTACGGTTTACTAATGAGTCCTTTATCAGTGGATCATAGCACGTAATACAGATTTAGTGTTACAACAGAGGGAGGGAACCAACCAATGCGTTAACTCCAAGACAAACACAGGACTGAACCACTGAATTTTCGTGTATTCTCTGTCCCATACTATTGCCACCCTTATACAAATTATGCACTATTAAATTACAATTCACCACCTGACATTTATTACATTTATTTTAAAAATTATTTCAATTTATTTTTATTCCACTGAGAAAAGTTACTTTTGGGGTATTTTAATTCAGCCTTGTAATAAAGTGTAATATTTATTATTACAAATTGAGAATACAGTTGTATGCAGTTGCCTGCATGAAATATTAAAATTATAGATATTGTTTGGTGAAATATTTTATTTTCTTGCAGCAAAAATCTGTTAAAGCAGTATAAGAAAATCATCAAAATATAATTTTCTTTTAAAACATAATAATATTGTTTGTAAGCCTTGTCGTAGAGCAAGGAGTAATTCGAATATCCCGCTAAAACCTGGAATACGTACAGTACCTGGCCAAAATATCAGAGCCACCTTAAAATATTATAATTTTGTTAAAGTACTTAAACAAACTAACAGTTTATATGTAAAAAATTGTCAGCTTTGTTTTGACTATGTAAAGCATACTGTTTATGCAGATCTTACGAGGGAAAATAGAAAAGTTTCTAGAATGAGAAACACAACACCACTTTTTCGGGGCTTTTATCGCAATACATTTAGTCTAACGTTTTTCAAGACCTTTCATTCCTTCAGAAAAGTAAGAGTTATCAAAACCTTCCAAATGTTCATTTACAGCTTGATAATTTCATTATTCGATGAGAATTTCTTTCCAGCCAACCATTTCTTGAGGTTCGGAAATAGAAAAAAGTCCGAAGAGGCCAAATTTGGCGATTACTGTGCATGTTCAATTAATTGGAATCGTAATTCGTGCAGTTTCGTCATCGCAGTTGCCGATTTGTGAAATGGGGCATTGTCTTGGTGGAACAAGACTTTTTTCTTTGCCAAATGATACCTTTTGGCTTTGATTTCTTCCTTCATTCTGTCTAATAACGACGCAAAATACATGCCTGTTATTGTCCTCCCGTCTTGCAAGTAGCCGATGAAAATTATTCCTCGGGAATCCCAAAAGACGGTAGCCATCACCTTTCTAGCCGACGACATCGTCTTGGTCTTCTTTGGAGTTGGTTCACCGTGTACTGGTTCACCGCGTACGGTCCACTGCTTTGTGTTTTAGTCTTCGAAGTGAAGTGGTATATCCACGTTTATCTACGGTTACAAAACGTCTCAAAAAATCTACAGGATTACGCTTGAACATGTCTAGAGATCGCTGAGAAATGATCACACGAGCGACTGACAGCAAACGCTGCACCAATCTTGCACTGCGCTTTCTCATGTCCGAATGTTGATGTAAAGTGTAATGTGCACGGTGGTCAGATGATATGCTTACTGCCTCTGCTATCTCTCTTAACTTAACGGTGGCATATAACGGCGAGGAATCACATATACTTCGTCTAGTTCCCTTTTTATATCTTTGGCATTTAAAGCTTCAATAACAATGTTCAATGACTGCACGGAATTCGGTTTTATTCATGATTAAGAAAGGTGCTCGCACTACTGTTTACTCTTCTTTGCTAAATTAGACAGTAGTTATATATTAGATGGGACACTCAAAACATGACCGGTATCCACGCACAACGCCATCTTCCTACACTGTTTTATCACTAGAAGCGCCTATTGCCTTCCCCATAATGTGTAAACAATTGTCAAAACAATAATATGCAATTAAATTTATTAATTAAATTTCCCAACACTATAAAAACATTTTGATATGTCGTTTGCGCTGTTTCCATTGTTTGTTGGATTTTGCAAAACCGATGTTTGGGGGAGGGGGGGCAGGGAGGAAGCCCAAAAAACCAGAAATAAGAACGAATATCGTTAAATGTCAAGACCTTGCCCACTCTGCCCAAGAGCTTGTCCATCCCTGCCCGAGATCTTGCCCCCCCCCCCTGACCGAAAACTTGGCTACGCCCTTGACCTTTTACATGATAACCGCGATAGAAATGGCAGCACGAAAAATCGCAACAGCCGGAACTAGTCGAATAATACAGATGGAGAGCAAGATCGGCGATAGAGGAGTACCGCAAACTAAAAGAACTCAAAGCGGACAGGTTCCCCATATCACAGTAGCCGCCACGCTTGTACGGATTACAAAAAAGCCATAAACAAACTAGACATCCCTCTAAAGCTAGCAAGACTCCTACTGGATATGATAAAACCTATATCGGGAAATACCCAGTTCGCGATAAGAAACACGGAAGGAAAATTTCGTTAATCAAATCAATGATCTAAAATATTACAATCGGGAAATATTATGGTTAGCTTTGATGCCACCAGCTTGTTTACAAACATACCAACGGAACCCACCCTAGCGATAGAGGCCATCATAGAATTGATATCAACATATCAACCAGCTTGGGGAGGAATTCTATCAACAAGAATTTGAAATGGCATTGGGTTCATCGTTATCCCAGTTATGTATACATGGAAGAATTATAGCAAAGAGCAATCAACACCTATCATCTGAAACCAGTGTGGTTCAGATACGTCGACGATACCCTTGTTATATGGCCACACGGAGAACACATATTGGAAAGTTTCTTACATCATCTTAATAGCATAGAAGATATCATAACATTCATCTTGGAGGCACAAACAACTTACCGACTCTCCTGTGTAAATAAAAGGTTTACTTCTCTGATGTACACAATTTTATTTACGTAGACATGCTATAGGTTTTGCATCTGGGCGTTTGATTTATTTATGGAAAAATGATATTTCACTCAGCCAGCTGCATCAGTAATATTAATATCCCTACAATAATTCGCGATATTTCCTTAGTTTTTATTCGATTTTTATATGCCGGAACAATCAGTTATAATTTATTCCATTCTTAGCGTAACGCACTGTATATGTTTTGTCACCTTTTCTTATCTTTAATTGATGTACAAGTACTGAATGCTAATAAATAATACAAAGACGTTGAATTTTCTAACCCAAATAGTTCAGTAGAAAGTATGTATGAAATGCTATGTCTAAATAGGATTTTATTTATCATTGTCTCTATTGATTTTATTAGATTTTACTTGAAAGTATTCATAACTTTTCCATTTTATATGTATTAATGATCATTTTAAGTTGTACTAAATGCATTTTTGATACAAAATTGTTGAACGTTGAACACGTTTGAACACAGAAGGAAAAATCCGATTTTTTTTTTTGGTACAACAAAATTATAGTATTTATTGCTGATTATACAAGGTATGATGAAAATATGGTAAATGTTTAATAAACGAAAACATATTACAGTAATAGATATACTACTAGTAAGTCCACATAATTTTTAATGTTCCGACGATCACTACTAATTACAAAATTTAATACAAAATCTCATCACCGTTGACCTTAACAACTCCTTCAATTCGATTGGTATGATTTCCAATCGAAATCGTAACATTAGATATTACTATAAAGAAAGGTGTTTTCTCCCATAACATGTCACTGGGGTACCTTTTACCAATTTTTGAAAATGCTCCCTCATTCTGGATATCGTTTTCACGGGTTGTCTAGCACTTTTAATGTCGTTGTCATAGATGACTCGCCAAAGCATTTGACAATGTCTGCTACAGCTAATTATTCTAAATTCATATTCTTCCTAATTGTGTCAGACTATTTCCTCCATAATATGTTATTACCGCAATTAATCGTATTTTCTTCGAGGCGATTTTAATTTGTATGGTTTTCCAATAAGTTGTTTTTTTTTTTTTTTAGTCAGAAGTAATTTTATCCTGTATATTTACGAATTTATAAATAAATAGCAATTAGAACTTCTTGCAAAAATGGGAAACTATTAGACCTAAAAATGAATATTGTGCGAACCTTATGTGGCTAGGACTTGCGTCTCACCTTTCCAACTATATAATTTATTTCTCTCCGAAACATTAAGAAAATGGGGTAAAACGTTAAAATTAAACTATAAAAATATAGGCCACGTATATTATATGTTCAGGAAGCCCTCGCAAGAGTAGCAGTTTATTGTTAATAATTATTCCTTAACTTTGTCTTTAAACTTTCTTTATATCAGGCGCAGGTTTATTATATAATTTGCATTACGTGTAAAGCAGATTCATTTGAAAAAATGTTGTTCTCTGCTGAAATGGCAGCAAGTAGTTATTTTGTACAAGTGATCTACATACTTCAATTATATATATTGCTGTGACCTTCACATTAAATAAAAATAATAATGTTAAGAATTAGTTGAGTTGTTGAAAAAGAACATTAATTTTATCTTTAAAACGTTTATTTTAAGATTTAGGCATTACTCAAAACAAGTTACAATAAGTAAAATAGGTTGCGAACATTCAAGGGGCAATTCTATTACAAAAATGTATACGTTAGAATATATATATTAGGTTGAATAGGTACTAAAATTAGGCATAAAACAAACACAAAATAAATCAATGCATTCTATATTTTGTAGAAAAGGCAAGCATGAGATATGGTTTGAATATAAAGAGACAGAACCTAATTTCTTACAAGGCGTTAGAACAGCCTTAAACATTTTAAGAAATAGACCATTATTCAAAAACAAAAAGGTACTGAAAGTAAATAACAGAGAAAGAGTTATGTTAAAAGATGGAACAATAAAGAGAGTAAATCATTTAAATGCCATTAAATTGTATGAGCAAGGCCATATTAGGTATGCTCGAGACGAGAACACAATTTTAAATGAATAAATGTAAATTCAAACGTGCATAATGGTGCCAATAATTTAAATTAATTAAATTGGATGCTACTGTTGCAAAATAATTGTTGAAATATGTAGAACTATTATCCCAATGAATTCTATACTAGTTTATCAGCGCCCAAACTGCTTTGTTTTTATTTTTTGATTGCAAAATAAATCGTTTTTTTTATTCTTTTTCTTTTTCTATGAGATAAATTGTTTATAATATCTTTCATACTTGAGAAAATCAGTTTTAAATATAGGATTTTTTTACTCATGTCAGCTAAAAATGTACCTTTATTTTTTGCATCCAAAATTTCTTAATCATCTGTTGTTGTTGCCGTGACTAACGTGGTACTTACCTAAAGAAAAGCATGTACTTATATAGTAAGCAAATATCTCTAGGAAGTTTTCTTTACCTGGTAATTGTTAAGCAAAGTTAAGGAATTAATAGAAACTTTTTGTAAATGTAATCAGCAGCACTTAATTTGAGATTTAATTTTACATTCAAGAACTGACTAAAAAAGTGGCCGGACAAACAGTTATCCGAAGAAGATCCGATAATGTGGATTCTTTTTCGAAAAACTAGATCTATGCTGAGATTCCTCTAAAAAATGGTATTTCGTATATTAAATAAGCAGGTTTAAATCATTGGTTGTAAACCAAGATTTATACCAATTATTATTAAATTTAAAAATAAAAACTGCAATAATCTAATAAAAGTTAAATAATTAGTTTGAACCAAAACATGTTTTTTCCCCAACCTTGATTTACTTAAAAAGGTAAGAAGTAAGAATATTGGTAGTGAATAGTTCAAAAGTATATAAAATATATGCCAGACAATACATAAGTATTTATTCAATATATCGAAATAACAACTTTGTTAAATATAAACAGTGGATATAAGAAAAATAATATTACTTTAAATTTAAGTACCTGTAAAGTAGAAGTTATTAGTAGGATGTATAAAATATCTTTAAAGTTAATATGTGCTGCATAGAGTCTCTGTTATATAGCGATGTTTAAAACAAAGACTAAGCTGTGATTAACATGTGAACATTCCTGCAAACTTTGAGAATTATACGCCTGCTACCTTAATATTAATGTTATATTAAGTCTTTAGACAATTACAAAGGGCATATTAGTTCTAATGTGTTCATAACGTGTTAGAGCCTAATGAATTATGTACCATTTAACTCCTTGCATATATTTTTTAAACACCGTAAATTTAAACTGTTTTTATTTTATACAATTATTGTTGTAACAATAATTATAATAATATAAATGTAGTATTATTTTAATTAAGTGTTATTTCTTTTTGTTAGGTCAGATGAAGACGACCCAAGTGGAAGTAAATATACAAGAATGGAGGACGACAGTATTCAGGATAAGGAGAGATTTGCAAGGTATCTATCAACTCTATTATTATTAATTTTAATGGATAATTTGCGTTTTTTCATTTAATGTTGAAGAAGTAGTATATACAGTTTGAATTTATTTAATATATCAGTTCATATAAAAATGTATTTAAATGTGAAACTGTCGTTAAAAATAAAGTAAAAAGTAAGGAAAATATGTTTTTCTACAAACACTGATAAAAAAAAGCAGTTTTTAAAACACTACATAAATGAAATATTTTTTAACTAGTGTTAAAAGTAGAATGACAAGTCATTTGTCACAATGACGTTTAGGTAAAGATACCACAGAGTTAATCGCAATATTAATCAAAGAACGATTTTTATTCAACTGAATAATATTTACCTAATCGATGATATTTTTAGCTTCACTTTTTAATTAAATTCAAATTGAGATTTTATTAAATACCTACTACAAATTAAATAGGTGCCTTATTTAGAATAATTGGTATTGAATATAGAGTTAGAACAATTAGTAATGTGAGCCCATTTGAGAAAGCATCTTCAATTTCGATAGGAATTTCATCACATTGATTGGAACTCATATGTATTTCACTTTTGACAAGCATAATGTCACATTTTAGATTCCTCCGTAAATATCAGAGTAATTACTAGATTTTTTTAGGTACATTTTGAAATCATTAACAAGTTCGTGGGGTTGCTCAACTCGCTACGCTCGTTTCGCAATCTTCCCCACTCTCAAAATAAAATCTCAATCATTTCTCTCCTATGTAAATTATATGGTGTGTGTGAAAGTAAGAGAGTATTTCAAAGTATTTTAGTAAAGAGTGGCTACATAAATTGACTTTTTTAGTGTTAGGTATGATGTGTAAAATGTGTTCTAATGATTTACTATAGTTTAACACAGAAAATACTTGTATTTTTTCCAGATTTATAGATAATACAACACTGTGTTTAAAACAAACTGGTTGTTTTTATTTTTGAAAAATTTTATTTATACCTATCCAGTAAGTAATTTAATCTTTTCACATTTACATTCTTCAAAAGAACATGAAATTATAATTATCAAAGAATTTTACTGAACTTGTATATGCAAAACCTTTATTAAAATAACTTTCTATCCTGGATACAATTTAAATATTGTTTCTTCCTTGAAGTATATTGCTTTGTATTATTGATATAGTTGAGCTTGCAAGTTCATAAAGATTTTCAACAGAATAATGAAGAAAAAACAGTCACTGTTTGTTGTAAACACAAAGATATATTGTCTATAAATTTAAGAATACAAGTATTTTATGTGTTAAACTATAATGAATCGTTATAATACATTTCAAATGTCATACCTAACACCAAAAAAAGGTCAATCTATGTACACAACTTTTATAAACATTGAAATGGTCTCTTTTTAACTCCATATACTTGACACGCGATAAAAAGAAGACGTATCCATCCGGTTTGTTTGGATTGTGAACCTTGACTGAGGATAATAGTGACCTCAACAGGAAATAAATACTTACATACAGTAGACGCTGGATAACGTGAACTAATTCAAACCAAGTGTGTTCATATTATCGACCGTTTTCATTAGCAAGCATAATTTTATGAAGAAGCAAATTATTTAGACGAACGTTTCATAACACAATTAAAAAAACAAAAGTAATACCATTTTTAATGAGAAAAAAATAAACATCTATTTTAGGCTTTATAAATTTGCACTTTATAAATTTACGGATAACTAAAATATCCGATGTGATTGTTCGTTTCCTTCAACCCAATATAAAGCTTGGAAAAAAAACGTTTATAGCTTGCACTTCGGTCACTACCTACACTTCTAACTTAAATAGGAAGGTTTTTATCTTCCTCTTCATTTATATATTTAGTAAATCATTCGTCTGCAAATTGAGTACATATCATTTATGCATAAAACAAAGCACTTGTGCCGTTAGTCATCCGAGCGGTATACCGTAGTCGACAAATTTTAATTTCTGTTTACAGCTCTATACTAGCTATCTATCCCATGCAGAAGATGGCCTTATAATATGCAGCGTTGCCTGCTTTTCAACAGTGGTGGGAGAAGTCGGGGGATTTTCACATTTGATAGCAAACGTTTGCCGGGTGTACTTGGCAAGCAGCCACGCTATATGTTTGTGTTTACTTTATTTTGCCGTGCTGTTTTCTTCTTCTACTTTCGTACCAGAAATAAAAATTTGTCGACTACGGTATATATGTTTTAAATGAGTGAGTTTTTTTTTTACTTTTCTCATTATCATTGGCTTTATTTAATGTGAATCATTAGTACATACTAGTAACATTAGTCGTTGTTTTTTCCCCTTTTTAGCCAGAGCAAATTTTTAAAATGATACAGCATCTGTATTCTTCCACAACACTTTTCAACGCGCTATCATGTGCATTGTAAATTGGATTTTCTGTATTAATTATACTTTGAACGGTTGTATTAATTGTGATAGTGGTGATAATTTTTTACCAGATATAGTCAGCAGTCTAATTCCATATCTTATTTTGAATTGTTGTAAATATGAAATAAATTTCCCTCACTTTTTTATATAAAATTTTAGGCCCCTTCTTTTTAGTTATTTCTTCGATAACACAGGCATGGTTTTCCCGTTGTTATAACAACCATGATACAGACAATTTTTCATTCCAGACGCCTTACTATTTTTTAAAGTTTTCAGATTTCTCGCGCCTCTAAATGTATAGCACGTTCTTCGTAAAAGTATGTTGTTAAACACTTAAGTTTACAGATTATTACTTTTGATACTCCATATTTTTTTTGCTAGTCCTGTCACTGCCGTCAAGAGCTGCCTATAGTTGTGCATTTTGTGTTTAGAGTAGCCCCATGTTTCCATTACCCGAAGTTATGTTATGAAACATCGGCTGTATTTTTATTTGTTTGAATAAATAAAAGTAGACAAGAGAATCATTTAATATTCCAATCAAAACTTAAAATATATATGTAATTTCTATTATTACAGTATTCTTTTCTGTTTATTTCTTTATACAAGAGTAAACATTTATTCAAAACATGTAATTTTGAAATAATTTTAATAGTATAATTATTATAATTTATAGTTAATTACTGGTTGTATGCACATGACATTTTGAATAACTGTAATTACTGGATAAAATCATTAATATCAGTACTTTGCTCGATATCTTCGAGTATTTGTATATATAATAATATATTTTTAAATTCCTTAAAATTATGTTTATCGGTATACAGATTTATTTCATTAGCTAAGGAAAAGTAGGGATATATCTGGTTTATTTAGAGAATATATGTATGTATATTTGTATATATTTACACTTATATGTTGTACATACAAGATTAGTTTAATTTAATATCATGCTATTATGTACATATAAATGTCAATATGTGCATTTTGCAGTCAGAATGTTTCCTGTTTAAAAATTATTATATTTTTTTGCATGCATTCTGCGTTAAAATCTGAATTTTTTTTCTATTTTTGAATCTTTACTTTCAATGGCCGTTAGTCATTGTTTAGTATACAGGTTTGGCCTACGATTATCTTGCACGCGGCTTTCCCTATATAACACGAAAAGAGTTGCCAAACCGTACCTACCTAACAGCAACCTTTTTATTTTCTTAATTTAATGTATTTGTAACACTTATACATAAATTTTACCTTTCTGTTTCTGCACTACTTCTCCATATCAACTTTAACTATGTCATCATACACCCCCGTGCGCGCAATTTGTATAGAAAGGGGGTACACAGTTTTTTCTTCACGTATTAATATATAGATTATACAAAGTGTTGCATAATTTGATGGCCGACCATACATATAGTTTTTTAATGGAACAGCATGTTCAATTTTTAGTCAAAAAGTAAAAAGATAGTATATAGGCCTAAAATTCAAAGTTTTCTATGCACCACCAATTTTCTGGAAAATTCAGTGTTTTTATAAAATTATATTTCTCGATACCGACATATCAGATGGTCACAATTTTTGATAGTGTTCATAATAAAAGTTCTTCATATAAGCATATTTAATTTTGGTCCAATTTACACATGGTATGTGCAGAACACTGACTTAAAATTACGTGACACATTTGTGTCTCAAAGTCACCTTTCTAAAATGAAATAACCTGTATATCGCTTTATTTTTGAATTGCTTACTAAATTTCGCACTAAAAACATGTAATATGTTGTTGCATTGAAAGTGAACATTACTAGAGTTATTGTCATTTTTTGATATAATTTTACCAACTTTATGTTTTTTATTTGAATAGGCTTTAGTAGGCCATAATATTTGCTGCGAAATTGACAATTGAATGGAAAATTTATTGAAACGAATAAATATATAAATTGATATGTTTCCTTAGAGTTTAGTTGATTTAAGGGCTATTTAAATTAACATTTACTTGTATGGCAAAAAAGAAAAAAGTCAAAAATTAAACTAAAATGTCATTGGGTCTTATCATGAACTTAAATCCTAATTTGTAATAAGTTAACAAAAATCTCATTATTAATAGCGTGTATGCCCTCCTCTTGCAGCAATACATGCTGCTAATCTTCTTCGCATGCTTGAGATTAAGTTTCGGATCCTTTCTTGAGGTATCTGTTCCCATTCTTGAACAAGCATATTAGAGAGCTCCTCAAGTGTTACTGGCGGTCTCGGTGCGTTTTTAATTTTGTTGCCCAAGTGATCACAGATATGCTTAATAGGATTGAGATCAGGGTTTTTACCAATCCACTCCAACATTGGATATTTGCATATCTCAACAGAGCTGTGACAATGTTAGCTGTATGAGGTTTGGCATTGTCTTGCATAAAAATGAATCCATTGCCAAAATTTTCGGCAAATGGTTGAACATGGGGTACAATAATTTCGTCTGCATATCTCCTTGCTGTTAGCGACCCATTTCGTGTCAAAACTAATTCTGTACGACCGTTATATTTTATGTCAGCCCAAACCATTATAGACCCCCCAACCAAATTTATAAAATTCTCGAATGTTGCATGGTGCAAATCGCTCACCTGGTGTTCGTATGACACGAACACGGCGATCATTCCCGTTTAGGAGGAATCTGGACTCGTCCGAAAACAAAACGCAGTTCCGCTGACCCTCGTCCCAAACCTTGATGATTTCGAGAAAAGTTTAAACGATTTATTTTGTGCGTAGCTGTGGAAATTGGACCGGTTGCTGGTTTTCTAGCAGACAAGTTGACTTCTTTCAAGTCTTCTTACTGTTTTGGTCGAAATTTCTTTTCCAGTGGCAAATCGAAGATCACTTTTTAACTCACGAGATGTCACAAACCGTTTTCTTAAACTTTGAAGTTCGATAAAGCGATTTTTTGTGCGTGTTGTTTTTCTTTTAGCACCTTGTCCGCGTCTTCTTTTGAAACTACTAGTGCATCTGAACCGTGCTGCAGCCCTCTGTACCACAGATTTGTTTGTATTTAGAATTCCAGCAACTTCTCTTAGTGAATATCTTTCACGACGAAGAATAATCATTTGGGATACTTCTTCTGGTCTGCAATGGCGTCTAGGCATATTTAATTAACTTAATGTAAACAACTTCACTTTAACACGCTTTATTAATTAAATGACTTAAAAAGTTGTCAACAATTAGACCTTTTTGTTGACATTTCGTTTCATAGCAGCGAATGTCTTGCTATTGTTAATTATTTCATGGTACACTATTTGGATTATGTTTAATAAACGTCAGTTTATGACATGTTAAAAGCCTGTTAAAAATAACTTGTAAATTAGAAATGTTATTTCAAGTTTATTTGGTGGTCCCTTAATTTTGTCCACAAGTGTATGTAGAATATGGTACAAGAGGCTAATTTTGGAACTATACTAATTAATAACTTGATTTCTAGTAGATGCAGAAACAGGAAGTGTTACGTGAATGGATGAGTAATTAGTAAAACGGGGACTTTAAATAACAATAAATATGATTATTAAAATAGGTAAAAAGTATTTCAATGAGTTGCTGACGACTTATATATCTTAGTATTTGTCGATTATGTTCCTTTATAGCTTTATATGTGGTTACCGGTATACCTACTGTATAAAAATTTGCTTTTTCACGTATCCCTATAAAAAATCTAATTTTCTGATGTCCGAAAACAGAGCAGGCTAGAAAATAGGGCCTCCACGGCCACTTCCTTGAAGCATTTCTTTCAAATATTTCATACTTCTAGTATAGAATTCCTTGGCCTTCTTATTGCATCTACATACTACTGTCCGTTAAGACTACCTTCAAAGAAATGCGGGCCTATCATCCAATCACCCAATCACGAAAAATGCTTCCCCATACATTTATGCTACACCTATACTGATGATCTATTTATTAGTGAGGTAAGGGTTTTCATTTATTTGATTTTCTGTTGTTGCCGTAAGAATTCGATTTTCATCATTTATCACATATATAGGTTTCCGTGGTTTTGATTTAGCGATGCTACCAGTAGTAATAATGAAAGTCTCCATTCTTCTTCTAAAGGCATCTGCCCTGGGACATCTTCTCCCAAGGTAATGCCGCTCGAAAACTCTCTGGGTTAATAAATATTTTTTTTGACATTTCTTCAGTACAAAAATACCGTATTAAAGTAATATACGTACATGGAATTGGCAAAATTATACCTAAAAAAGACACTACCTCTGCAAAGGTTACTTTTAAAGTAATTCTTTACTTTTTGTTTGTTTTTGGTGTAAAGTGTTCTTAGTAGTCAATTCAAAAATGAATGAAACATGTCTGCATTAGGTCCTCTTATTATGAACAACGTTTCCAAAAATTGTGTCCATCTACGTCCATACGTCGTTTTCGAGCAAATATATTTTTTTAAAAACATTGAATATTGCACAAAAATGGTAATAAATCTATAACATTATGACTAAGAATTACACTGGTCAACAGTGAAATTGCTTCTTAGGTGAAAGTACCCAATCCTGAATGAATTCAACGTGCTGAACACGAATATCACATTGAAAAAAGTTGATTGGCTCACGTTCAAGAGATATTGACGTTTTGTCCATTGTATAGATGCTATTGCATAATGTAATGCAATTTAGTGAGAAATTACGAAATTTTGCGTCATATTGCATCACCCCTTCATGCAAAGAAGTTAATGCAGCATTTACTGTAAGTTTCCATTGAGAGTGTTGCGAAATTGATTGCGCAATATCAAGCAATAACTAATTATAGTTTATCTATAAATGGCCGACGTGACAGTTAACTCGTGCAATGTCCGTTCATTCGCGCATATTTTTCGAAGCTCTAGCATACATAAGTGATTGCTATAGTGTAAAGTAACTAAACAGTAGCAATGCCTCGTAACTGTGTTAATAGTGCAAATAACTTCTGTTATATTTGCGGAGAAGTGATATTTGCTGCACAGAAAAAGAACATCAGTGCAACAGTTAAGAAAGCGTATCATTTGTATTTTGGTTGCAAGATGGGCGACCAGGACAAAGACTGGGCCCCACACGTATGCTGCCGCACTTGTGCCGTAAATCTTTCACAGTGGCTTAATGGCAAAAGAAAGGCAATGCCATTTGCTGTGCCCATGATTTGGAGGGAGCCCACCAATCACGTTGACGACTGTTATTTCTTTATGGTACGACCAGCTTCTGGAGGCATCACCAAGAAGAAGAAGTGGACAGTTGAATACCCTAACATACCATCTGCTCTGCGACCTGTCTCTCATGGCGAAGGACTCCCAATTCCAGAACCTCCTACAGATTTTTCTATCAGTTCAGACGATGAGGATGGCCATGCGTCGGCGAGTTCTCCTCAACGTGGCAGTAAGGATGATGACTTTTCGTGCTTTGACGAAACATCTGCACCACATAAAATTACCCAGGATGAAATGAACGATCTTGTTCGCGATTTGGATCTGTCGAAAGGCAAAGCGGAGATACTGGCCTCAAGACTTCGACAGTGGAATCTTCTGGAACAGAATGTCCGAGTGACTTCATTTCGCACTCGCCATCAGCTCTTCGAATCTTTCTTTAAGAAAGAAGAAAGCCTTGTGTTCTGCTGCGATATTGATGGTCTACTACAAGCTCTCGGTATTGCACATGATCCCCACGAATGGCGGCTGTTTATAGACGCTTCAAAACTGAGCCTAAAGGCGGTTTTGTTGAATAATGGGAACCAGCTTCCATCCATACCTATTGCACATGCGGTCTACATGAAGGAGACTTACGGCAATCTAAAGCAGCTACTGGAGACGATTAACTACAGCAAGTATGGCTGGCAGATATGTTCTGACCTGAAGGTAGTATCTCTGTTGATGGGTTTGCAGCAGGGATATACAAAGTACTGCTGTTTTCTTTGTCTGTGGGACAGCAGAGCAATCGATTTGCACTACATCAAGAAAGACTGGCCTCCGAGAGCATTTTTTTAGCCTGGAGAAACGAATGTACAGCACCCACCATTGGCACAGCCACACAAAATCATCATTCCTCCTTTACACATCAAACTCGGTCTTTTCAAAAACTTGGTAAAAGCCATGGATAAGAATGGACCAGCATTCAAGTACCTGCATGACAAATTCCCTCGACTCAGTGAAGCCAAAATTAAAGAGGGCATCTTTGTGGGGCCTCAAATTAGACAGCTCTTCCGAGACCCCAAGTTTGAGGAACTTCTTCAAGGTAAAGAAAAACAGGTTTGGGATGCATTCTATCAAGTGGCAGCAAACTTCCTGGGGAATGACAAGGCAGAAAATTACAAGTGTCTGGTTGATTCCACTTAGATTTCTTTCCTGATAACTGCGGGCAGGTCAGCGATGAGCACGGCGAACGCATTCATCAGGACATTGCCACCATGGAGCAACGGTACCAAGGCAAATGGTCTACGTCAATGCTAGCTGACTATTGTTGGACAATCAGTAGAGATGCTCCACAAGTCCACTACAAACGGCAGGCCAAAAGAAGTCGAAAGCCGGAAGCAGACTAATGTTTTCTTACCATGTATTATAATATTGACATAAGTACACTTTTTCTGAAATATGCGTAAATGTTTTCTTACCATGTATTATAATATTGACATAAGTACACTTTTTCTGAAATATGCGTACATATTACAGAAAACCCGTAGCCAATTCAGCTTTTTCTTAGTCATTTTCGTGTTCAGCACATTGAATTCATTAAGAAATGACTATTTTCAGCTTGGAAGCATGAACTTTTCGAAAATTTGTTGCCCAGTGTTATAGGAGTGTTATAATATATCGGATGTTCCATTAAAAAAAACTGTAACTATCGTCAGCCATCAACTTACGAACCAGCCTGTATAATACAAAAAAAATATTGAAAGGTGCTCCCAATGAGCGGCTATCACAGGGGAAAAAACTGCTTCGAGGAATCTTTATTTTCATAAAAACACACAATCTACCTCTCAGCCTGTATATAGAGCGAAGAAATATAAGCAAGAACAAATTAACAAATATACAAAATAGAAACAAAGAAGTTCATTGAATATATTATTACAGTTCTTACTTAAGGAATGTAATAGGCTAAAACGACTAAATAATATCCTGTTATGTTTATATGTACTTATAAAGTGCATAGTTATACAGGGTGTCCAGAAACTCTCCTGACAAACGAAGACCGGAGATTCCTCAGATAATTTTAAGACAATTTAACCCAATTCACCCTAGTCCGAAAATGCTTCCTAAGGGAGCTAGAGCTCTTTGAAGATGGCGCCTTGTAATTAGTTTTTTTTTAATATCTCCCGAACACTTCTATTTAGAAAAACAAAAACTGGTATGCTTATTTATCCTCGAGATGAATCGATTCCATCAAGTGCGAATTTCTAGTACCGGTCATAGGCGTCCGTTTTGGGTAGGTAAACGGTTATTTTAACGCATAACTTTTTTGTCTTTAACTTTTAAGCATTTGTGACACTAGAATATTAAATTTTCAGGTATTCTAGTACTAAAAGGTACTCTTACTTTAAGTCGGTAGGATACACCGTTTTCTAGAAAAATCGATTTGAAAATTTTTCGTTTTTTCGTCATTTCATCTTTCGTCATTTCAACTTCGCGAACTGACAACAATGTGACAATTATTAAAAACGTAGGTTTTATTTCTGTTGGCAGTTCAGAGCGAACTAGTGCAAAAAATATTAAATTGAATTTTAATGACGAAAAAACGAAAAATTTTCAAATCGATTTTTCTAGAAAACGGTGTATCCTACCGACTTAAAGTAAGAGTACCTTTTAGTACTAGAATACCTGAAAATTTAATAATCTAGTGTCACAAATGCTTAAAAGTTAAAGACAAAAAAGTTATGCGTTAAAATAACCGTTTACCTACCCAAAACGGACGCCTATGACCTTAGGAAGCATTTTCGGACTAGGGTGAATTGGGTTAAATTGTCTTAAAATTATCTGAGGAATCTCCGGTCTTCGTTTGTCAGGAGAGTTTCTGGACACCCTGTATATTACTTTAATTTAAAAATAAAACCCTTAATTGGTTTAAGTCAAAAAATCGAGTTTATCTGTTTCTATTCCCTACTTTTAAACTGTGTCCTTTGTATATTACTGCTCTATATATGAATTAACAAGATGAAAATTTAATACTTTTAGCTATTATTTTTAAATTTCTTTTTTCCTATCGACTTACGTGACCCAATAATTTATTGTTGTCCACTTTATATTAAATGCAATAGGACAAAGTAAAGTAGAGCTGATAAAAAGGGAATACAATAAAAAAATAAATGACAGAGAAAATAGGTTTTACATTTTACTTTCAGTATCGAGTTCAAATAAAAGGTATGTAACCTTTATTAGTGTGGTGTAGCGCTCCTCTAGTCGGTCAGAAGCAAAACACCGCACCAACGTGGATTACGACACAAGGAAATGAGAGGATCACCGGCACCGTGCCGTAGAGCTGGATCTCGGGGCAGCGCGAAGAGGCAGAGGGGGGCACACACCAGCGTGGGAACTGCTGCCTGACGGTCGCCTCCCCCGCGGCTGGTCACGAGTCACGATTGCTCGAGAACACGAGGCTGATGCTCCCTTTTAATATAAGTTTCATCTACGACCTCCGCCATGCTCCCAGTCCACTGTAAATCAAATCTGTACCATCTCATGTCCTCCATTGCTTGGTCGCATTGTCTAAAATCTCTTTTTCTTGTACTTTTTTTTTTTTAGTAGTGGAAATCGCTTGTAATACGTTAGTAAATACGGTGCGATATGTTCATCTACATAGTTGCAATACTCGTCTTGAAGAATTTTCTTGATACTAACGTATAACTTCCAAATCTTACTGGAGTACAGTGACTCACAGAGGAAATAGAATGAATGCGAATTAAAAATGTATTTCGATAAAAAGATATTTCTGGTTTGGCAATGAATGTCGACAATATTAAGAGCGGCACCGCTGCGCAAAAGGCTAATAGATAGTAGGCAAAACATGTAAATTTTGTGACAATAAATAAAAGTTACCATTGAAAATTAGTGCCATTCTTTGTGATTTTTAAAAAGTGCATTATGTAGATTAGGTATTCTGTGAATAGCATCGCTTAATAATCTCAAATAATAAAATTACAAACACTTGAAGAACTGATGACATTTTCCTGAAATAATAGTAATAAAATGTGTCTATATCATTTGAAAACCTCGACATGGTCATCTCAAAGCGTTTTGTGAAAGATCAACGCAACAACCAATATATTAACGCCAATTACTATGTTTTTTTCATCAATATTTGGTGGTTTTTGTCTAGACTAAGGTAATTGGATTGCTTTTAATTGGAGCCTTGAGCATCAGATGGCGCTATTTCAAATTACAATGTTTAGAATAGCGCAAGATACTCGTAATTTAGATATGGTATCAATGAAGCTATTGTGTAGTTTTATAAATATGCTTATGGGCAGTTTATTTCTGTCGGCAAGTCGGCGTTCAAATGGCGCGCTCTTAATTGAGAGAGTTAGTAACCAAATTTATTCATGTAAGAGATTGCTTCAATTTTATTATCTACTGTACCTGGCGAATGAATAGAGCCACCTGAAAATAATAATTATAAGGTTATTTTCTTTTTTTGTCTCATATTCTTCATATCTCGTCACCTGGACTCTATCCGACAAATACTTTCGAAACCAATACAAGACAGTACCTCTGTAGGGCCGGTTTTACCAACTTCGATTAAAATACCAGTTAGCGTAAACATAGATTAAAACACAACTTAGTACAAGTTTGGGGTTTTCCAACATTGATTAAGAACGTCGTTAATTGAAGAAATTTTAACCGGTGTTTCGAGTACCTGATAAAATATTAAACAGTGATCAGTTATTATTAGTGATTTTTGCTATTATTGACAACGGTTATATTTTCATTTGCATTTGCTAGCTGTGTCAAAGTTTTTTTTTTTTGAATCAATGTATAACTATTTTCATCAGTAATTTAGTAACTATATTTCTTCTTCAATACATGAAATGAACAGTATAATTAACAATAAAAACATAATACTTATGTGTTAACTTTTAGATTACTATAGAAATATAATTAATTGATAACCACGAAATTCAATATCGTTTTTGATGAGAACGATTCAGTTTTGGAGGTTTTTTATGCTACTGCAATTCTGGAAATTGATCTCTATTCGTGAGGATCTTAAATATTCTTTGGCAATTTATTCTTGAGTTTTCTCTTTTCCCCATTGTAATTGCATTTAACAACAGCACGTTATTAAAACACCATTTTAGTTGAACAATATAGAAATTCTACAGAAACTGGCAGATACACGTTGATAGCTTTGATGAATAATGTACATTTGGGTGGAACGATAGTGAATTTTTTTTAGATTTTAATTTGGTAATAGTGGGGAATAGTTGCCTTTTCGGTTCAAAAAGAATTAAAAAGAAAATTGGTTGCAATACTAACTACAACATCTTGAGGTGCCGCAAAGAGCTTAAAGTTTGCAAAAAATTCGAAAATTGAAAAATTAATATTTCGTACATATAATGTTACAAAAGATGGTTTTAAATACATATAAGGGGTGTTTTTTGAAGGGGGAGAACGTTAAATTGGCAATACTGTGACAGTCGATTTGACAATTCTCGGTTTTTTTTTGGGTTAGTTTGGTTTGGCAATTCATCATGAATGACTCACGCCGGAGAAACGTTTGCAAATTGTTCAAATTTATTTTGAAAAACTTCAATTTGAATAATTTATCGGGCATTACGTGTATTTTATGGTGCTCATAATTGTAAATCAGAGCGATTGATTCGAGGAACTATGGATTGTTTTCGCAATACGTTCACTTTAAACGATAATACGCATCCCGTAAGACGTCGTACACAACAGGTTGATGCTTTGCAGCGTAGTGTTGATGATGATCCAAATGCGTCAATTCGTCATCCAGTTCAACAATTAAACTTGTGTACAACAAATTTATAGAAAATTTTGGGTAGCAAGACGTATTTTGTACAGAAAGTGAAGCCACACGATCATCGTTCGCGTCGTACATTTGGTGAATGGGCCGAAGAAAACATTGCTGTTGATTCACAATTTCATTTGAAAATTTTGTTCAGTGATTGTTTGATTATTTGACGGCATTAGACTAGTTTCTCTGGGAATATGGAAAGTCGCATGTCTATGCCGATAAACTAGAAATAATTGAGCAGTTGGAAGCCACCATTCGATGCGTTATTGCCGAAATACTGCATGATTAACTCTGAAAAGTGTGGGAAAATTGGACCTCCAGATTACGCCATGTACGCACCAGCCGCGACGACCTCATGCCCAAAATCATATTCAAAATATAATAATAAAAAAATATATTTTCTAATGTTAAATTTTGTATTTCTTACTTCTGTATCCTTAATGATTACAAATGTTACAGCTGCAAAATGTTTGTTTCTACTTCATTGCCATATTAAACTGTTTTTTGGTATTAAATTTTGGCATACTCACACGTGAGTCAATTTTTGCTCTTAGGTATCCTTCTCAACCACAGACATTTTGAGCCGATTCGGTCGGCAATTTCACATCTCTTTCCACTGCTTCCGTGTGACAAGGAAGCCGGAGAAAGTCGATAGCTGGGTCCACTTTACTATTTGGTTTAGCTTCGAATGCCTTCCCTATAAAGTCTTTGGAGAGAGTTACTGGACACATGTTTTAACAAGAGGGGTTCAGTTACGTCATATTCAGGCCATGAGATGATGTCGATGTAATCTTTTGCATCGTAGTTTATCTTTGGAACTTTAAATTTCCTAACTCCGCCTCTAGTTTCTCTTCTTGTTTTTAAAACACGTCGTAAACCAATTTCTTTTTGAATTTTGCGTTTATCACATAGTATGGACAAAGGGAGATTATCCTGAACAGCAAAGTACCCATATCTTTGAAGAACCGGGTTTTAAACAGATGTTTGGAACCATAAGTACTTAACTTAATATTAAACCACACAGGCGCATACACTTTCACAATGTACTCAGGCAGAGTTTTAAGATTTTCAGTAGGATTTTCAGTTGCCACGTACAATCTAAGCACGCGGTTGGCTAATGTCAACCACCTGAAGGGCAAGGATCTTACTTCGTTGGACATATCATGTAGAGTTTAATTAGTGGTGCAGTGGCTTTTCCAAATTCCTTTTGGTGTTCTGCGTTAGAATTTGGTATGGAGCCCTAATAAACTTCAAAATTTATAAGGTATCCACTTTTAGAATTTTGGCTCCATACCTTATATCCAAATCGAATTGGTTTGCCACGGATGTACTGTTTGCATTCGTGACGCCCATAATACTCAATCATGCTCTCATCATACACAATTTCCTTGTTGGGTATGTAATATGTCAAAAAGTTCTCTTTTATTTTTTTTTATCAGAGGTCTAAATTTCGTCATCTTGTCAAAAGATCAAGGTCTGTGTTATCCGCGCAATGAAGAAATCTTATAATCTGAATGAATCGATCTCGTCGCATGGAATTGTAAACCACTGTATTTCTCATATCCTCCCCTAAATCCCAGGAGCTTTTCTTGGATGGCTTTTTATCATAACTAGAGACAATTAGGATAGCTAAAAAGCACTTCATTTCTTCCGGCGATATTTTCGGATCAGGACAATTTATGAACAAAGCATATCTACTGCTTTCTAGGACTAACAGTTGTATAACTTCTTCGTTCACAAATAATTCAAATAGTTGTAGTGGCAACATATTTCTGTACTGTGTGTAATTATTTTCAGGAAATATTCTGCTGTTTTCATTGGGCAAATCCTGACTTTTAAGCCATTTATATGACCGTGGTTTTTTATTTAAGAAGTGGCTGAGGGGTATGTCATCTTTGTCATCATCAATACACCCAATCCGTTTACCTTTGACTATAACAATTTCTGCAGGAGCCTGTAATTGCCTTCCTGTTAAGTTACACAGATTGTAGAGTGTCATTTTCAAAATCTTCCCAAAAATCTTCAGATTCCAATAAATCAGCAATTTCTTGCGCAGTTAATCTAAAAATAACCAACAGCTATATTCTATCACAAATTTATAATGCAAGTATTGTAGGAGACTAGAGTGCCATATACCGATAGGTCCTGCTCGGAACGGGCCATAGTCAGCACACATAGCATTACGTCCATACGTATATTGTTGCTTATGTATGGCCCGTTCCGAGCTGGACCTATCGGTATAGAACGTCAACAAAAACACCTTATTTAGATAAAAATTAATTTCTAATATCAATGAATTAGTATGTAGGACGGTGGTCTGAATATTTTGCATTAAACAAACCGGATACTTCCTGCTATTTTCTCGCATTCTTGCTGCATACGATGAAAATTAATATTTCTATCCGTTATATCGTACTATATACAGGCTGTTTAAAAAAGATGCGGCAATATTAGAGGGGTTGATTGTCCAGGCCATTTTATACAAAAAAGTTTATAATAAACAAGGTCCGCAAACGCTTCGTTGCCGATTTACAGCGTGTTGAAGTTTAATTAAAAGAAACAGTAAAAATTAGATTTCTCCAAGACGGCATTAAAGATCATAATGAAATTTTAGGCGTGTTATTTTTCAAGAAAAAAATAGGACGCCGCTGATTTCTCTAAAAATAAAAATATGTTTCTATTCGTTGTTCAATTGTGAAGAAAAAAAGCTCTCTTAACTTTTTATCGTACGACGTAACGTTTAAAAAAAACACATTTTAGTGCATGTACATTTATTACAGAATTTTTTTTATTTCTGTAATAAATGTACATGCACTAAAATGTGTCTTTTTTACTAAAAAACGGTACGTCGTATGATAGAAAGTTAAGAGAGCTTTTTTCTTTTTTTCTTTTTGTATATGTATGTAATTATTGCATTAGCTGTTTCATTTTTCATAATATTTTTGTATTTTTCATAATATTTTTGTATTTTTCAATAGCAGTAAGTGCCTAAAAAGCAATAAATTTGTTTCAGTATCACTCAAGTTAGTTGCACTTTGTTATTTATTAATTCACAACAAAAAAATTATGTGTGCTATTACGTATACACAAATTTCCGAATGGTATTCACAAAATAAATGCCTACAGTTTATTTACTAAAATGAAATGTCTAATTATACAGGATAAGTATAATCTTTTAACAAAATAAAATAAAGGCAAAAAACACAAAAACAAATTTAAATGTAGAAAATATACTCATTTAGATCAAATGCACTAGCAAATATGTTACCAACTTTGCACAATAAATATTTAAACACTATACCTATAGATAAGTTAACAGAGTATTTTAATCAGAGTTGGAAAAACGGGCACTTTTTCTATATCTACGTAATTTAAACAACACTCTCCGTCGATTAATAGCTTCGAACGTTCTTTATAAACCAAGCGATAATGGCAGAAACCTTATTATTTTTTTCAATATCCTCTTTCCAATCTGTTAATACGAAAAAATCAGTAATGTTTTACATTGGTATGACTTTTTCGAAGCCCCAATTGGTGACATATGACGCCACCTCCTTACGTCCTACCTCACGGCAGATAGTCGGCACCTCTGCGTAAGCCCCATTAACATGTCGAAATTTTGAACATTTCTTGGTATTATTCACTTTAGGACTTCCTGTTAGTTTTGTAGTTTTCAAAAGTTTCAGGAAGGTTCCTCTTTGACGTAATTGATTTATTACGTTTAATAATGCATGTCCAATAAATATTTTCTATTAACGACATCGTTTTGCTAATTTATATTGCCAGATTATATTTAAATTTAAATAAAATTCTTGACAGTATAAAAAATTTTGACTGTGTGGTATTTTTGTTGCACAAGTAAATATTTAAATTGAGATTGCACGCGAGCTTGCTTGTAAAGTTCATGTTAAGTATGTGAAATTATGATTTATTATTAAATCGAAAATGACATCCACATACAATCATCACCATTAGAAGACAAAAAGTAATACATCCCACCCATTTCAGTACGTGATCGATATCATACACAAGGTCGCTCATTTACGAGCCCCTTTTGGCTAATTGATATAATATATTTACGTTTTAATTTTTCTATCTTCATTTCACCATTGGGTAATATTAATGAATTTGTAGTGTATGTGCATTGTTATGATAATTTATAAAACATGTGCAGGTATTTCTTTATTTATTTATAAATTAAAAAATAATGGACACAAATAAAGGAGAAATTAACTTTCAAAATATAGAATGTAATTAATTACATTCAAAATTAAAGAGTTTTTTAATATTGATACCAATACAGAAAAGATTTTTAAATTAAAACAATTTAACGTTTTTATTTCTAGTTTATCACTCCTGAAATACATACATTACATTTATATTCTAGCTCTAGTCATAATTATATATAGGGTCATACACTCCCTTAGGAATTGTGACCGCTCATTTCGCATTTGAGCTCTAGCAACTCTATTCTTGTGGTGTGTTACTCCACCGTTTTTACATTATTGCCTTAGTCTAATCTGTTATTTCACTTTGTTTTCTCAGTTATCCTCCTCCACGCATTTCGGTCCTGGACCCTGCACCACTAATCCCGTATCTTCATTTTCTTAATATCCTCTGTCACCTGATCTTCAAATCATCTCTGTTTTTCCTGTTCCACATTTGTCATGGTCATTGTCTCTGTCCCATAATTCGCTACTGATCGGATTGCTGCTACCCTCAATAAGCTCTATGTCCTCTCTGCACTCTATGATCTATCTCCATGTTTCTGTCATTCTCACTGTTTATCATTGCTCCTAAATACTTAAAGTTTTCAACTATTTCGAAATCGTAAATTCCTATTTTTACTTTCTAAATGTATTTACTTTTTCCTTGGTTTATTGTTAGGCCTTTTTTTTTGCTGCTTGATCAATTTTTTGAATTGCTTCTTCCAGGTTTTCTCCTGTCTCTAGCTAGTATACTGAAATCGTTCGCGTATGGAACTGCTTGTATCGTCTTATTAATATCGTCATAATTACAATCAAAAATGTTTTGTTTTCTCTTGTGGATTTGGAAAAAATATATTTTAAAAAAGTCGCATTACACTCTAAAATCTTGTTTGTCAATATCCCTTCTACAAGAGATTTGTAATTTGGGTGTCGTTTGTTTCCAAGAAAACGGTAACCATTAATTTGAATGATTTCCTGGCTTTCATCCGTTTACTTACATTTTGCTTTCAAAATTTCGACCTTTCTTCATTTTTCTGATTTGGGTCTTATAAATACACCTCTCTTCAGCTTTCGTTCGGCTATACCTGCAAAGTGTTTAGAAAAGTATTTGAAATATTCTCCACCTTATTGACTATTGTAAGTTCATTAGAAGCTCTGTAATATCCCAGACAGGAGATATTAACTAAAATAAATTACATATACGAATTCCTCCTTTTTACCAGCGTTTTTATTTTATTTTACTATTAATAATGAATGAAAAAGTGAAAAAAATATTAACAACAAAGACAATACTTTAAAATTTTATACAAAATCTTCTAAAACACCTATATTTTAAATTTCTTTGTACTATGATTTACTATATTATCAAAGATTGGATGGTAAAATTATTATTGACGGCCTAAGTCTTTAAAATACCGCCCGTCGTTTTTAATGTACGCTTGCAACCTCTGCCACGTGCATACAAGAGAAATTTTGCCACCGTTATGTTTTTTACTACTGCAGTAGTTCTTTCTATGATATTTTATCTGTTTGTAGGCCTGTTTGCAAAAAATGTCCTTAGCCCTCCCCCATAACTAAAACTCTAGCACAGTGAGATATGGAGACCTAGCTGGCCAGGGAAATCCACCTGACAGGAGATATCTGATCTATGAATTTTCCCGCAAAATGTGCTGGGCACCCATCATGCTGAAAAAACATTCACTTTCTAATAGAAGGAGCAGCTCATTCATTGTAAGATTTTAATAAACTTCTTCAGTGACAGGTCGGCTAAAGAAAACGGGTCTAATAATTTTGGCCCCTAGAATGTCGAATCACAAGTTTACTTCTCTTGGGCCTTCATACTTGAAAAAATTTTGACCGGAAGCAATATGCCTAGTTTCTGAGATGTAGTGATATGGACCTGTGAACTATAAGTCTGGCGACCAGCGATGTAAAATTACCGTAATTTATATTTCTCGTAAATTACCGTGGAAAATTACTGTTATTTTGAGAATTACCATGGTAATTTACTCAAAAATGGTAAATTACGCAAGAATAAAAATGGGAAAGTACTGCTCTTTCCCATTTTTATTCTTGCGTAATTTACCGCGGTAATTTACCAAAAATATAAATTACGGTAATTTTACATCAATGAATGTCATACAAACGGCTGATTCACGGGCTTTTACATCTGCTAGAAAGGGACTTCCCCAATTACCTAGTGTGCAATGTCATACGTGTACATAGATGATGTTTTACTCTGTTTGTAATTTACGGAAATTTTATGTGGTAATTTAGCGTAAATGACGGTAATTAATTCGGTAATATTTACCGACTTACATCACTGCTGGCGACCGCCCTTGCCAGTTGAGACTATTTAGCTGCAGCATGCAAATCGACATTGTCTTCCTGAGATGTGGTATTATTTAGACTGAACTTCGTGAATATAATGTTTAGCTGTTAAATAGCCTCGAAGTAGTCGAATAGTCCTACTTCCTATGCTAATTCCATCTCAAAATATCCATGCACCTAGAGTAACGATAACCCAGTCAACATCAGCAAGCAAAGCGTTAGTACTGTCAGTATTTCAAAGTAGTTTGATATTAATTAAACTTAGACAAGCGCATGCCCATTAGAAAAGTCGAAAATTTTGGAATAACTATCACAAATTATGTAACACTAATCAAAAATTGCATTCGGTTTAAAAATAGATAATACGTTATAATTAAAGCTGGGATTATTAGAAAATGCATATTTTTTATTTATAATATTGTAGCGTTTTCGGGGTCGAAGCAAACAACATATAAAACTGTTTTGAAACAGTCTGTATATTTACACACTTAAAACTAATCACAATATAAAAATATAAAATAAATATATCGCACTTAAAACTACTACAAACAAATTAACACACGTATGTATATCTATCACTACTATTTATGTCTGTAATATTTATTTACTTCTTGGACTATAATAAAACTGCACTACTTTATTTATGTTTATTTGAACTGTACTAATACTATTCAACGAATTAATTCTTTCTGGGCACCGGCCGCTTTTGTATCGGCATATAAGACTCTAGAGATATACGCGAAACCTCTCGCTTCATTCTCGATGGCCCGAGAGAAGAACTACACTTTCTGTCGCTTACGCATTACATATGTGTGGATGATTTATGACTTATTTACGGTGCGTCGCGCCGATGTTTACTTTTCTTTTGTGGACTTATTTCATTACAATATTTTTACCAGATTTCTTGCAGATCTATACGGATCACGTAAATAGAAAGCATTTGCGACTACTTTTGTTTAGCATATCTTGAATCTAAACACTGCTTTGAACATATTTTATATAAAATTGCATATTTGCACATATTTTATAATTTAATTTTAAAGTACGCCGTAAACAAATTATAAAATCATTTATGCATAATATATCAAAATTACACTAACAAGTCCGCAAGAGCATTTCCTTACAGTGGGAATTCCCAGATTTGTGTTTATTAAGTCCGGGAAGTTCCAGTGGATCTACGAGCACTGACGTTGACCTTATAGGTCATATTGTCAGTTCCGCTTCGTTAGTTCTCAAAAGTATATGGACACGTAATTTTACCTTATTATTTTTGATATGTCGATATCATATTCACATGTGTAGTCGATCTGGGTAAAAGATTGTCCTGAATTTTGTATAGATAATGGCAGAGTGTTTTGTAAATACTGCAGTAAAATTGTAAATTTATATTTGTTTACGTTTAATTTAATATTTTAATACCTGCTATTAATTATTTTAGATTCGATGTGATAAAAAATGTCAATTAACGCGGCATGTAAGAACTGATAATTTCCATCATCACTTGTGTAATGCCTTCTTAAGTTCAAACATTCCGTTTTCGAAGTTGAATAATTCAACGTTTAAATTTTTTTTATAGTCGCTCTACTACAAGAAAAAAGTATGTTAGTCTACTATCTTGAAAATTAAGGAAACAATAGGTGAAAATTATATTTATTTCGTAGTCCATGAGACAACAGACAGTTGTGGACGTTATATTGCCAACTTATTGATTGGCATTTTAAATAAAAATTGCGCCGGTCAATTCATTTTAATTGGTACAGAAGAATTGGAGAAAACAACAACTATAACCAGATTTATAAACGATAGTTTTATTTGCCGAATGCTGTTCCAAATGACAAGGTATTATTGATGTTATCGGATGCTGCGACATATATGGTGAAGTCAGCACAGAAATTGAAGATTTTTTATCCAAATCTGATGCACGTAACATGTTTGGTCCATGCTGTTAACAGAGAAGCAGATATTAATTCATTGCTCATTTTGACAAGAAAAAGTATTTATTAAAGCACCGCTGAGGGTTCAAGCATACAAAGATAACTTACCTGACCTGGCACTATCACCACAGCTCATAACTCAATAACAAGATGGGACACGTGGCTTGATGCCGCTGTATTTTATGCAAATACCTTTGATCAGATAAGAGAATTTATTCTCCCTTTTTCTAACGATTCCATATCAATTGCAGATTGTAAAGATCTACTTAATAAACCGCAAATGTGCCAAGAGTTAGCTTTTATCAAAGCAAACAATGGTTTTATTAGTGAAACACTATACGAAAACTTAAAACTCAAGGTGTTGAACTCAGTGAATCGATAGAATTGATTCGAAGTTTCAAGAATAAAATTTATAATGTGAGAGGAACCATAGAAGAGCGGTTCAAAATTAAATTAACACAAGTTCTAAAGAAAAACAAGGGTTTTTATCAGCTTAGTAGAATATCCAGTTTGTTGCAAGGAAACTACGATGAAACTATTGAGATGAGTCCATCAATTATTTGCAAATTTAAGTAGACGCCAATTACATCAGTTGACCTAGAGCGAAACTTTTCAGCATTCGATCATTTTTAGTTGAGAATTTAGAAAAACATTTAATTGTAAATGTTTACAATTCTATACAAAGATAAATAAATATAAATACAAAGAGTTACATTGTTTAGCTTAAATTTTAGTTTCAAAAATATTTAATGTAGACATTATATATGTTTCACCACACTGTGGCTTCATTAGGTGATGAAAATATACAAATTCAATGTCTGTTACAATGTCACTTATAAATACAGAAAATAGATGACACAATTATTGTTGTTAGGTAGGGGTATTCAGTTACAGTTTTAAATTTAGTAGGGGGGAGCTATTTAGGTCCAATTGATCGTTTAATATTATACCTATTTTACTAAATTTATTTATTTATTTCTAGACTTTCCAGTAAGTTAAGTAAAATAGGTATAATATTAAACTATCAGTTGGGCCTAAATAGCTCCCCCCCTACTAAATTTAAAACTGTAACTGAATACCCCTACCTAACAACAATAATTGTGTCATCTATTTTCTGTATTTATAAGTGCCATTGTAACAGAAATTGAATTTGTATATTTTCATCACCTGATGAAGCCACAGTGTGGTGAAACATATTGCCGTAGTCTCTTGCATATTAATAAGATAATAGTAATAGCATTAAGATTTAATTTAAGTATATAAAATATAAAAGAGACAATAATAATAAGTTTTATTGTATTCCAAGATTTAACATGAGTATATTAAGTTGCATACATTTTAAAGTGAGAAAACATAGACATAAAAATGAATTTATATTTACAATTTAGATATGAAACAGGTATAAAATAAAAGACCAGATAAAATTTAAGATATATATATTTCTTTTATAGAAAAGAGAAACAAGATGTATGGTTTGTGTATAATGAAAAACAACCTGACTTTATAAAATGCGTGAGAATTGCACTGAACATTTTAAATAATGGACCGTTGATTAAAAATAAAAAAGAAATTAAAGCGAATAACCGAGAAAGGGTTATGCTTAAGGATGGAAGTGTGATAAGAATTAGTCATCTAAATGCAATAAGATTGTATGAAGAAAACAAAATCCGATATGCACGGGAGAAGAATATAATTGAATAAATTATGTAAACGTGAGAACGTGCATAAGGTAATAAAACTTTATTAAATAAATCATGCAAAAAGATTAAAAATTTACCTTAACTTATGACTATATAAGTAAATAAATAAAAAAAAGATATAAATAAAGATATTCTGAGACCATACAATCTGCAGTAGTGTTTTTATAAACGACAGCTGGCAATAATAAAATACATTCATGAATTCGTCTATGTAGTACTATGTTTCATAAGCTGTAGAAGGTTTTGTACGGTTTTGATGACCTACAAAAAGAAAATATAATGTAAACTTGGTTTGTAGTTTATTACAGATAAATATATCACCGTTGGAAAAGTCCTGGATAGAGGGAAGCACTGAAGGGGCAAACCAAATGGATCATGGTAGTACAAGTAATCTTATTAAAAGAATACCTGTTATTTACAATGTATTTCCAATATTGCCGAGAGCTGGACATAAAACAAAAATAAGAATTGTGTTAGCCAATGGAAAGAGGAAATATGTGGCAAATAGTAAAGAAGGTAATAAATTCATAAACAAATATAAAGAAGAATTATATTAATACAAATATACCTACGTTGGAGAAATGCTGGACAATTTGTGAGAAACTTTTAAAGTGCAAACGGACAATTCTCGGGGTGTTGACATTTGGAAGTGAGGGAACTGTCAAAAGACAACAAGTGCGTGTGTGTGTGTGTTCGAATCACAACGGCAACCTGAAAAGCAAAGAGCTCACTGAAGACGCAGGGTGACAACTCAAATGGTAGTTTCTGAGGATGGCGTTGAGAGAGGTCACGTGTTTTCCCGGGGATATAAATTGAAAACAAGAATCGACAAGATTCATTCATTCATTGATTGATTCACGGATTAGCTGGTTATCTGAAAAGAGAATAACAGTAACTTAAAATCGTAGGGTTAGATACACCACGATTCATATTTATTTCTTTTGTATTAGCGTATTAATTTTTATTTGCATTTAAGTTTCATTCATTTATTTTCTTTGGTTAATTGTCTTTGTATTTTTTTTAAAAATAATGGAGATACAAATGGCAGAATTTGTGAAGTTTTTCAATGATTCAAAGTAAGTTTGATACAAAGAGTTATCAATGTGGCTATGCGTGTATTGAAATGTAACGTGCAAATGTATATTCAATATAACGTTGTGCAACAGGGATAATAAATGTTTTCTTGTAATAGTAATAAGTATTTATTAGTTTCAAGTTTACAAAAATGAAATTATTAATGGTGTTGGGTATTAAGAGGATATAGCGTGCAAATGTATATTTTCTGGCACTCAATTAGGCATCATTAATGTTTACAATAATTTTTGATTATAAATTAATGACTTAAAATTAAATTTTTAATAAGGAAAGTGTTTCTGGGTAGCGGACTCTGAGATGCTAGATATAACACGTGCGAATGGTTATAGATAGTAATCAGATTCAAGCTTTTTCTCTGAACATTGACCATTGCGATGTTCTAAGTTTGTCAGAGCATTACGTGCGAATATAATGTCTCTGATGGAATAGAACTAGCATAAAATGTAAATAGTATACAAAAGTTAATTGAATTTTATTTGTTTTGAAACAGGAAAATATTTTAGATTTCTATTTGATTAAGTATAAGAAAAATATATTCGTACCATAAAAACGTTACAACCTAGAACAAGGTACAAACGTTTTCTTTTAATTATGTTTCTTTTAAATAAAATGGTGAATATAGTATAGCGATGCTATCTATTATGTAATAAATGTTAAATAAATTATACGATTATGTTTTATATGGTTTCTGGTTTTCATTTAAATAAGCTATAACCTTATCCCAATCAAAAGTAAAACAAGAGATTTGACGAGAGAGGAGAAATTTAGATACACTGATAGAATTCACGTATACTTATAAAGTACGTGCTGTTAAGATAAATAAAATATACATTAAGGATAATAAAAATTATCATCATCTTTATTATTTATGTTGCTGGAACAGCACACAACATAATTTATTTGGCAAAGCCTAATGTATGGCAATACTACAATTATCATATTCCAAATAGTCATGTTGCCACAGCAATATGTAGTGTCTACATTAAATATTTTTGAAACTAAAATTTGTGTATTTTACTTATTAATTATTAAAATGAAGTTTCAACAAGTAACTCTCTAATCAATCAGTTATTGTTTAGCTTACTTATTCTTATTATTATTGTATTTTCTAAATTTCGATAAAATAATGATCTCTAGTACATATTTGTAGTGTCTCTAAATTTATATTGACATTTAATATTTTGACAATAATTTAGTTGTGTAAGTTTTACATATTTTTGCATATTTTAATAAAAGTTTTGCATATTTTCATCGAATTTTGGAAACATGTATGCGCATATAATACAGTTTCCGTGTGAATATAATTCCCAGCTTTAGTTATAATCATCGATGCCTTTCATGCTTTTTATAGCGTCTAGTGTACTTCTACCATTACTATCAGTTATTAATAGAAATTTCGCTTTCCTGTTTTTCTCGGCAGGTAATATAATGCTTGGCTTACTATTTTTGTCGAAAGGCAATACAATTTCAAGTTTTATATTTTCATCGACTAGGTTTTTAATTTTCTCAACATTCCATGACGTGCTTTTACGTATAATGTAAATAGCCGCGTAAGAAAAGCTTATATGAAGGGGAGATTATTTTTCTATTCCCGTATAATGTATCTGCATATACCAAATGTATAATGATTTGATTAGTTTCATTGCTATATCGATTTGTCTGAAAAATAAAACTGGGAACAATAATAAAATGAAATGCGAAAGACAGGAAAGAAGGTAAAATTGACGGCGAACGCTCATAACAAGAAAATGCGAACCTTTAATATGGGTCTGTATCGAGAAAGCGAGAAACTCAAATCGAGGAAGACGCTTTGAGTCCGGATTGTAAGGCAAAACGAGGGAAGGTATCGGGTCTAGCGTTGCCCGCCGTCCGACCAATTGCTGGGCTATTATGTGCCTCTGTAATCTCTATTACGGCCATTAGTTCGTCGGCTCTTCCACCGGTCCCACGTCCAGTAACCAAGATAATCATTATTATTTAGCGTACCGTCAATTATTGATTATTTACCACAATCATGTTACGGTCCAATTCGGTGTTGCTGCACTATGCGTTGCTGTCAAAACAACAACACACCACGCTGACTGTTTCTATTATTATTACAAAGCCATAGCACCTGCATCACCAATATTGTAATCATCTTAGGCCTTACTTCAATCGTAATACTAATAATAACAATCATTTCACCTGTAATAAACGTATACTATTACTATTATCATAGTGCTGCAGGAGTGTTAAGAATACGAATAATTTATGCCTTTCATTCAATTCAATTCAACTCGAGGATACCTACAAAATATTTGGAAGGACAGAAGAACCTTTAACACGAAATCATTACAGAAATATTAATATACCCCACCATCAACATCTTTACTACATACACCAAAGTTAATAAAAACAAGTTTATCCTTACACTAAAATAGCAAAAAACCCGTTAGGCAAATATAAAAGAGAAGTTACAAAAACATTTAAAACGTGCACTAAATTAATAGATCAGAAAATTTACTTAAAAGTCAAACCCTTTAAAATACCCGGGAATATACAAAATCGATTGTAATAATTGCAATAAAGTGTATATTGGAAAAACAAAAAGAAACGCAGAAATTAGGGCATCAGAACATTTGTATCATTTGAAAAATCATAATAGTGATAAATCAACTTAAGCGTATCATTTTGTAAACACAGGACATACACTTTCAATCGATAATGTACAAGTAATCAAAAGAGCTGGATGTAAAAATTTAAATATGTGGGAAAGTATTTATATGAAGAAATTTAAAAACAACTTATTAAACACAGATGTATCTCCACTTAGTCAGAGCTTCCTAGAATTCATACCACCCTTACACATTCAGTAAACACCCACCATAGTTTAGAATATTACTGTAATAAAATTACGGTTAGATTTCATCAATTTTGTTGTAAACTTTGTTTGTTTATAAAAAAAAATCCGGGTTTTTCTTTTAAATCGATTTTTTAACCAATTGATTTGATTTTTATTATTTTAGTACATACATTCAGCGATAACATTCGGTGGGCACAAGGCGATTTATGAATAAACTATACATTTTAATTATATTTATTTAACAAATTACAATAACTGACATATTTGAGAAAAAACTTAATAAAGAAATACAGGGTGTTTGATAAAAAATGCGACATCCTGTAACTTCTTTGTTTATTATCCGATTTCAATAAATAAAAAAGTATAAAAACGGTTACAAAAACATTTAAAACGTGCACTAAATTAATAGATCAGAAAATTTACTTAAAAGTCAGACGCTTTAAAATACTCGGGAATATACAAAATCGATTGTAATAATTGCAATAAAGTGTATATTGGACAAACAAAAAGAAACGCAGAAATTAGGGCATCAGAATATTTGTATCATTTGAAAAATCATAATAGTGATAAATCAGCTTTAGCGTATCATTTTGTAAACACAGGACATACATTTTCAATCGATAATGTACAAGTAATCAAAAGAGCTAGATGTAAAAATTTAAATATGTGGGAAATTGGGAAAGTATTTATATGAAGAAATTTAAAAACAACTTATTAAACACAGATGTATCTCCACTTAGTCAGAGTTTCCTAGAATTCATACCACCCTTACACATTCAGTAAACACCCACCATAGTTTAGAATATTACTGTAATAAAAGTACGGTTAGATTTAAGGAGGTCTTAACTTACTACAATAAGAAGGTTTGTCACTGTAAACGTTCGAACATATATACATATAATGTAAAAACACGAATAAATTTGTATACTACCGATGATGTTTGCTTGGCAAACGAAATGTACATTTAGTTTATGAAATAAATCATATACAGTAGAGTCGCGATAAGGTGAACTAATTCAGACAAGTCCGGTTCATTTTATCGAATGTGTTCACTTTAATGAGGTTGTTTAAAAAACGACAACAAAATATAAATTATATTATACATACTATGTATATTTCTAGTGTTTAAGTATTATATGGATATAACCTATTAACCATGTAATGCACATGTGTCTATTATATGTATACATATCATACTTACGACTACTAAACTGTATCGAACAAACAAGTTAATTTTGTTTGCTTCGTTTTATATTGTGTACTTCGTAGTGTAGCTGCTTCTTGCAGCCGTTTAAGCACCAAAATATCGTTAATATTATGAATATTTCTTTCTGCCCAGATCAGGCACGTATCAAATGCTTTACAGGCTTCCGAATGTGATGGAATAATAACTGGAGTTTCTGTAACCACGTTGTCCTCCTCACTGCTAATTTGTTCAAAATCATTGTCTTGTGTATCTGCTTGTAGATCCTCATTCCAATCCAAAACTTCTGTAGCAGTGTAATTTACCTGAAATGCAGTTTTGGAGATGGACTTTTTTTTACATGAATGCAAAAAACATGAAGTGACTTACATTTGGAGCTGTCATATGCAACATTCCAAGTGTCTGTTGAACAACACTGTTTATTTCACGTGGGTGATATCTTTCTCTTAAGGTACTTAATGGAATGTCATCTTCATCCGGCTCATCAAACTCCAAAACAGGTTTCCAACAATTGACAATGGTTCCCATGGAAACTTTTCCCAGGCGTTCAGTAAATTCAATATAGCCTCTTTTAAAGTCAAATTTTTTATGAGGCCCTTGACATCATCTGAATCATTTCTATTATTGTTGATAAAAGAGAACTTCTATAATGTAACTTGGTAAGTCTGATAACGTTTTGATCCATTGGTTGCAGCAATGGTGTTACATTGGGAGGGAAAAACAGTGTTATTATTTTTCCATAGTCACTTTTTAATTGATCTTCTGAAGGATGAGAAGGGGCATTATCAATAAGAAGAATAGCTTTTTCATCTAAATGTTTTTGCTTCAAAAATTTTCTCACCTACAAGTTCATTAATTTGTATTAAAGCAAAAATAAATAAACAGAATGAGGAACATTTTACCTGTGGTACAAAAGATTTGTGAAACCAATTTTTAAAAATTTCGGTAGTCATCCACGCATTTTTAGAGTGGTCATAGTCATAATTTCTGAAACTTCGGCGGTTTTTTGCAGTTCCAATTACGAAAGGTTTGAACTTATGTTGTCCCGAAGCATTAGTAGATGCGACAAATGTCACTCTTGCTTTTTCAGTTTTTCGACCCGGAGCAATTTTTTCATCTGAAACCACGAATGTTTTATCAGGCAGCAGTTTCCAAAATAAGCCGGTTTCATCGGCGTTGTATATTTGATCACGTGAAATGCCCAATTCATCAATTTTTTGCTTCAAAATTTTCTTGAAAGGGTCAACTGCGACGACATTTGATGAAAGTTTTTCACCCGAAATTTTCAAGTGTCGAATGCCGTATCTCTTCTTAAAATTCTGCAACCAGCCTTGACTACTAGCAAAAGTTGTATTTTCTTCAAAGGTCTCGTGCAGTTGTTTCGCCTTTTCTTTTAGCATTGCACCAGAAATCGGTAAGTTTTTACTTCGTTGTTTCAGAAACCATCTATACAAAGCAGTTTCCACTTTGAGATTTTCTGCTCGTTTCATTCTTCTACGTTTACTAATTCCGACACATGTATTTGACAGAGCTTTTAGAATTTTTTGTTGATTTTTTCTAATGCCACATATAGTGGATTTGGCAACTCCATATTCACGTGAAAGCGAACTTACACTTCTACCATCATTAAGTTGTTTTATTATTTCACCTTTCGCACTTAATGTTAAAGTCTTCATTGTTCTTAGTACACTGTACTAACTACACAATAACTCAACAAAATACACGAATAGAATGCAGGTTTTCAATCACAAACACGTTGTACT
Source organism: Amphimallon solstitiale (assembly GCA_963170755.1). Classification (NCBI taxonomy): domain Eukaryota; kingdom Metazoa; phylum Arthropoda; class Insecta; order Coleoptera; family Scarabaeidae; genus Amphimallon; species Amphimallon solstitiale. Next base: position 12,981,591 of record OY720684.1, read on the forward strand.
AACATAATTAGGGGGTTCCCCGATCGAGTCATCCAAGTGCGCGCACTCGCTACTAAATATAGGAGTACAAATCTACAATATTTAACTGGTTCATCTTATTGAGTTGGCTGTTGTTCACCTTATAGAATACTGTGTATAAAAATTTATTTGTTCACCTTACCGAACTGTTCTTCTTATGGGGTGTTCACCTTATCGCGACTCTACTGTATATTTTTGTGAACCGAGTTTTTCTTTCTAATTAATTTTCTAATTAAAACGAAGTTTGTTTATAAAAGAAATCCGGGTTTTTGTTTTAAATCTATTTTTTAACCAATTGATTTGATAAAAAATGCCCCATCCTGTAACTTCTTTATTTATTATCCGATTTCAATAAATAAAAAAGTATAAAAACGCTTTCATAAACTCTATAAACTGGCCATAATAATAATTTTTCAACGCTGTCTGGAATACATAACGATAGTCAACTTTTTTTTTTTTAATGGACCCTGTAGTTTTTTTCTTTTAGTCTGGTAGATATTTTTTTTCTGAATCTAGTAATGTTCATTTAGTTATCATTTGGTTGATATTTAATTTAAAGAAAATGATTTATCTGCAACCTTTATCCACTTACTATGAAATTTTCAAGTGTGCTGTGAAAAAAAAATATAGACGTCTGTCATTCGAAAGTTAGTGTGCCTTGCGTTTTTAAAGCATTATTTCTTGTGATATAACAATACCACAGCAATCATGAACAATAATTATCTCACCGATATGTATATGTTTGATATTTACCTGGAATATAATAAAAATAAAAATCAAGTATTATGACTTTATGGTGACCGCTTTCCGATCAGAGAAATTTCAAACCCCCATCAATTTAGACGGCTTGAAGAAAATTTGAGGTGCTATGGTGGTGCCTTTGAAAAACCGAAGCGAGAACAGCAACGATTAGGCGAAAATGTTAAAATGAACGTTTTCTTCTCGGTGTGCAGCAGAATCCGCTTATTCAAATCGAGAGATTGGCAGTATTTGTCGTTTGTCAATTGTTTCTAATTTGTTTTTATTTTGCCCTTAAATCTCACTGATTTTTGTTTTTGACTCGTGATTTCGAATGAATTATGAATAATGAATGATTGGTGTGGTAGTGTTGTGTAACAAATAAAAAAATTTAAATAACAGATGCAAAGATATTTGTCGCATTTGTGTTGCGATTTTTTTTTCACGGCACACTTGAAACTTTCATAGTAAGCGGATAAAGGTTGCAAGATAAATATTTTTTTTTAAATTAAATATTAACCAAATGATAACTAAATGAACATTACTAAATTCAAAAAAGAATTATCTACCAGCCTAAAGGAAAAAAACTACAGGGTCTATAAAAAAAAAGAAAGTTGACTATGGTTACGTATTCAACACAGCGTTGAAAAAAATGGGGATTATGGCCAGTTTATAGAATTTGTCAGACCATTTCTATACTTTTTTTTATTTATTGAAATCGGATAATAAAAATAAAGAAGTTACGGAATGGGGAGTTTTTTATCAAACAGTCTGTATAATGAATTCTAAAAAACTACAAGAAAAAAAGACCTTTTGATATCATTACAACGTCATGGGAAAATATTATGACGAGTATATATACAGGGTGTGGCAACGACCTGTAATCGGTCCCTTACGGTGTACATATTAACTTGATTGAAAAATGTTTTTAGTAAAAGTTATTTGGGAAAGCACAGGCTATGACCTAAAATTACTTTGATGTATATCTCCTGCATTTGTAATTATTTTGTAATAATTTTTTTATATCATTATAACAACAGTTCAAGATGCTCAGCCAATACGAAAAAATGTTCATTTTATAACATTGGGTGTTTGGAAATTGAACATGAATTTGAAAATTTTAAAATAGTTGTAATCATTTTTTTTCAAATGTAACACCCTGTATATTTCAACGCCGTTCGATGCAGGCTAAAGACCGCTTTCGTTTCCATATAACACTTCATATACCCAACGTTAATGGTTTTTGAGTTATATTATGTTTAGTGTGGAGCATTGGGAATTCGAAAATAAATGTAGGCTGTGACAAGTCACAAAAAAAAAAGAGAATCTACGTAATTGAGTCTTACTTGCAAATCGTATACAACTAATCATTTTTCTCCGTTTATTATTTAAAGATCAACTTACTTTTCTCATATTATTATAGTTATCCATTACTAATTTATTTTTGGTTATTCATCTCGTGTTATCTACTGTTTGTTTTTAAGTTTAGTAGTTTTTAAAATGAATTTTTCTAAAGAAGAGTTGGTCGATATGACATTTATTATTGGAGAAGCCCAACGAAATTGTTTATTGGCATGTCGCTTGTACAAAGTGAAATACCCTAATCGCAGATGTCCTCAAATATCAGCATTTGAGCGACTAAAAGAGAGATTTATCGCTGATAGACATATAAAATATAATTTCAGTTTTCGTCCAAAAACAGTTATAAACGAAGGAAATGAAGAATGAGTGTTACAAGCAGTTGTAGAAAATCCACATGTTAGATACGAAATATTCGTAAAAATTTTGATTTTAGTGAAAGATCAGTATCAAGAATATTACGGAAATACAAATTTCATCCGTATAAAGTACAACTGCACCAGGAGTTGCTACCAATGGATCACTACAATCGTATGCAGTTTTGTCAAAGGATGTTAGATAATGCAGACCAAAACCCATGGTTTTTAAATAATATTCTTTGGACAGACGAAGCTTTGGGTATGTGAACAGGCATAATTATCATTACTATGCGGACGCAAATCCGCACCTAGTGAACGAAACCCATCGTCAACATAGGTGGTCGCTCAATGTTTGGGGAGGTATTATTGGTACTACCGTCGTTGGACCACATTTCTTTGATGGCCACTTAAATGGCGCAATATACATAAACTTTCTTGTCAATGAACTAGCAGGATTACTAGAAGATGTACCACTGGACGTAAGAGCCAATATGTGGTATCAGCACGATGGAGCCCCAAGTCACAACAGTGCGGCAGCAAACCAAATGCTCGACGAAATGTACAGAGAAAGGTGGATTGGAAGAAGGGGACCAGTAACATGGCCAGCTAGATCTCCTGGTCTGACACCTTTAGATTTTTTTCTATGGGGTCACATTAAAGAAATTGTCTACAAGGAGATTTTAACTACTCGGGATGACATGAGAAACAGAATTACTTTATCTTTTCAGGAAATAACACGTGAAACACTTTTGCGAGTCCGAGACTCGGTTCATCGAAGACTACGTCTCTGCATAAATAACGAAGGCGGTCATTTTGGACAGTTCATGTAATTTTGTAATGCTTTTTTGTTTTTGTTTTAATGTTTATTTATTCATTTCCATTAAAAATTGTTTACAGAATAAAACTATTTGTTTCTTTTAACTGAAATATTATTATGCAACACATTAATTAAGGCAATAACACATTCTGCTTCTAGCTCAATAAGGCTAATGCGATTCCTGTCGTTTGTTAGTCGTGGCTTATGTTTCAGAATCCCTATAGTATACATTATAACTCCAAAACTATTGGCTTTGGGTATATGAAGTGTTATATGGAAACGAAAGCGGTCTTTAGCCTGCATCGAACGGCGTAGAAATATACAGGGTGTTACATTTGAAAAAAAATGATTACAACTATTTTAAAATTTTCAAATTCATGTTCAATTTCCAAACACCCAATGTTATAAAATGAACATTTTTTCGTATTGGCTGAGCATCTTGAACTGTTGTTATAATGGTATAAAAAAATTATTACAAAATAATTACAAATGCAGGAGATATCAAATTTTTAAGAAATTATTAAAAATGCGTTTTTTTCCCTTTAATACGAAATATCTCGAAAACCATTAATTTAATCCATATGATGTGTTGTACAAATTTGGCTTATATTGCGCCCAGGAATCCAAAAATGTAACAATATATAGTATGTTCCATTTAAAATAAGAAATTTATATAAGGTAGGGAGGAAACTAAACAGCCTGTATACATCAATGTAATTTTAGGTCATAGCCTGTGCTTTCCCAAATAACTTTTACTAGAAACATTTTTCAATCAAGTTAATATGTACACCGTAAAGAACCGATTACAGGTCGTTGCCACACCCTGTATATATATATATATACCAGGTGATTCATTTAACCTGGAATTTTGTAATATCTCGAAAAATACTCATCGTACAGAAAAATTTGTGGAATCGAAACTATCTATATATATATCTCCGAGAGGGGCATCCTTTAGTACTAAATTGCGTTCACCCCCATACCCCCTGTAGGCGAGGCGGCAGCAAATTTTAAATTTTAAATAGGAACCTCTATTTTTTATCGCAGATCAGGTGATACCTTGAAAAATACGTACGATTTGTCTGATTTTTTTTTTTTTAATGTTTAACAGTACGGAAAAACGTGCGTGATTGCGCCCTATCCGGAAAACACTGAGGATAAAGGTTGACAGCATTATCAAGGTTTCTGCGAGATTCTGCACAAACAAGAACCACTTCAATTTTCTTTTGTAAGTTAACACGTCCATGTGTAACAAAATAAATTGTTCCTTGTTAATCTTTATTAGGTATGAGTACTACTTTTTACAACTAATCTCACAAAATTCTGAATTTAAAGGGACTTATTTGAGGTTGGTGTTTGTCAGAGATAAATAAGGTCTTTTAAAGAATTTTTTGATTACTGTTTAATTTCTTGCGATTACAGAACCATCTGTCGCGAATCGAAAATTCTTTTTCTGACAAATTGTACGTATCTTTCCACGTATAATCAGAATCTGCGATAAAAAATAGGGGTGCCCATTTAAGATTTCAAATTTGCCCCGCCAACAGGAGGGTATGGGGTGGACGTAATTTAGTAGTAACGGATGTTTCGATTCGGCAAATTTTTCTGTACGATGGGTATTTTTCGAGATATTATAAAATTCCAAGTTAAATGAATCACCTGGTATAATAATAATTTCGTAATTTTTAACATTAATCAAATAATTACTTACCTTTCATATATGTTTATGTATCTATCTTTTTGACCAAATATCTTTTTCCTTTTTCTTCTTTCTCTTGTTTGATTGATATCATCCTAAGTTTATATTTATTTCTATAATTTTTCAATTTATAAATATAAAAAATATTAAATGATATATTCACATATCATTGATAGATTAATTTAGTTTATATTGTCACAACTCTACGAAATACCAACTGATGAGTTTAATTTTCCTGTATTACTATATGAAATATGAAACGTTCGAATACATATATATCACACAAGTAATTCAGTAAAAGTTTCTTGGCAGAAATGTGTAGTTAATGATTTTCTTAATTAGTGAATATGTCATACATACTATATTCTTCATTGTACTGCCTCTAAAATACAATAATTATTTGTCTTTTTCTATTTAAGGGCCTGTTTTTCGAACTCTAATTAAAATATTGGGTTAACTCTAAATCATTGATTATCTCTAACGGGCGTTTTAAAATTCGAAGAAATATGTCTGTTTTCTAAACCAGGGCTTATGGATTTATTGTACACACCAGGCAACATATACCGAGGTCGTCATATTTAATTTCTGATAGGAAAGTAGTAAGTGGAAAAGAGCGCGACGAATTAAACTAAAGATAGACATAAGCGAGGCTGCCACACTGGACATTTGTAAGGCGTGGGGGTCCCCCGCCACTCCGTTGCTCTCCCTCCACTGTTAGCAAGCAGGCATCGCTGCATAGGATAAGATCATCTTTTGCATATGATAGAAGTGCAAACCGAAATTAAAATTTGACGCTTACGGTATATGCTAGTGTGCACATAAGCTGCTTTTTTTTCTAAAGATATTGGCGCTTTTTGCCGTAACGAATAATACCGAAACAAATTTATTGATTATATCTATTGATAAGTATAAATGCATTGAAAAATATTATTGGAATGCAGTCTCAAGCTAGACTATGGATGACATTCTAACAATATAAGTCATTGTACTTTCCATTGCCATATCTAAGATGGTTTAATTTGCACAAAGTTTCGGCATAAAGCCAGGTACTTTTACTGAAAGATTATATTTTTGAAAGATCATATTTTAGCTGTCTAACTAATTTTATTTCCAAAGACCTTAAATCACAAAAGGTTGATTGAGGAAACTTTGTTTCTAAATTAGTGTACATGATTTCAACATAAATAATATTATGTTCTGAAGGAGTAGGAGTTAGTATAGAATTTAACTGTACGTCACGTTTCAAGCATTTTCATTATTCAACCAACCTGCACAATAATACTCAGCAGAAGAATATACCATTCTAAAACCAGAACTTCGTGCACTAGCCCGCCAGCTTCTGTAGAATTTCTCCCATGTTTTCAATTTCATTTGTAGTTTTTCAATATAGTTTTAATATTTTAACAATATATCTCGAATAACTCATAAATGTATTATATCTTAGCAGCTGCTTAAATATTCGGGATCATCACGAATTGAAACAAACTCCAGAATTGTATACTAATTTTAAAAAAATCCAAAACTCATTTGTCCTCATCAGAAAAGGTAATGTATTCGTAGCTGCCAATTAATTTTACTTCTGTAGTAAGCTATTATTAATCACATTACAAATAAATATTACACTATTTATATTTTTAATTATATTGTTTATTTAATTCATAAAAGAAGTAATACAAAAATACGGAAAAAAAATACGAAAGCACAACGGCTGTCTAATAATAAAAATTCAAAAATTTTAGATTGTGTAGTATGATGTCATGTTAAACGTTTTCCGGTTAACGACAATTTTAATCAATGATCAGGGCTAACCGGCGTTGGTAAAACGCAACTTGGTACTAACTGGTATTGTAATCAAAGATTAAGCTAACCAACAAATATTTTCACTAATATCATTTTTTTGTGCTCATATTGTTTCGATCTTTTTCGTGCCGTAAAAAACTTCTCAGTCCAGTCCTGACTTCTTGGCTTAAATTTGTGTACATAAAGTTAGACAGCGAGAATATCGATTGACTCTGACTTTGTTTTATAGTGTTCGGATAATTTACTTTTCAAGGTGCTCGTAAAACGTTCTATTGAGAATGGAATCGGCGGAGAATACGATGGTGCTGACAATCTAGCCCGGTCGGTCAGAAGACAGTCAGACGCTCGCTTGTGTCCTAAGGTTGACATAAACTTGAATGAATGATCCTTATTCCGTTAAAGGATACGTCTTCAGGACATCTCTAACATAAACCTCTGACGAAACAAGATCCATGATCAAAACTAGTAATAGTAAAAGTCATCAGTCTTTTAAAACGTTGAGGTTCATTCATGCGTGCGGAACATTGCGAATAGTTGTAGAATAAATAGATATACAATAAATGAACTTTATAAATAAAATATTATTTTACAGGGTGTTCAATTATAAGTGTGCTTTGCGGATTGCGAATGAGTCAAAACTATGGATTATTAATGTAATACTAAACTAATTCTTGTATGTGCTCTCCGAAATGTGTATCCAAAAATTGTTCCAAATTAAGTTTTAAATCCTTATCGTCCTAATAAAATAAACCTCTAAGTAAAAGTGTAATAACTACCGATCCAAATTTTGAATATATTTTTTACCCAAATCCAGCTCAGAGTTCTTTTATTCTCTTAATAAATCTCTGTAGAATGCATAATTTGGGAAATATTTTCATATTTTTTCATATTTCATATTTATTCGTCATCAAAAGCTTACATGACATGTCAGTAAAAAAAGTAAGATAGTAAATAACAAATCAAACAACAGTGCAAAGCCACTGATACATTAAGACAAACAACATAGAACAAAATACTTAAGGATAGACATCCAATACAATATTAAATTTCAGAATTTACCGTACAAAGTTTATAAAAATAGGTAGAATCTATTATGAAAAATTTCTAAATTATATATGTAATAATCGCTGGCAGATGCTAGAGTTTTTTTGCTAGAAATTCCTGTACACTGTAAATAGTTTCTTCCATCAACATTTCCATCACAGCCCTCTTGAATTTTTGATGACTCATCCGCTTGTAAGTGTCTGTGAGGCAATTATAGAGTGTAGCACCCCAGTAATTTATACTCTGTTGTGTCATCCTCAGCCTATGGTGGGGAATAACAAATTCTTCTTTGTGTCTTGTTTCATATTTATGGAGATCCATGTTCTTGGTGAAACGTAATGAATTTCCATGCATAAACTTTAATATTGTTAAAATATATACACTCGTGATTGTAAGAATCTTCTCCCGCTTGAAAGCACTTCGACAAGTGTCCTGAAACCCGAGTCCACACAATACTCTTACAGCTTTTTTTTGCATGATCAGCACCCTCTCGGCCTCGGCAGACATCCCCCACAAAGCGATTCCGTAGGTAGCTGCACTGTGAAAGTTGGCATAGTAAGCACATTTAGCTGCTTGATGAGTAGATATATCCTTTGTTCTTCGAATAGAATATATGGATCTGCCAAGCTTATTACAGAGGGAGTTTAAGTTCTCAGACCAACTGAAAGCACCGTCAACCATTAAACCCAACAAGCTAATAGTGTCTCGACCGCATCTAGCAGTAAACACCATTGGCTGTGTTTTCTCGGTGTTCAATTTGAGTTTATTTACCTCGAACCACTTTTCTGCTGTTCTCATAGCAACTATTTTATTTGATGAAACCTCTTCCTGTGCACCTCTTATAAGTATACTTGCAAAAAACTGCTGTTTGATAAGAGTAGTACTTTCAGCCCAAATTTTAAAATTTCTTTTATTCAAAAATTTTATTTCGGGTCTCAATACATTTGTATTGTAGATAAAGCTGTATGGAAATCATAATTTGCGAGATATTTCCAAAGAACTGTTTTTCGCTAAGACAAAAGGACCTACTTCCCGCTAGGAATTTCGAGAAACTTTTTTATAAATTCTTTCTAAAATTCACTATTTAGTATATTTGTATGCTTTATAATTTAAAACTTAATTTTGATTTTTTCTGAAGTGAGCTACTACATCCAGTATACCGATTTTACTGAATATGTAATCATATCTCAAGAGGAAGATTATATATCTGTAGCCGTTTGCCCATTATCGTGGTCACACAGACAGACAGACAGAGAGAGATGTTTGATTTTTTACTGAAGTTAAACCTTTACTTCAGATCTGCCGATTTTACTGAAATCTTAAGAGGAAGATTATACTCGTATATATAAAATTTGGTGCTGATAGCTGTAGCCGTTTGACCGCTATCGTGGTCACACAGGCAGGTGCACGCACATACACACATAGAGGAGATGTTTGCAAAAACCACTCCTTCGGTATCAGGAGACTTCAAAACGTGGACGTCTGCAAAACTATCGATGTCGAAAATGTCAACACAATATTAACTTATACCACGTATAAGAAAGTAAAAATATACTCAATTCTAAAAATATAACAATAGTATAGTGTAGATAAATAGTTAATTTGGAACAGATTTAGTATGAAAGGATTTATAATGTAATTTCGAAGGTGTTTTGTATACGAGAGCTTTCAAACTTCGAGCCAGAAGTAACACTTTCAATCTTATCAAAAAGCATTTCATTTTAGGAAATATATCACAAACGATGCAGTTCACACAGATGCCGTAAAGAATAAAAGTATTTAAAACTTAATTTTGAACAATTTTTGTATACACTATTGCACGTGGAAATTTGGCCACCAAAAAAATTATTAAAAATAAAAAAATACACAAGAAATTAAATTAGAAAATAATGCATGTTATTAGAAAATTATATAAGAACATAATAGAAAGTGGAGAATAATTTAAAATTAAAAATGAAGTAATTAATGAATGACTTTTTATAAATAATAACACGTTTAATTTCAAGAAGTTCTCTTTTCGAATTGAGTACTGTCTCAACAACAATACGTAGCATTGTTCTAATTAATTTTTAAATTATTTCTCCCAGTATATTGTTCTAGTCATTTTGAGCTGTATTCTCAATGTGTTGCTTCGAAACACGACCAGTTTTGTATATTATTGTCATGCATAATAATATGAAGTTCAATTAAGATATAAATTGCAAATCAGATATTTTCAGTCCCTTGAAACGAAAAGTAACCCCATATTAGGATGGAACCATTTCCATGCTTCATACTTGATATGATGCAGAGCATTTTTATTTCGGCATCTTCTGACGAAAACTTGCCACCATTCTAGTGTCCAGACACTATGCTACCGACTGTAGATTCGAAGTATTTAGTCCGAAATGCATAACTGTCCTCGTGCATTTGTATTTTATTATTGATTTTAGATTTGCAGTATTACTTAAATATTTAATTTTAAATTTGAGCTCCTTTTCTAGTTGCTCTGTGGGTAGTACCCACACTTCTTTTTTCAAATTAAATTAACTTTATTTAAACTAAGCTTGAATTCATTGTATTTATTGTATTGTCCAATAAATGAACCTAGAGTATGTTAGCAAATTAATGGTACTATTATCAAGATTTGTTGACTAATGATTGGTTTAAATCAGACACAATTTATAGTTGAATAGTACGATCATTTTTTTCAATTTATCCTTGCTGTATATTCTGCTGTTTTGACATTCCAACGTGCGTAATATCATGTTCACATAGCAAAATTTGTCATTAAAATAATATGAAATTGTTCAATAAAATACAAAAAATTATTATCTAGAAATATTAAAATAAAACTAGCAGATTCCGAAGGCAGTTTCTTCATACCTGTTATCAATTTCATGTTAAGAAAGTCACTCGCTTAATTAATATTAAGAACGCTTCATTAATATTAAGAATGAATTATTCTGTGACAATGTTGTAATTACCGCTGGCTTTGTTTGGAAATAACTGTAGGGAGAACCATTGCGAAATTGAAAGAAGGAGGCGGAACAAGATGACAGCTTACATCACCGAATTATCTGACATGGTACCAACATGCAGTGCCCTAGCAAGAAAACCAGACAAACTCACCATTCTTCGAATGGCGGTAGCTCATATGAAGGCGTTAAGAGGTAAGTGAAGTTTGTTCATCTACGTATATTATTAATATTGTCTTAAAACGATAAAAATCTTATTATTATATAATTGGATCTGAGTCTTATAAAGGCTAATCTCCATTTACATTGTTCTTAGATATTAATTGCGCAACATTTAAAAGCAATATGACTATAATTTTAAGTGTGTGAATAATTATTTTCAAGTAATTAATATCGACAAAACATTTCAAAATAATGTATATTTTTTTTAAATTATGTTGTTGATTTAAAAAAAAAGAAATTTTATGATTTAGATAGAGATTGGACCTTTTATTCATTATTGTTATGGGAAATAGTACCCACTTTTTTAGCTTTTTTATGAAGTGGGGTAAAAGAATAACTAAAAAAATTATAAGGCAAAAGGTCTCGTAAATTATTATACTTTTTAAATCAGCTATCGGTATTGGTTGATCGTGCAGAGGTTTCAATTCAAAATCACTGCGGTTTTGTCGAGTTCTAAACGATCCTCTTCTTAAATCAACAAGAAAACTGAAGTTCTTAATCTTGCTGAAATTTCATCCACTTAATTTTAAGCCATGGGATTGCGTTTCCTTCATCATCTTTTTTTTTTATGGACTAGAGAAGATTTAAGGAAAGTCGCATAATTTATAAACTCATTTTGAGACATCTCAATCACGCTCATAGGCTTTTTTCTATACACAGATTTTTTAATAAAATTAATCCAATCATTGTTGTCTTCTTCTTGGTTCGTTCAATAGCGGTATGAATAGTGTCAATCTCCATGTGAGTGTGGCCTGGTTCCATAAACTTATGGTTTATCTCAGCAATTGTACTGGTTGATGGAAGTTCCTTTAAAATATAACAAAACATTATGGCCATGTAACTATTTCTATTTCGGCCTGAACAAGAACCGCTGTAAAAATTCAAAGCTTGAATTTTCTTTGAATACAAGGACAATATAAATTTTCTTATGCAGGAAGCAATTTCTTGTCCGCCACGACCCCCTATCGTTTCGTTCCACAAAATGCAGGTTGCCTTATTGCCATCTGTATCTGTTTGGTATGCTGTTAGATTATAGGTCCATAGTTGTCTTTTATAAAAAGATACGCCGTTTCTTAAATATGGTGTTGGGAGACATTTTTTCAAATCCAAAACGATTGTTATAAAACTAGGATCTACTTTGCTTTTCTGTTTGTCCTCAGCCTTACATTTATATGCTTTTTTGGCCAAATCTAAGTGTTCTTTGTTTTAATTGTATCCTCTCATTTTCTTTATTTTATTCCTCTGCTGGATTAGTACAGCTGTCAATCGATTTAATTGTCAGATTACAGAGTACAAGATAATGAAATATTCATAACACTAGGTAATACCAAAATATTATAGTTACTACTTTTTTTATTATTGCAACTTACCTTGAGTTTTCTTCTCACCACAATTAAGTAAAGATAGAAGTCTTTTGCTTCTTTCAGACTACATTTTAATAAAAAGTCAAAAACGGCACCGAACGTCGCACAGTGGTCTGAAACGTCCAAAAAGTTGGTCAAAACCTAAAAAAACATTTTTTTTTCAAATAGTTTCTTGTGTGGTAGTCGGTAAACGAGGTGCCTGCGCGTCTATTTCTCGAATAGCAGGTAGATGGCGCGCCTATGGGACGTCTAGTTGTGTGTGAAAGTCGCGGTTGTCAAAACTTGCTACGTGCAACGTTCAACAATAAACGAGAAAAACAACATTTAAAGTGCACACAAAAATTCGTGAAAGCGCAAATATTTTCAACAGGAAGATGGAGGATGCGCCTGAAGATTGGTATAATGTTTTGACACTTTACTTTTTTTAAACAATTTTTTATAATTTGTTATTAAAAATTTTCCGAAATTGTCAAAAAAGTTATGTTTCCGCGAGACTCCGCGTTGTTCGCTGATTGATTTTCCAGATGAATGTCTAACTAACTAGAAAATCGAAAATTCAGGTGCGACTTTCTGCGATTCTCCTCGCAATTGATTTATTTGTATTTGGTTGCGCGGCCCTATACATGTGACGCGTCACATGTATATGTCACATCATAATTACATATTTTTAATTAATCTTGAAGAGATTTAATATGCGCACGATCCGAACCAAATAGTAACTTAGAAGAAGTCACTTTGAATTATTTAAAGTGCAATTACCAAGAAATAATCATAATTATTAGCATTATTTTCATTATTATCATTATTATTATTATTATCATTATTACTATTGTTATCATAATTGTTATTGCCTTTATCGTAAGTATAATTATAAAAAGTATAATGAGAAACAACACAAAATTTATTAAGCCAAATTTTATACTATTTTATCGTATTTTTGAACATAAAACTGGCAATTTAAAACTCCCCATTTTGCAATTTACCATTTTTACCTCAATCTACAATCAGAAAGTAAAAAAACTAAAGCATACTGATTTTCAGCCAAATTCGAACCTTTTTCGAGTTTTGACCAGCTTTTCGGGCTTTTCAGACCACTGCACTGTGCGTCGTGTGGCACACAAATTTTTAAGTAAGGTTTAATCAAGGGGTCAATCTCCATTCATTATTTTGTTGCGGTTGTTGCTAATTATTGTGTGAGAAGGGCCAATCTCCATGTCAGTTGGACATTGGCCATTTTAGTTCTTAACGGTTTTGTATATAAGCCCTACACTTAACATAGTATATCATGTACCCTTAGCAACAGGAGACTGGCCTTTTTTATATCGACAGAAAGAAACTCGGGAATTTTAATGTTGGAGATATCTCAAAATCGATGAAAGTGGAGATTGGCATTTTTAAGACTCAGGTCCAGATATGTCAAAATTAATTGATCTTTCTTGTATATTTCTGAGTTATCCATAATGTTTATCTACGAATAATTCTAACTGCAATCTATCAAGCAAAAGCAAATATTCATTACAATATTTCGATGAAGACTCTGCTTTAATCAAACTATGCCGTGCCATCCTTTGCTAGTCCATCGTTAAATCGTGATTCAATAGTAACCGCTTTTCTTGTACATTTAAATTTGTTATACAGGGTTATGATAAAGTAACGCACAAAATTCATAAAATGTACAATGTTCATTTTTGAAAAAAATGCAAAAACACGTCAAACAGTTTATTTTATTCCGCGTCTTTTAACATAAGTCAAAAAAATAAAACGTCAAATTTGTCAAAGTTATGACGTCATCAATATTTTTTTTAAATATGAAGCTTGGTTTTTTTTTTACTTTATTTGATAAAGCTTGTTTTTCTGCATTATAAAGAAATAATTGAAGTAGGGGTCACATAAGAAAAAACTGAGAGAATTTATAAAAAACAAAATAAACTTTATTATAGTAATAACATTTAAATCAACTAAACAGTCCATTAAACCAAAACGATTTCTTACAGGAATTGTTCAAACTGTGTCCCGTTCACTATCTGACATAGGCCAAGACGATGGTAGACCTGATTTACAGAGTCTTCGATCATCTGCGGAGTTATACGAGTCATTTCATGTCTAATTCGTTTTTTTTTTGTTTTTTCTTATAATGCAGAAAAACAAGCTTTATCAAATAAAGTAAAAAAAACAAGCTTCATATTTAAAAAAAATATTGATGACGTCATAACTTTGACAAATTTGACGTTTTATTTTTTTTACTTATGTTAAAAGACGCGGAATAAAATAAACTGTTTGACGTGTTTTTGCATTTTTTTCAAAAATGAACATTGTACGTTTTATGAATTTTGTGCGTTACTTTATCATAACCCTGTATATATAAGGTATATAACAAGGTATGATTAAAAGATACTTTCAGTATTTCAATAATCAATTTTATCATATATCAACCCATCTCAGGTTTGATTCAATACGCACATATTTTAGATAGCTAAATTAGCATTTGCATTTTGGTTATTTATAGAATATACCGGGTCTTGGTAAAGTAACGCACAACATTTTAGATTTATAGTAATAAAAAAATTTTAACTGGCAAATTAATATACGAGGTGTGATCAATATATAACCGTTATTTTCAAATTTCGTGAGTTACGTATGTTCGATTTTCGCATTTTTGTTTCTGTTATGTTGGTACACATGTCTGTTATATATGTTGGCAATATCAGCCATTTTGGATTGTCAGTTTGTTTTTGACAGATAAAAAGGTTAGTCGTGTTTTGGTGTGCTCTTTGATTTTTTACTATTCGAAAAAATGGATCAAAGAAATTGTATTAAGTTTTGTGTAAAAAATTAAATTAAATGCGCAAGGACATTTGAAATGTTGACTGTGGCGTTTGGCGAGTCTACTATGAGCAGAACACAAGTTCAATTGTGGTATAACCGGTTTAAGGAAGGCCGAGAAGATGTCAATGACGATGCTCGTCCGGGTCGCCCGAGCACGTCAACAACCGATGAAAACATTGAAGCAGTGAAGAAAATGATTTTGGATAATCGTCGAATCACTATCAGAGAGGTTGCTGATGATGTTGGCATATCGTTCGGCTCATGTCAAGCAATTTTTACGGATGTTTTAGGCATGAAACGTGCGGCAGCGAAGATTGTTCCAAAATTGCTAAATTTTGAGCAAAAACAACGTCGCATGGACATCGCTCAGGAGCTGTTGAACATCGTCAACGACGATCCAGATTTCCTCAAAAAGGTCATAACTGGTGACGAATCATGGGTGTATGGCTATGACATTGAAACCAAAGCCCAATCATCCCAATGGAAGCGCCCAGAAGAGCCAAGACCGAAAAAAGCACGTCAAGTTCGGTCAAATGTTAAGGTTTTGCTCACTGTTTTCTTCGACTGCAATGGCGTGGTGCATCATGAATTCTTGCCACAAGGTCGTACGGTCAATAAGGAATACTACCTTGAAGTTATGCGCCGTTTGCGAGAAGCAATTCGTCAGAAACGCACAGAATTGTGGAAAAAACAATCATGGATTTTGCACCATGATAACGCACCAGCTCACACATCGATGCTTGTGCGTGAGTTTTTGGCCAAAAACAAAACCGTTATCATGCCTCAACCACCGTATTCACCGGACTTGGCCCCCGCTGACTTTTTCCTCTTCCCAAAACTGAAGACACCGATGAAAGGAAAGCGTTTTGCTACGATTGAGGAGATAAAAGAAAAATCGAAAAAGGAGCTGTTGGCGATACCAAAAAGCGCGTTTCAGAAGTGTTTCGAGGATTTGAAAAAACGCTGGCATAAGTGTATTATATCTGAGGGGATTACTTTGAAGGGGACAAGATTGTTATTGATGAATAAATAAATACTTTTTGAAAAAATTGAAAATAACGGTTATATATTGATCACACCTCGTATTGCATTAATTTTGTCAAGACTCATCGGTTGTCATGACTAAGGATTGGCAGTCAGGTGCGAAAATATAACATACATAAAGTACAGTTTGTTTCTTATTGTATTACTGCCATTACGGTAACCAATTTAAAATTACATTATTCATTTACGTCCATTCCTGGAAAGTAAACCTGACTGCCAATCTCTATTCATCACGGAGTGACGCATAACGTTGAGCATCACTTTTGGATTTCCGGATTCAAAATATATTATGACGAAAATCCTCTTGAATTGTCAAAGAGCCGAAGCCATTGCCGTCATATCTTTTGATGAAACAATAAATGCTGAAAGATACCAAAAATGTTAGAACTTTATCAGTAAGGTTCGCAAAGCTGGTCCGGGACGACTGACGTTTAGAGAACGGCTGATACTGGATAGGAATTTTTTAGTATATACAGCCTGTTCATTTCAGAACTTCCCACCCTAAATTTCTGGAAACCTGAAAATAAATGAAATATTCCCTGAAACGCGTAAGAAGTATTATCGTCTACTTTAGCCCCCGGGAGCTACCCCCTTAAATATCTTAAATGGAAAGGGGTATCGAGTAATGCGTCATATTAAAGGTCTTTTGAAACAGTAAATTTTGGCGTTTACTTTTTTAAAATTGATCGATTCGTTTTGAAGATTTTTAAAAAAATCGTTTTTTAAACTCTTT
Source organism: Amphimallon solstitiale (assembly GCA_963170755.1). Lineage (NCBI taxonomy): Eukaryota > Metazoa > Arthropoda > Insecta > Coleoptera > Scarabaeidae > Amphimallon > Amphimallon solstitiale. Next base: position 12,998,571 of record OY720684.1, read on the forward strand.
CATTTAACAACTGTATATTTTGAAATTAAGTCGTAGAAACCATTCTATAGGACTTTATTTATATCAGATTTACTCGCCTTTAGAATTGATCTATTATATGACACTTGCTCTAAACACCTTTTATTAGTTTAGGAGATAGTCAACAAAAATTGAAGAAAAATCAAGTTTTTATAAATTTTCGAGAAAATCGTGATTTTTGGAGCCTGTGTTTTGGTTACTTTTTAAGCTACAGAGCTGGTTTTGGCCTCAAACAAAGTTATTGTACTTTAAAATTGAGAAGAAGAATATTTTCTGTAAAACCAACCGTTCAAGAGATATTGTGAAGAAACATAGAAGAGTTACAAAATGTTGATGTTTTGTTAATACCCATTGGTGCGCCGAGGTCTCCTGACAAACGAAGACCGAAGATTCCTCAGATAATTTTAAGACAATTTAACCCAATTCACCCTAGTCCGAAAATCCTAAGGTCATAGGCGTCTGTTTTGGGTAGGTAAACGGTTATTTTAACGCATAACTTTTTTGTCTTTAACTTTTAAGCATTTGTGACACTAGATTATTAAATTTTCAGGTATTCTAGTACTAAACGGTACTCTTACTTTAAGTCGGTAGGATAGATACACCGTTTTCTAGAAAAATCGATTTGAAAATTTTTCGTTTTTTCGTCATTAAAATTCAATTTATTATTTTTTGCACTAGTTCGCTCTGAACTGCCAGCAGAAATAAAACCTACGTTTTTAATTGTCAAATTGTTGTCAGTTCGCGAAGTTGAAATGACGAAAGATGAAATGACGAAAAAACGAAAAATTTTCAAATCGATTTTTCTAGAAAACGGTGTATCCTACCGACTTAAAGTAAGAGTACCTTTTAATACTAGAATACCTGAAAATTTAATAATCTAGTGTCACAAATGCTTAAAAGTTAAAGACAAAAGAGTTATGCGTTAAAATAACCGTTTACCTACCCAAAACGGACGCCTATGACCGGTACTAGAAATTCGCAATTGATGGAATCGATTCATCTCTGGGGGATAAATAAGCATACCAGTTTTTGTTTTTCTAAATAGAAGCGTTCGGGAGATATTAAAAAAAACTAATTACAAGGCGCCATCTTCAAAGAGCTCTAGCTCCCTTAGGAAGCATTTTCGGACTAGGGTGAATTGGGTTAAATTGTCTTAAAATTATCTGAGGAATCTCCGGTCTTCGTTTGTCAGGAGAGTTTCTGGACAGCCTGTATATTAAAAAATCATAACTGCCCAATCTCTTACATACCAAAATTATCATTTTACTGGACCACCAGGAAGAACACAATTTTCAGAACCACATATCACACAATCCGAGAAGCTAGTGATACAGTATTAGAGACGTTTGTATCAATATAACTCACTCACTGACTTAATAGTCACTGAATGATTTTTTTAATTATACCTTGTATATATTACAGATAGAAATATATCTTAATACTTAAAAGTAAAGCTCGGATTATATGTTTGTCAAAATCAGCAAAAATATGCTTTTATTATAATAAAATTATTCACAAAATCTGTATAAATATGCTAGAACTTGAAAAAATTATGGACGTCAGTATACATTTTTTAACACATAACAAAAGCAAATAGGATTCTATGAAAATAAACTCTGTTTTACATTTTACGTGTTTTACATTACATAATATTAAAAAAAACTTAAATATTCTACATTGTAATATGCCATTTTAAAATGATTACTTGATATAATGATTTATGAATTATGTAGGTGTATAGTAAATGCAATATTGTGCATAGATACGAGGTAGGCGCCATAAATTCTCGGCCTGATATACAAAAAAGAAACTTGGAACAATATAAGAATTTTTATTTTTAAATATAATCTCCCCTAACTTCTATACATTTATTACAACGATTAATTAATAATTCGATACCCTTGTAAAAATAATCCGAAGTTTTTCCGTCAAAATGTTCTATAACAGCTGCATGCAATTCACTGTCGTCCTTAAAACTACGTTCCCTAAGGGCTTTTTTAAAATTAGAAAACAAACAAAAGTCACAAGGAGGTGGATATTCCAATTCTGAAAGCCGCATTCCCGGATGGCTTCTTGTAAAATGACACACTTTTTGTCAATTTTCCACGACGTTTTGTATGAATACTGTCGCTTAATTTATACAATAAAGACGCATAATATGTGCCGATCACACTTGTATTGCGCTCTTTAATGTCAATTAACAAAATGCCCTCACAATCCCAGAATATTGTGGCCATCACCTTTTTCGTTGATTGAACGACTTTCGCTTTTTTGGGACTAGGTTCATCAGGTCGCCGCCATTCCATGGCCTCCCTTTTCCATAGAGAATCGTAAAACAGAACCATTGTTTCATCCCCCCTGTGACAATGGACTCCAAAATCGGTTTTGGGTCGTCTCCACACTTGTTTAAAAACATAGCCAAATGGACATGGAGAATTCGGCGAACACTTATTTCGGAAATGTTTGTTATCACTGATATTTCCTTCACTTTCAAACGGCGATCTTCTAGCACTAAATGTTCAATAATTGAAATTTATTGAGGCGTTATCACTTCAATTGGTCGACCCGACCGATCAGCATCTTCCAGGGATTTTTGTCTCAAACGGAAACATTTTGGCCACTTTTTTAAAGTTGAATACGAAGGAGATGAATCACCGTAAACGCCGTCTAAACGTTTTTTAATGTGATAAGGTGTATGCCCTTCTTTTGTTAAAAATTTAATGACCCCAATTTCCGTTACTTCAGACATTTTGTGCGCTAGTCACTTTGGTTGGCTGGTTACTAAAAACTACTAGGCTTCGAACCGTCATATTTATATTGTACACCTCGCGTATGTGCATGCATAACGTGATGGTGTTTGAACACGTTTGAACCTGTAGACGCCTGTCAGGCCGAGAATTTATGGCGCCTACCTCATATCTGTATACAATTATTTACTTAAAATTATAATTAGATGCTTTTCTAAATTTTCTATTTATATGAGCGTCGTCTGCTTGCAAATGTTTGTAGGTACTTAGAAAAAGATTGTTCGTGGTTATTTTAAATTTCTGATAATATAAGAAGTTAATTCAATTCAATTTGCAAATTCAGCATTTAAAACAGGTGCCCGCACACTGTTCTCACACTGAGTATAGGTTTTTAAAAATTATTTGAGTATTGATTTTAAATATTCGGACAAAAGCAGTGCTCTTGACTCTAATTTGAAAACTGTATCTATTACTACAGAAAAATTGGTTCCAATAAATATGAACTGATTTGGTGTTACATTATGATTACTTTTTGACTTTTTGGTGTATTTTATACCGTCCGATTCACACAATTCAAAATAAAATTTTCATATTTCTTTCAATAAAAATTACGGCAATTACCCCATGTATTCCCCACCTAGTAATTACTTGTAACGATAAACCGCGTAACGACTTTTTCTACAACTGAACCAGTGTCGCTTTTAAAACAACATTTTATGTTACTAATTAATTTATTCACCATATGGAATTGGCTTTTGATTTCTTCAGCAATTCTGTTAATACGATCAACCGCACACCTACTATGAACTATAAAAAACATTATGCTTTTTATGTGATAATGGATTAAGCAGGAGAAAAATAGTTAATTCATCGTGAATAAATAGAGTTATCATACAGATCGTAACGTTGTGTGTATCATGTACCCCTAATATGAAAAACCTTTAATTGCGCACATATTTGTCGAGTAAATACCACTAATTTATCTTGCAGTATTAGCGATTTTTCTACATAGGACTTTGGCCGTGAAATTATATATGAAACATGTTTGCCACGACGTACTGAATCAATGTCCGGTGTCTAATTAGTCGACTCTCTTCAGATTGATGTACAATACGCTATAGCATCTCGTATATTGTCCGTATGTATAGGAATAGGACGTGTTAGTAACGTTGTATGCATGAGATATTCTCTAATTAGAAAAATTCTTTAATTGCACACACATTTGTCGATCAAATGCCACTCTTTCTTAACGGATATATACAAATTACGTCAAGGTATATATTTTTAATCAAAAACCATTACTTAAACCAAAAGTATCCATTTTGCATGTAATCCGAGCTCTACTCAAACCGTGCAAGTAATTCCCTCTGTAACTGTACATATGTATATTGTCCCATGCTATTCGCAACTTTATATATTTATTATTTTTTTTGAATCACGATTTTGAATATTTACATCTTTTATATTGGTAATATAATGCAAACATTAAAAACGTTTATAGTGCATTGTCTTGACGGGAATATAAACAGTAATTCAAAATTGTTTTATCCAAACGCCTGGGGTAGTAGTGGAAGCTTTTATTTTTATTTTCGGTTACAAACATACGGTTGCTCTATTCTATACGGTGGCCTCTCCGTTGTTTTTTTTTTGCATTTCTGCTAGTAGGCAACGTACCTTTCCTTGGAAGGCCAAAGATGTTATCACATTAGTTATGGTCCTGGAATATCTGGTTTCATGAAGAACACACTAATATTAATGCTGTTATAGTACAAATAAAATATAATTTCTAGATACATGATTCATGAATGGAATTTTTCCAGGTGTCTATTTATATTCACCTATTATATATATATATATACACAGCGTTCAGTAGCTCTGTTACGCAAATTTGGTTAGTGATAGACTAGTATAAGCTGGAACGTATTTTCTTAAAGATACGAGGGAGCGTTTTTAAGACTGGGGAATGGAGGGGTTGGATGTTAGTGGGGCAGCTATTTCGTGTCGGAACGTGTTCAGTGACTCATTATTAATATAAATATAAAGTTTTAACACAATCGCATCAGTAGTCTTTAAACTATTACTGTACAGATGCCATCCGATTCTTGTCCGGAAATGGTTTTTAAGTGGTATAGCCGGTTTGAATAAAGTAGGAAATTATTTGAAAATGAACAACGACCAGGGCCGGCCTGTCGAAGTCATCATTCCAGAACTTGTTAAGAAAGTCGAAAAATTAATAATGAAAGATGTAAACAAGACACAACTCGTAGTAATGGCTAGAGAATCTGATACAACAGTGTTTAAAATTATTTATGATAATCTTAACATGGCCAAGGTAGATAGGCGCCAAGAATGCTCAAAGCGTGTGTAAAGTTCCGTTTGTTTTTGTATCTCTGTAATGAAGGCAGTGATAGTGTATTGAGTCGAATTGTTACAAAAAGTATACTCCGAGAAGAGTTGAATAAGCCAAACCCAGCCAAGCATGATCCTCTTGTTCTTCGTACTCGCTAAACTTTTGGGATTTGTGTTTTTGTAAGTTTCTTCAGGCCATTTCATTTCAGTGAGATCCCATAGCTCACTTAGTTCTCCATCTAGCATGGTCTCTATCTCATGCATGATTTTCTCCTTTTTCTTTTTCTTTTTGCCTTTGTCGTCTGCACTTCATCATCGACCATGTTCCCCCTCGCTTGTTTCACCATGGTATCCACCATTCGGCCTTTCAATTCGTCGAGTAGCTGCATTTTTGACGACATTTTCTTAATTGCCTTCTCTAAACTAGCGGCGTTCGTCTTTATTTCTCTTTTGGTATTGGGATTTTGCTCTATAACATCCCTCATCTTCTTCATATACTCTTGTGTGCTTTGGAAGTCCTCTCAGTTTCTTGCATTCGGATTCTGCTCTGCTTATCAGCTTCTCAGTTTCCTCTCTCTGAAACTTGGGTTCATCATTATGAACCTGAGACGCAAGGCTCCAGGTCTGACTCTAAGCGATTTCTACTTGTTCCCAAAAATGAAAAAAAGAGCTGCGTGGAAAGAAATTAACGAGCGATGTAGAAATGATGGGCGCATTTTCGGCGTAAGATAAAGGCATACATAAGCTATTTGAAAGATCTGAAAATGTATTAGGATTGCAGGTGAATATATCAAGGTAGAAAATAATTTTGTATTTTTTCTCTCTTTTTTCCCCCATTCCGCTAATACAAAAACGCTCCTTCATAGGAATTCTAGTGTTTTTTTAAAGGAAATATTCAACCTAAAGAGCAATGTTATTGATGACATTTTAGGAATTTGCATCTAATTATTTTAATAATTAGATTAGATTTTTAATACAATTTAATAATTTATATACAGGGTGCGTTTTATATTCTAAGTCGATGCTTTTTTTTAATAACTTTTAAATGAAGTACAGTTTTATAATTTGTATTTTATTGTTTGAATTATATGGTCCTTAACATTATGTAATAATAATAATAATAATTTATTTCAATTCAAACAGTCACAAAGGTAATACATATATATATATATATATACATATACATCTGTGAGTTGAAAGATGTCAAGTAATCATTCATATTATTCTTACATATTATATAAATTTAAATTATAATTATATATAAATAGTTCATTATCTTTATATAATAATGTAACGTTTTCCTGTTCGCAATAAACAACTCGTGCAATTATTTATTTAAAACAGTCTGTATATTTATGTAACTTAAAATTAATTACAATATAAGAATATAAAACTAATGTATCACACTTAAACTACTACTACAATTTAAATTAACACTTGTATTTATTTATTTCTATTACTAATATGTCCGTCCGTATATTTATATAACACGGCACTTTTATATTTATTTCTTTGGCTATCACTATTTATTTCTACGCGCGTCGGCTACTTCTTAAGTAACTTCTTAATCACGAATTCATCCGCAATTACTCATCCCGCAATGAATGAATCCATCGGTGACCCAGTCGCCTTATATATACATGCGAAGATTACTAGAACATTCGCGTAAACTCTATCTCCCACTCGATGTATGGAGAACATTCCATAGACATTATGTGTCCGACACAGTACCATGCGTAAATAGATGACTCACTGCTTTACGATGTTTACCAGTCGCGCCGAGATGATTTACAACCTTCTTTTTTTATTGTCGCTCGAATGTCTGCTGGTTTCGTTACAATAATCTTGAAATGTACGAAGTAAATTGTCGTAAGGAAATTAGCTTTCTAAAAATTCCCCGATTGTGTAGGGCTCTAAATCAACAAGGACATTGAGCGAAGCCCTTTTGAAAATTTTAAAAGTTGTCATATACCTTTTGTTTGCTGAGGAAGTTTATTAAATAATTTTATGCTGGAATGGGACGGACCTTTTTCCAACATGCTCAGTCTGTGTATTGGATAATTATATGTAATTTGAGATCGAGTTTTGTAATCGTGTCGGGAGGAAATGATCAAATTTCTCCGTGTTTTTAAAATTAAAAATTAATTATTCATAAATGTACAAAGCTGCGACAGTAAGAAGACCGGCAGACCTGAATTTTCCACGACATGATTCTCTAAAGGGAAAGCCAAAAATTACGGGAAAGATTTGCTTTTGAATTACAAAAACCTGGCCCAAATCTGGGGAATTTCCCGAAAAAAGTATACCATATTTTAGTTTAGAAATAAATACCCCATAGTAAATAGTCATGAGAATTTTTTTTTTTCGCAATAACGTTTTAGAACTTTTATGCAGTAACTGACTTTATTTAATTTCTTTACTAATACATCAAGATATGGGCTCCAGGTCATATTTTCATCAAGAATTAAGCCCAAACTTCTAACATTATTATTTAAAGTGAATAGGTTGTTATCAGTTATAATCTTATCACGCATTACTCTTTCAAAGATTTTAGCAAAGCATGAAAGTTCACTAATGGGCCTGTAGTTCTGGATCAGATTGTCATCCTTCAAAATAGGAGTTATTATTGCCAGTTTCAAACGATCTGGGAAAATACCAAATGTTACGGAATTATTTATTATTTTTACGAGAGGCTCCGCTATGACATGAACGGACGCTTTTATAACCGAGATTACAACCTCATGGTCACCTGGGCTGCAGTTGCTTTTCAAGCCATTAATTATATTTATGATTTAAGTTTCGTCTATCATGTCCAATTGCAGATTTTCGGGGTTATATGATAAGTCAGGATTAAAATGTATTTTAGGGGTAATTCCACATAAGTCATTGCCTATGTTTACAAAAAAATTATTAACTGAATTTACGACCTCTTGTAGGTTACCGTCTATGTTAAGACTGTTACCTGTTCTTTGTTTTAAACCACCCGCCACAAAGCTGGCAACTTGCCAAATAGATTTTGAGAGAATCTCAGAATGTTGTAATTGTTTTTTACAATAATCTTTTTTAGAGTCAATTAAAAGTTGTTATGTATGGGATATAATGTCGATCAAATGGCCGCCTTTGGCGTGGCGCAAAGGCGTGTCCTTTTAAGCACATTATCCACAACAATTGCGCAGAGTTCTAGTGTTCAAGTACCTTGGTAGGAAGAAATCGTGAGGTGTCAAATCACGGGATCGTGGGGCCCAGTCATTATTAGACATGGGCCAGAGAGGGGAAGTCGTTCCGATTTCACTCAGACTAGACCGACTCGTGTTTTGTCGGCTCTCGGGTACCGTATTACTTTCCCCGAGAGCCGACAAAACACGAGTGGGTCTAGTCTGAGTGAAATCGGAACGACTTCCCCTCTCTGGACCATCTCTAGTCATTATCACTATTTCTTGACATTATTCGTCCAGGAAAAATTCCTCACAAAATTTGCATCGTAGCACGTGTGTTTGTTACGTGGCACTATCTTGTTGGACCACATGTTCTGTAGGGCTAAGTGTTTCAATTTGGGCACAAGAAAGTTTTCCAACATGTCCCCATAGCGGTCACCAGTAACTGTTACAGCCTCTAGCATCGTTAAACAAATAAGTCCCAATGATGCCACCGGCTCAAATGGCGCCCCAATACAGTTACTCTACGAGGGTATAGTATTTTTGAGAATTTTTAACGATATGATCTTCTGCTTCAGTGCATCAATCTTTTCTGGTGTAGGTTGGCTTAATTGTCGGCCACTCTTTATCTGCCAGTGTATACAAATTTTCAAAAGTATTCTTTACACGATAAGTGGGTTGACTTGCTCGGCGTATGATTAACACAAAAAACTCACGTAATTTTCTCCGCGTACACAATTGAATAATTATTATCTAAACAAATTGTTTAATAATATTTTAATATCAATAATATTAAATGCCAACTAAGAAATGTTATTCAAACCAAAATAGCGGCCAAACAAAATCGACTTGGAACATAAAACGCACTTGGTATTAGTTGAATATCACTCACCAAAATTGGTTATTAGTTTTGTACAAATCTGAATCTACTCTAACTTGTCTTCTGCAATACTACTTTTACCAGCAATCTGTAATTTGATATTTTGCTTCTAGCAGAACTAAAATAATATATTTTTAATGAATACCTCTTTTGATAGAATGTAGTCTACCTGGATCATAGCCACCTTGTTAGTTTTGTACAAATTATTTACTATTCCAGCACAAAATACAGCTTAGTATAATATTTCTAAGTCTTTCAATATTTTGCAAATCAACCATCTGATAGGAACATTTTAAAATCTACAAAGCCATAAAATTTTCTCCACAGATATTACACTGCATAACAAAAGAAACGAATCACTCAGTAATATAATATAGCTTTAACTAAATTTTAGATTGTACTTCTTTTTGCTTTCTGTAATGCTACTACTTCTACTAGTTTATGATTTGGTAGTATGTATACTTCTTCCAACAGTATTACATAAATCAATAAACATTTATCATTAGCTCTTAAACTGTTACGTTTATTAGAAATTATAGGAAGAACATATTGAATTGTGCAAAAAATTTTCACCGAATTAATTTTTCAGCCATGTTTTAACTTTCACTGCACCACCTATAACCGCAGCGTGACACATTTAATGTACTATTTCAGCGCTAGATTGCTTTATCTGTGGCATCTCTATATAAAATGATAAAGAAATAAAAGACTTTCACTAGTTAAACAATTATTAAGATCTCTTCCAATAAAATATTTGACAGATTACAGAGCATCTTGCCTAAATATGAGGATTCACTTGAAAAGATTACAAATTTACTAAACTACTTAAATAAACAGAGAGTTTCTATGTTAAGATTTATTAGAAAATATATAAGATTCAAATTGCTCATGTTCTCTCAGAATGTGCAGGAATGTTTTTTTTTTAACCAACTGAGCAATATGTTGTACTCCTTCTTTTCTTGCAATTTCTCTTTGCGGATAATTTCTTATCTCTAATAAGTAATAACGCGAAAATGTCTTTTGCTTTACTCATAAAGGATTAAATCGATTAATTAAAATTAGCAGCAATTATTTAAAAATAACTCCCTTTGATGTTATAATTGTTAATAAAAAAAATAAACGCGGAATATCTCTGCACTAGCAGAACAGGTGGCATATAAAAACTGCTTTTGTTAAAGAAAGGTTAGTCATCTCGGGGTGAAAGCCAGGTAACTAATACTTGGTGGTAAATGTATATTTATGGGAAACAGAATAATAGCAAATGCATTAAATAAGAATTTCCCAGTCATTTTATGCTTAAAAATCCAATATTTTTAAATAATATTCCTTTGAATATTTTGGCCAGGTTATTTACTACCGTTTACAGTCCATATTTATTATTTATAATCATTAGGGAGCGGAATCGAGCGAGCTAAACTACCACGGAGCCACAACCGTGAAAAGAAATAATGTAAACAACTGCGTGTTGTTTACATTATATCTGAATAGCACTAATTCATAGGGCGAACTGCAACATCTGTTTACGCCCGAGAATCAGAGAAAAAACTGCCATAAAATAAGGAATTTTATGAATAAAGTCCTTTCTTCATCGGCGTAGGTACAAGGGTGACGAGTTTTTAAAATTTATTATATTTACCTTATACCGCGCGATCATTTAAATTCCAAATTAGAGCAGGCTGTGAAATTTAAATTAAGTTGGTATGTAAGTACTAATTTACAATTTGAATTGTCAAAGTGACGTTTCAAAATGTTAATTAATCAATAATTGACATTCTGGACAACCTAATAAAAAAAATCCCGCCGGCTATAATTTAGAATTTAAATGATCGCGTGGTATTTCGCAATATAATATGTATGTTTCAATAACATACGCGTACATTTTTAGTTATCATTTAATCATTTATTTAGATCTAGAACGTTGTTTATGTTACTTTTTCTGAGATAAAAATTAATTGTCAGTGATTCCGAAATTTATTGCAAAGTCTGTATAATATCGTCACTTAGCTTTGCTAAAACATACACAGAAATAGTTTTCATGCAGAGAATTTCGATAGTTTACAAAATTTCGTTATATGTTTAAATGACGATGCTCGAAGTATTTCTGAGTGCAAGGAACTAACACAAATCCCAAATTTAAAAAATCAGTTGTTATTCCTTCAGGAACACTTTGGAAATTTGCCTAAACTAATGACATATTTTGAAAATCGAATCTCAAATTAAAAAATGAGGTGTGGCCACCACACGACTTTCTTATACGTATGAGCGTTTCAAACTATACTATATTTTTTTTACACAAAAAATATTCACACTCCTATTCTAAGTACTTCTGTTCTCTTAATAAATCGCTATAGAATGCATACTTAGCAAGATATTCGAAAAAAGGACTACTCCCTAAGAGTAAAAGTTTTACTTCCGGTCCGAATTTTGAAATTTCATATATTCAAAAAATATTGCAAATCTAGCACTAAATACTTTTGTATTCTTGATAAATACATATAGAATGCATAATTTACGACATATTCGCAAAAAATCGCTATTCAATAAGAGTAAAAGTGGTAATTCCGCAAAATGCAAAAGATATTGAAAATTACGTTTTAAATACCTTTATACCCGTAACGTACCTGTCTAAAAAGCATGACATGCGAAATATTCGCAAAAAACTGATTTTCGATAGGAGTAAAAGACCTACTTCCAGTAGCAGCTCCGAAAAACTTTTTAAATAAAATTGTTCTCAATTTTAATTTCAAGTACATATGAATTCTTTATAAATTTGTTTAAATTTAGTAGTTGACGAAATATTGGCAAAATTTCATTTTTTCACTGAAGTAAACTGCTACTTCCGGTCTACCGATTTTACTGAAAAACTACTCAGATCTCAAGAGGGAGATCAGACACGTAAATACAAAATTTGGAATTGATATCTACAGTGGTTATCGTGGTCACATAGAGACACACAGACATTTTTTAAAAACATCTTTTTCGGTATCAGGGAACTTCAAAACGTGGACATCTGCAAAAATCTCTAAGTCGAAAATTTCACATTACTTCCTTATACTACGTATAAGAAAGTAAAAATGGATTAACCACATTAGATGTGGCTATTAATAATTCCAAGTGACTTAGACGCAGTTTTTAATAGAAATCCAGGTTTAATAACATTGCGGCAATGGTGTATGCTAAATACGCTGAAATAAAAGAATATTTCCATTACGTAAATATAACCAGCTGCGATGTAGAAAAGACGTTTTCTATCTACAAGGATGTACTTAATTCAAAGAGAACAAGTCTTACAGAAGAGAAAATGAACAAATAGTAGGGTATTTTGTATATTATAATCACCAGCCACTTGTTATTCAATTATATAAATAAAATTAAATTAAAACCTCTTTAAAAATACAACATTTCAATAGCGCGCCCATGGGCGATGAGTCATGACTCGCTCGATTCCGCTCCCTAACAATCATAGATATTTTATTATAAATAAAATAATAAAATTATATGAAGCTGTAAGTTGCATTTTGATTGAATTATCAAATGTTCCTTACTTTCTGTATTTCAGAAAATGATACCGCAGAGAATTGGAAGAATTCACCACAGCAAAATATGTTGCAGGATCATCCTAATACATCCCAATACGTTACTGGTAATGGCGAATATAAAAAATTATATTCAGTACTTGCATGCATTCATTATACGAAGTATATAAATTATAAGTTTTGCAAACACTAGCACGGCTGTTTGCTGCTAGCCCGTTCTTTTAAACATGTATTTATACAAGGTTTTTTTATATAAATTCTCTACTACCACAAAGCGTACAACAAAAATAAAATTAAATTATTAGGCATACATATAAACAATCTCGGATGGTAAACCGAGGCAGAGGTTTTCAATGTGGTAAAACATAAAGTTGATAAGAGTATTATAACAAAAATAAAAAGAATTCTCTTTCACAACACAAAAAGTATAATCTGCGAACTCTTCAATATAATATATACAATAAGGGGCAAACAAGAGATATACACTGCCAAATATAATAATTTGAACATTCCAAATTCAACAATTTATATTTAGATATTTATTTAAGCACATTAGTGATAAATAATATCAACAATAAAAAATGCTATTGCAGTTTAAACAAAAATTAATAAAAGTTTGTAAAGCTAAGGAAGGGTGTTACAATGGCTTGGATAAATGATAATTGTAAATGAGACTTTGACATATATCATGTTTAGTTATAGATAGACATGTAAAATGCTACATTCTTTTTTACAACATAAGCGATCAACTCTGTAACAAATGTGCAAACACCACGTCGGATCGAATAATTTTGACAAAAAATTTGAATTTGCGCGTTTACAAAGTTCAATTAACACAACAACTAAGCCATCTGGCCATTTGAAACGTTGCCCAGTGATTCAGAACCGGCAAAATGTCGATTTTAAGAAATAGTTAATTTTACATTGTATTTGTAGCAAATACATTGTATTATATTATGTCTTGGCGAATGTTGCCTTTTATTATTACTTTGTGATTACTGCAATAACACGCATATAAAGTTCGCGTAGGCTGTTAGTATCCATCAGGAAGTAACTATAAGTTTATATTTTGCATATATGATCCCTATAATATCTTTTATTAACCTTGCAAATGTCATTTGCTCTTTTTTGCTCATTTTTGAGAAAACGACATCTGGAGATGTTCGTAATATATGTCTTTTGCAAAGAATTTTTGCCGCTAATATTCGAGTTTGAACCACTATATGGGTCGTACGGTGGCCTATTGGATGCGGAAGCAAACAACACGATATTTCAGAGAAAATGATTATCATTGATAAGGCCCATTTTCACTTTAGAGGAATCGTTAATAAGCAGAATTGACCCATTTATTGTAACACCCTTTAATATACGCATGTGCTTAATTTAATGAGGCTTATAGGCTCTAAGTGATAAATTCAATCGTAAAGCTGCTCTCAGAATTTATTTTATTTTGCTTACCGTTTAGTTCAATTGTTTTCCTATTTTAAATGCATTAATTTATATCATACAAAATAGTTTGAAGTTACGTATCATGGAAACTTACGTTCATCTTTAAAGAATATCTATTTCTTCTCTTTATTTTCAATATTAAAATTTTAGATCGAAAAATCTGTTTTACTGCAAATTGTCAAAATTATATCATACTTTCAAACAAACGCAACAATTGATTAACTATTGAAAGCCCCAACTATACCGTATGTGTCAATTTTCATTAGGTATAGGATTCAATCTTTACGTGCGATTTATACGTATACAAATAATACATGGCAACGTGTGTCACCTCTACCGTCCGTCACCAATCCCGGCAACAATCGACATTACATCGAGTTTCTCCGATCTCCCCACCAGATTTTACATTCAATCTTTAGCTGCGAACACGTTACGATCTAGTCTGCAATAAAACCCGTCTTATTACTGGAACGGGAAACATCAAATGGCCGCCGCGATCTCCGGATCTAGTAGTTTATTATTATTTGCAGAATCCTTTTTTATTTACCTTATTTTTAATTTTATTAGAATTACGCTTTTGTTTGTGTCATGCAGCGTGAACGCAGCTTAATAATTCTCTGCATTTACTGAAAGGAAAAAGAAAACTTTCCAACGCGTAAATATTATTTCTGAACGCATTACAAACATCCAAGTCAGTGGTCCAACAGTTACTACATACTGCTATAAGTATAACTTGAGCTTGAATCGGTCGCGCTCGCATTGGAGAGGAAAGTAGGGGGTGCCATGTCACGTATTGCATGAATTAATCGCCTATGGCTAATGAAAATTGACACATGCTGTATAACAAGGTGCCAGACAATATAAATAAAATGTAGTAATGTTATAAAAAAACTTAATCACTCTAATTTCATTTTATTTTAATTTAACTTGTGATTTTTTCTTATTTCATTTTACACGGCTTCGTTTGTTTCCTCAAATCTTCTTTTTATACATAGACATTTTAGGCATTATTCATCATCCGTTTTTGTTATAATAACACGGGTTTACGTCAAACTACTTTGTTGAGACTGGTCTTAGAGTTACGTATCATGGGAACTTACGTTCTTCTTTAACGAATATCTATTTCTTCTCTTTATTTTCAATATTAAAATTTTAGATCGAAAAATCTGTTTTACTGCAAATTGTCAAAATTATATCATACTTTCAAACAAACTCAACAATCGATTAACTATTGGAAGCCCCAACTATATAACAAGCTGCCAGACAATATAAATAAAATGTAGTAATGTTATAAAAAAAACTTAATCACTCTAATTTCAATTTATTTTAATTTAACTTGTGATTTTTTCTTATTTCATTTTACATGGCTTCGTTTGTTTCCTCAAATCTTCTTTTTATACATAGACATTTTAGGCATTATTTCATCATCCGTTTTTGTTATAATAACACGGGTTTACATCAAACTACTTTGTTAAGACTGGTCTTAGATTTGATTTATAGTGCTGAAAATTAAGTTTCTGTTTTCTCCTACGTACTTTGATATCACCTCAATTTTTATCGGTAAAATTCACTTAAAAGAACATATTCTAATGTAGGCATTGAATTTATTATTAACAAATCAAGTTGTAGTAATAATAATATAAGTAATAAAAGTAAATCCATAAAGCGAATAATTCGTATACATAACCTCAAAAGCTAGTTTTGACAGCTACTTCTTTCAAATTCAATTCAAACATTTAGGATAATAACGTCAGAGTTGCTTAATGGTAACCGCTATCGACACGGTCCAAGGAGTCCTGTGAAGTTGGCAACCGAATTTGCAAAAATATAAAATTTCGTCGGAGTTCCCAGTAGATATGGGATAGTTTTAGAGTACTTTGCGTAAAATTTCAAGGATTCTGCAGAATTTAGAGAATAAATGGCAAATACCGATAATCAGCTTGGCAACCACTTTTGAGAAAAATTTTGCAAAAGGTTTTGCAAAAATAAATTTTTCTAAAAAATTTTAAATTTTGCAAATCGTCAACAGTTCTGATCGCAGTTCTCGTTGGAAATCTAAGAAAGAGAAAAATGTTATTAGGATCTTAGATAGAAGTCTTAGAGTTCTAGCGAGAGCTGCGATCAGAACTGTTGTGCGATTTTCTTCCCTTTTAATTATATAGCACGTGAATTCTAATTTTTCGAATATCTTTTGAATTTTCAACTTTACAGAAAAATTTTGTTAAGATTTTCGACAGAATTCTTACAGTTCCAACGAGAACTGCGATCAGAACTGTTGTGCGATTTTCAGAATTTAACATTTTTTGCAAAATTCTTATTTTTGCAGAACCTTTTGCAAAATTGTTAAAGAACTCTAGAACTATGGTCGATGTGCCGGAGATATGTCTAAAACACACTGTATATTATATTTTTACATTCATGATCCAGTTTCAGAAACAGTTTAATCCCTACCCTTGAAAAAATCTTTACGAGCCAAAACATCACCAACTTCTAAGAGTGAAATATTGGATAAATCTGAGGGTAGAATGGAATTCAAATTTTGAAAATCCTTTCTGCTAAAGGATTCTTTAAGCACTGACATGCAAATTTAACGTCTTATTTGTTTGTATTGTTTTCTGTATTCGTATTTTCACTAACTTCTGTATTGAACATATGTAATATCTTGATCGTTATAATTTATTCGCTTTATCTTCAACTTCATCGGCATTAGTTGTTTTTGATTTGCAAAGCAAAGGCAAATAGTTTCAGCAATTCAGTTCTTCTACTTGTATTCCCAAATTTTGTATCTTCAATTGATTTTGCCAAAGCTAGTCACTATGATTATTCTGGATCCAAGTGGAAAATGCCAAGTACAACTTTATTTTTTTCTCAGAAGGCATAATTTGTCTTG
This sequence comes from Amphimallon solstitiale, assembly GCA_963170755.1. NCBI lineage: Eukaryota > Metazoa > Arthropoda > Insecta > Coleoptera > Scarabaeidae > Amphimallon > Amphimallon solstitiale. The sequence continues at coordinate 13,015,595 of OY720684.1, forward strand.
TAAACCGTGCCGTTTCCCCAATATCTACATTCGATAAGTTGGCAGGTAATTGCCCATAATCAAACCCTTTCAATTTTAGAATGTTTTTTAAAAAGTCCGGAGTCGTGATATTGTAACTTAATTTGAACTTCTTCAAAACAGTTTATATCAGCCAGGGAATGTAAATGATCCGTTAATAGTAGGGAGGTTTTGCGTTACGTCCCGTAAGAATAGTACACAATCTGAAGCGATTTGAAGTCACTTTATATAGATAAGTACGTAAACCACTACATGGAGAGCATAACTTAATATACAGCATGTGTCAATTTTCATTAGCCATAGGCGATTAATCCATACAGTACGTGGCAACATAGTACCCCTTCTTTCCTTTCCAATGCCAGCACGACCGATGCATGTTCGTAAATACAAGTTAGCGTGGTTAGCAGTAACTATTCGACCACCGGCTTGGGTGTTTGTAATGCGTTCAGAAATAATATTTACGAGTTGCAAGGATTTGTTTTTCTCTTTCCTTTCAGTAAATGCAGAGAATTATTAAGCTGCGTTCACGCTGCATGACACAAACAAAAGCGTAATTCTAATAAAGGTAAATAAAAAAGGATTCTGAAAATAATAATAAACTACTAGATCAGGAGATCGCGGCGGCCACTTGATGTTTCCCGTTCCAGTAATAAGACGGCTTTTATTGCAGACTAGATCGCAACGTGTTCGCAGCTAAACATTGAATGTAAAATCTGGTGGGAAGATCGGAGAAAATCGTTGTGATGTCGATTGTTGCCGGGATTGGTGACGGACAGTAGGGGTGCCACGTTACCATGTATTACTTGTATACGTATAAATGGCACGTAAACATTGAATCCCAATACCTAATGAAAATTGACACATACGGTATAACGTATAACGTACGATTTGAAGTCAGATGATGCATGGTAAATAACCCCTAAACGGTCATACAAAATATAATTGAATTTTGTTTTATAGTAAACGGGTTATATGGATGGCAGATACTGGTGACTGACTCATCTGGTATATATACATATACACGGTCGTTATCATTATTATTTTAGAATTGTTATGCATTCGATGTCTTTGGTAAGAATTTATTCAAAATGGTAGATTATAATATTACAGTATGCTCAATTTCTGTTTTCTTCTCTTTTTGTCACTTTTACGACAACGTTTATGGATATCCAATTTAAATTTAAACACTTTCACAACTATTAGAGAGAAAAAAAGAAATCTCAACACGGATTTATATGTTAAATAACGTTTTAAAAATATTTCTGAAAATGTTAATTAGATTGTTTTAAAAATTTAGTGTGCGCCGGATGCAAGACAACATCCTCTGCATAAGAATAAGGTGCATTAACATCAAGCATAGTCTTCCAGAAGTACAGTTGTTCACATTACATATTCCAAATGTGTTAACTATATGTATATGTGTAAAATTTTTTATGTGTTTGCATGCACATTATATGATATATACTGATATATACTCAATATACTAAGGACGCTTAATAAAATATTTTATCTAAATTTTAAACCATAAAAGTCTTTAATGTTTTAGCAATGTATACTGCCGCGCAATAATATTTGCCCACGGCGATTGCTAAAATATTTGAAACTATTAACAAGTATTACTTGGTGCAGTGTTTTGATTCGCGGCATGATTACATGAAGATGAAATGTTAAAGTACTCGGAGCAAAAAAAATACATACACTGCCGCTAACGGAAGTTTGGCCAACCACAAAATTACAAACAAACAAAAATTACGCAATGTAAATACAATAATATATACCGATTGCCTCAAAAAAAAAGACGAGCCCATAACATACTTATTTGCCGGAGGATTGTAATTATTGAACATGATAGAAAAAAAAATGTATCACAAGTATACGAGGTGTATATATAACGAGACTGATGTGAGAAATGTGATTTATTGCAAACAAAGTTACAATACACTTTTATCCCCTTCAACATACTCCCCTCCCCTATCTATACATCGTTGCATACGTGCCTTCCATTGTTCGAAGCAATGCTGTAGGTCATTCTTTACTACGTGTTCCACCGGCTCAAAATGTGTTCCTTTCAATACACTTTTCACTTTTGGGAAGAGATAAAAGTCACATGGAGCAAGATCAGGCGAACACGGAGGATGTTCTTGCACAGGAATGCACTTTTCAGCTAAAAACTGCTTCACAAACAGGGCGTTGTGGGCTGGCGCGTTGTCTTGGTGGAGAATCCATGAGCAGTTCTTCCATGCATCTGGTCTTTTCTTCCTTACACGTTCCCTTAGTTTGATTAGGACTTCTGTATAGTATTGCTGATTTACGGTTTTACCCTCAGGAACCCATTCAATCATCAGAACACCCTGGATATCGAAAAACACGATCAACATTGCCTCCAGCTTGAATTTGCTCATTCGCGCTTTTTTCATTCTTGGCGATGAGGGGGTCTTCCAGTGCATGGATTGACGTTTAGTTTCCGGGTCATACTGGAAAATCCACGTTTCGTCACATGTGATGACATTTGTGAGCAAGTCTGGATCATCTGCGAGTCGTGCCATGATGTCAGAGCAAATGTCCTTCCGATTGTCTTTTTGTTCCTGAGTGAGGTTTTTCGGAACCAATTATGCACAAACTTTTTTCATATTTAATTCATCATGCAAAATTTGTCTCACTGTCTCTTTGTTAATGTTTAACATGTCGCCAATCATCCGAATACTCAGACGTCGGTCTTTCCGCACAATTTCGCTGACTTTCTGGACGTTTCCTTCACTTCTGACAGTCACAGGTCGTCCGGGACGTTCATCATCTTCAACTTCTTCCCGACCTTCAGAAAACCGTTTATGCCACTCAAACACTCGTGCACGTGACATAAGATTGTCACCAAACACCTCCTTTAAAATTTGAAAACATTCCGTGGGTGATTTCTTTGATTTCACTAGGAATTTCAGGTTAATGCGCTGCTCGACTTTTATGTTCACCATGATCGCGGTACGACTACACAACAGCGTCCCCATACAACCAAGTCTCAAAAGCAAACTAAAGCAGGTACAACGACGAAACGAAGTATGCTTGCTCGGGAAGGATCAAGGTCGACTACACTATACCCATAACTTCAGCGGTTTTTCTCCCATATTTAAGCTTGAGTCTATGCCTTCATCATGCATTATTTGGATATAATTTGTAAAGCCTTGCAACATTTTAGCCGCTTCGTCAACGGAAAACTTTTGCGCTGAATAGAATTGCTTGTTTTGTCAATACTGGCAAAAACCCTATTCCACATCAGGAAAAGGCGTAGAAGTTGGAAATCAATTTGTTTAATGATAGTTCTCGCTCCAGAAATTGTGTTAAGGTTCAGTTTTGTGGTATTTGTAATTTTCTGAAGTACTGTGAAGATATATGTAACTTGTTTTTTAGAAGCAGCAATAGCATTTTGTCTAGACAATCACCTCATTTCACAATGGCCCTTGAGATGTATTCAGAGTTTTTCTATTAAAATTTCCTGTAGTAGCACCATTGGAAAGAGTGTGTTTCTTGCACTATCCCAAATTAACAAACGTGTTTAGACATGCTTCGGATTATTTTGAGTGAAGTTATTATACTTACCAAGCCCCACAATTCTATCAGCGACGCCAGCCGAACAGAGATTCTCTAAGTCAAAATTCAGCGAACAATTTACAGAGATAAGGGGCTTTCAAGAAAGCGAAACGAACTCAGCGTCATCTTCGGGATGAGAAATTCCTGGTGAAATGTTGTCCAATGCAATAAAATGCACAGTAATGCCGCCAATGTTTAGTCCAAAATAGTTCTTATTTTTGTCTTTTTTTTAATATTTTATTTTTATGTAAGCCTTACATACTTGTGATACATTGTTTTCAGAATAAAAGTCTATCAGAATTACTAAAGTATATAATAAAGTATATAAAGTATATGTACGAATATGAAAAAGAAATTGTCAGTTTAGCCTTTAAGCCCTTAGGGCTATGCTATGATTTTATTAGGCCATTTAATAGCGTATTTACAACCACTGAATTTGGTATATCGTTAATTAAAATCCTCCTCTAAATAGGGGAGTTATGAACTCGTCTTTTTTTTTTTTTTTTTTTTTTTGAGATAATCCGTACATTATTCCAAAACTATGTAATAAGTACGAATAAGGTAACAGAATATGACAAATAAATCTATTTAATAATGAAGTTATTAAATGAACTTTTATAAGTTATACTCGCTTTTCAACAACAAAATTTCTCCTGAGTACTTCTTCAACAAGACTTATCATTCTCGTAATTAATTTTTGGATTGTTTCGTCCAGTATATTGTTTCATTCGTTTTGAAGAGTATTCCAAAGCTGTTGCTTTGTAGTAGGGCCAGTTATTTTCACCTTCCTGTCATATCCGTTTATTATCAACTTGATGGGATTTCAATCCGGGGATTGAGGCGGCTAAGTCATTACGTGCAAAATATTTTCTGATTCTTTCTGTGTCAAATAATCGTTGCATACATTTGCAGTATGTTGTGGATCATCGGATCATTATTACGTCAATTTTTTTTTTGCAATTTTCCTGTTCACTGAAATGAAAAATTGATGACTGATGACTGAGATGGAAGCACCTTCATGATTCATAAATGGTATAGTGCAATTGGGAAAAAAATTTGCGAATCAGGATCTGACGAAAATTTGACACATTAACCAAATATTGTGAACTTTGATTCGTCAGTCCAAAGGATATTCATATTTCCACTGTTATACTGCCACAATAGAGCCGTGCTCATTCTGACCTCTTCTGTCGTTTGTACCTAAGCAAAAATGGTTTATGCACCCCTACGCGTTCATGCCACTGACTTTTTTACACAGCAACTCATTATTTCATTATCTGTATAAAAGTTACGAATTTTTTAATGAACAATATTTGTACAAAATTTTACTAAAAAGTTATGCTTTTATATACCGGGTGTTTCGGAATTTCATGGCACTATTGTAGGTATGTGTTCTCTAGCAAAAAATAAACAAAAAAATCGGTATAAACATATGTCTCAAATTAATTTATTACTAAGATATTGGACCATAAATATATTTATTTAACAATACAAAAATCAAAGGAAGTGTTCAAAGTGGCCATCGTTTTGTTGAATGCAGCATTGAGCACAACGCATTCGTGCTTCTTTCGCACTTCGTATAGCAGCAAGATGATTCTTGATAGTTGCTGCGGCATCGATGATCTGATTCCTCAGCTACTTTTGTATGTCAATTGACGACGAATAAACCATAGAGTTCATCCAACGCCATAAAAAAACAACTAACGGCGTTGGATTGGGAGAACGTGGTGGCCATTGAACAGGTTCGTTTCGACCAACCCATTGGTTGCCATTTGCCGTGTTTAAATAATCAACAACAATATGAGAATATTGGGCAGGATCACCGTCATGCATAAACTAAATTCCATGCAAATTGGCAAGTAGAATATCTTCTAGAAGTTTATGAAGATTGTTTTGCAAAAAAATCAAATAAGATATTCCTGAAAGCCTAGGTGGCAAAAAGAAGGGGCCCATGAGATGTCGCCAAGAAGGCCACACCAGACATTTAATGAAAACGTATGTTGGTAATGTGTAGTAACAGTCGAATGAGGGTTTTATGCAGCCCAAGTACGGGTGTTTCGAAAATTTGTAATCCCATTTCTTGTAAAGCAGTTCACAAAATAAGAATTTCGTGTGCATTGTGTAATTAACCACCGGGATAAATATCTGCGTTTGTTATAATCTTGTGGTAACAAATCTTGCACAAGAGTAACGTGAAATGGACACAGTTTTTGTTGAAAATGATAACACAGATGAATAACATACATAAACAGTGTTAAATACTAATTGACCGATTTTTAATCGTCTGTCACAAAAATAAACGATATTCAATTGTTTCAAAACATCTAATAACACAGCTACTTGATTAACATCTTCAACCTACAATGTATTGGTAATACATTCATTTGAGACATATGTTTCTATGGACTTTTTTGTTTATTTTGTGCTGGTGAAGACATGCCTACAGTAGTGCCGTGCAATTCCGAATCATCCTGTATAGTAGACCACACGAAACAATCCACTTTCGTCGTCATAAATGAAAAATAATGACGTCTGGACCATAAATATATTTATTTAACAATACAAAAATCAAAGGAAGTGTTCAAAGTGGCCATCGTTTTGTTGAATGCAGCATTGAGCACAACGCATTCGTGCTTCTTTCGCACTTCGTATAGCAGCAAGATGATTCTTGATAGTTGCTGCGGCATCGATGATCTGATTCCTCAGCTACTTTTGTATGTCAATTGACGACGAATAAACCATAGAGTTCATCCAACGCCATAAAAAAACAACTAACGGCGTTGGATTGGGAGAACGTGGTGGCCATTGAACAGGTTCGTTTCGACCAACCCATTGGTTGCCATTTGCCGTGTTTAAATAATCAACAACAATATGAGAATATTGGGCAGGATCACCGTCATGCATAAACTAAATTCCATGCAAATTGGCAAGTAGAATATCTTCTAGAAGTTTATGAAGATTGTTTTGCAAAAAAATCAAATAAGATATTCCTGAAAGCCTAGGTGGCAAAAAGAAGGGGCCCATGAGATGTCGCCAAGAAGGCCACACCAGACATTTAATGAAAACGTATGTTGGTAATGTGTAGTAACAGTCGAATGAGGGTTTTATGCAGCCCAAGTACGGGTGTTTCGAAAATTTGTAATCCCATTTCTTGTAAAGCAGTTCACAAAATAAGAATTTCGTGTGCATTGTGTAATTAACCACCGGGATAAATATCTGCGTTTGTTATAATCTTGTGGTAACAAATCTTGCACAAGAGTAACGTGAAATGGACACAGTTTTTGTTGAAAATGATAACACAGATGAATAACATACATAAACAGTGTTAAATACTAATTGACCGATTTTTAATCGTCTGTCACAAAAATAAACGATATTCAATTGTTTCAAAACATCTAATAACACAGCTACTTGATTAACATCTTCAACCTACAATGTATTGGTAATACATTCATTTGAGACATATGTTTCTATGGACTTTTTTGTTTATTTTGTGCTGGTGAAGACATGCCTACAGTAGTGCCGTGCAATTCCGAATCATCCTGTATAGTAGACCACACGAAACAATCCACTTTCGTCGTCATAAATGAAAAATAATGACGTCTGCATTGCCATAATAACAACGAAAACAATTACGTTGTTTATTTATTACTAAAGCTGTAATTTCAGTCATGTAGAATATATTTATTATATTTATATAATAATAATTACAGGATTAATGATTAATATTAATTATAATGTGTCGTTATTTCAACCAGTTTTACTAGAAATATTAACATCAGTTGGCGTACATGAAACTTCGTTTACCCTTCGCTAGTGAATCATTTGACATCAGTTTTAGAACAATCGGTTGTAGTAAACTTTTCCCATCGTAAATTTTATTCGTCGATCACAAAGCTCACAGAGACGTACTAAAACTACATATTACGTCATGGATTTTGATGACGAAAGTGGATTGTTCCGTGCGTTTTAGTATACATATACCGTATTAGTAAATTTACCTCACAAATTATTAAATTAGTTGGATTTCCGTTTCGCCAACAAAAGTAACAGGTTATTCACAAGTCATTTGTGTATTATAATATCACAAATTATATTACACCAATAAACAATTTATTCCCTGATTCTTTTCTTTATTTTTATTTTAACGCACCGGGAAGATGGTATTTCAAAAGTTATGGTCGCTGATATATGAATATACAAGTTGATGGTAGTACTAATATTAAAAAGTGAAGAGATTTATAATAGTGCGTGTGTGTGTTATTTATATAAATATAACTGTAAAAATAGCAAGTACTAAATGACTCATTACAATCTCAGTTTGTATTACTTTGTATTAAGTTTATTTATGGGTATTTATAATATATAGTCAGAATTTAATATAACATTCAAGAGCTTTCAGTCCCAACTGTTTCACTAGTTTTTATTTATACAGGTGTTCTTCATATCACATATCTATATTATCATTTCCATTAAGGAAACAGTGTGCTTTATAGCTTTAACACAAGTCACATAAATTTAAATGTTACAGTTATTTTATTTTACTAATCTCCTTTAGATTTGTTAAAAGAAGTCATCCAATATTCAATATGTTTAACACTTCTTAGAAGTTTGGATTTCAATAAAAATTTAAATTTCTTAATTTAAAAACTGAATTTATGTATTAAAAGAAATAATTTCTAGTCACGTATAGCCAATAACAGTAATATTCTGTTCAAAACTATTATTTGTAGTTTTTAGCCTTGCAGAAGTAAATCAAAATTATGGTTCTTTATTTTAATATACATGTGTATGTATGTATGTGTGTGTGTGTGATGTATTGTTCCATAAATTAAATTCAGTGCACTTTTTTGACGTTAATGGTTATTTATCATATTTAAATTTTAATATTCTAAAAAATAAGGAAACGTGAGATTGATAAGTCTCTTATCTGTACGTGCCTCTCAAGCTAATAAAGTTAAATTACAGAAACATAGACTATTTTTTCTAATATCTAAAGTACATGCACATTTATAAACTTTTTAAAGCTTTTGTGTAAGGAAATATTGTACCGCTTGCTAAATTACCTACATAAAATAAACAAGTTGTAGACAGACGTCGGTATTTCATGGAAAAATATTCATATAATCATGTGAATAAAAATATAGCGTTTCCTTCACAATTCTAGAAATATGATGTTCAGTTTTAGGTTTTAATTTGAAAGAAAAGTAATTGGGAGACATTGTTGAATAAATACATTTATATCTTGGAAATATAAGTGTACATAAACATAAAGAAATAAAATTTTAAACTTCATATATATTGTAAATTAAAATATACTAAAAAGAACAATTTTGTTACATGACACCCTAGCGTGGGGCGTAAATATTGATAATATAAATATGAAATCGTATTCATAGATATAAACTAACTGAATTTACAATTAAAATAAAATTTTGCTGTTTTAAAGGAAGATTTTGAGTAATATTAATGTTCCGTAATTAATCCTAGCGTAATATATACATATTCTAATAGTCGGTTAAAAATACTTTTCCATTAAATAACTATAGTAAAGACATAAATAGTGATACACACATTTTATAGGATAAAATAAAAACCATAACATACTTTGAACGAAATGTATCGGGTTTTTACCTAAAATAATGTTGATATTTGCGTTTGGTTTTAATGCAATTCTTGAGTCGCTCCGACCAAACATCAATTACTTCCTGCTTTAATATTCTAAATGTTTTATGGCGTGGCATAATGTCTTCTAGAATAGCACATAATTTATAATTTAAGGTGTTTAATTGTGATACTGTTAGACGGCTAATCTTCAATTGTAATGAAATTTGACAAATGTTGTTTTTGTCAAGTCTGATTTGTTTTAACTTTCAACGTACAACATACTAAAATTTTTAGAAGATCAACTGCTCTGTAATTTGCAATGGATATTGGATTTGCCTCTCCAAAGCAGATGTTGATGTTAATATCATCCTATATATTTTATATTATTTCACCTCAGTGATTCGTTATAAATAGATTAAAATGCTCTTTTTTCATTTCTGATAGCGTAAAATCAATATATTTAGTTTTTTTATTTGTTATTTATTATGTTTTTAATCATTCTTCATTTTGAATAGAACACCTCTCTAAGAATCGAAGTTTGTTATAGTACTTGCATCATTTGTGCTAAAGCCGATTTCTTTGTATTATGGTAAAAGTTGGTAATATATTTAAATTAAGTCACCGAGTGGAAATAAAAGAAATGTGTACAGGCTAATCCATTTAAGTGTTGAGTGACTGCACGTCAATTCAACCAGAAAAAGAATGAAATTTCACCCACCACTTCAGATATTGTATGGTTTATAACTGAGGTCATAACCCCAGTTATGAACCATACACGTGGTTTTTGGCCTAAGTCGAGTACTTTCCAAGATATACAGGTTCATAGTTTATGGCAAAATGCGTTGTAGCCGTTTTTCAGACTACGCGTCAATTGTATAGCTAACAAGAAAAAAACCATAATTCAGTAAATTATGAATACAGTAGAACACGGTTATAACGTCATCGTCGAGATTTACGAGATAAGCGAGTTTTGAAAAACTGTAATTTAACAAATTTTTGCATAACTAATCCGATACGTAACATGCTTTATTACCTATTTTATATTACAACAAACGCAAAACTTACATAGGTTCTGTATTGTTAGATGGTTTATGAATTCTAAGAAATGAGGTCATTTTTATTTCCTACAGAGTACCTCTGTAAATACGGAAATTCCCAGTCGTTATTGCCTGCATATGTACATACATATATGCATATGTATTTTGATTGACGCTAAACGCGAGGTTCACCAGAATTTGATGCCGTTATATGCAGTGTTTTTTAGATTGTCTACTATAGGTAATTCCAGGGACCAAGACGAGTATGATGCTATAACCGATAACGTTATAAACGAGTTTGTGCTATTTTATACTATATTTTTAAATTTTTTTTTCAGAAATATGTAGATTCTGTAAAAAAATTGAACGTATCGCATTGCTTTGAACTTTATTAAAAAAATAATTATATGTATTTTTTTATGAGTTTTTCAAAATTAGATGTGAGGGGGTGAGGCAGTGTAGCTACCAAGTGAACTTCATTTTTTAAATATACCTGACACTGACACTGACAGAACTCGGCAGGTAGAATTTACAGTTTTATATGGAGGAGACTTTCATCGGCAGTTTCGAGCCTCTAATACCATACCTTCAAAATCTTACCTCATTAAAGTAGGCTGTTTTTTGAGTAATTAAGTAATCAATGTTGGTGTACGTGTTAAGCGTTTGAAAACTTCAAATTCTGACAGTTGTCATAATTAAATTCAAATTATAGAGCCTCTTATTATTTACATGACATAACCATTAAGAAAAAGAGCATGGCCGTTTCTAACGAAGAAAATATTTAACGAGACGGTACCCGATCTTACATATCAAAGGCATAGTCACAGTATTTAAAAACACTGAGAGAAAATATAGATTTCAAGAAAGCTATTATTGATTGCTAGATTTTAGTGAAAACCAATATCTTAGAATGTACTTGACTTAAGTCCAAAAGATATTTGTATGGTCATATAACGTAGCCTAGCAACTTGTAAACAAAGATTTATAAAAATCTTAATGATTATACAAGACAAAAATATTTTACATTTAGAATAAGGCTGTACTGATCCTATTTTTTTTAATTGCAGGTACCGGAAATACAAGCACTGACGGCACCTATAAACCATCATTTTTAACCGATCAAGAACTGAAGCACTTGATTTTGGAAGCAGCTGATGGTTTCCTTTTCGTAGTTAGTTGTGATACTGGACGAGTTATATACGTTTCTGATTCAGTAGCACCAGTCTTAAACTATCCGCAGAGCGAGTGGTACGGTTCCTGCATGTACGACAACATTCACCCAGAGGATGTAGAAAAGGTCCGAGAACAGCTATCAACGCAGGAACCCCAAAATACCGGTCGCATTTTGGATTTAAAAACTGGAACTGTGAAAAAGGAGGGTCATCAATGTAAGATAATTTTTATTTTAATAAATTAATGTAATTTTTCCGCTTAAATTGGACAGGCGAATATGAATCAGAAAATGTTTATGATTTGAGTGAAGGTGTCAAATGGAAGATCTAGAAGTTTGTTTTATTTGAGTCGAAGTTGTAAAAGGATGTGTTGGAACAACTTTTTCAATGCTACGTATGATCATCTCTATTAAGTTTTCTCTGTCTTTTTCTTCGTTTAGGTTTTCCTTGATCTTTTATTGCATTAAAAATCATTTTTGCTGAGCGTTGGCGTTTCTTGAATGAATTGTAGGTTTTCCTTGTTCTTATTAATTCTTGAATTATATCCATCTTTTCAGATATGCGGGACTTTGTTGCTCAAAACTAAAAAATATACAACTAATTTAATAACTAAAGACCGGACACGAGCGGCCGATGACTCATCGCCCACGGGTGCACTATTGAAATTTTATATTTTTAAAAAGTATTTAATTTTATTTATATAATTGGATAAAAAGTGGGTGGTGATCTATAAAATACAAAATTTATAAAATTATTTGTTCATTTTGTAGTTCAAATCGAGTAAACTCTCCGTACTTTTATTTAACTTACGTAAATTTTAAAAACCCCTCAAGCTTCTACCTACGCCGATGAAGGAAGGAATTTAACAGTAAAATCAACATTTTTTCAGTCTCTTTTTACCACGAAAACAGATGTTGCAATTCACCATATGAATGCTGCTATTCAGTAACTGCGTAATGTTATACATTATTTCTTTTGTCCGTCGTAATTTCGGCCTCATACATCCGGTCTGTATTAATAACATTCATAAAACTTAACCCTGTACCGGATATGTTGGATTTGCTACATAGCACTACTAGTCTAGTATTTTTTCGTGCAGTAATAAAATCAGGTACTTCCCCGGATTTTAGAATAAACTTGGTAAAGAACATTTCTTCCAATTCGTCATGTGTTGTATAGATGCCTCTGGTCTCGAATACAATTAAATACTTGGATTCGGTATTTTTGCATTTGCTTTGCTATTATTTCTTACACAGCTGTAGATGCATTTTTCCCTATTTTATCATAAATGTAATGAACAAATTATGTACAAAAATGTATTAAACAGTAACACATTAATTTTATATTTTAATTCAATACTACTTAAACTAAATTGTTTTTGTTAACAATCTGTTCAAATTATAGTATATTTATTCAAGTTGTAATGTCATGCGTGGATTTTGTTTGAAATTCTAAAAAAAACTAACACAATCATAACATCTGGAATGAAGAAAATGTCTACGTACGAGGTGTGATCAAATTGAAACGATAATTTTGAATTATCTCAAAAAGTATTTATTTTTACAATGTTGATACCATCCCCTTCAAAGTAGTCTCCCTGTGATATTGTATACTTTTGCCAACGTAGTTTCCAGTTTGAGAAGAATTCGTGGAGCGCCTCTTTAGGTAACGCTTTGAGCTCAATTTGCGATTTTGTCTTTGTCTCATCTATTGTTGACAAACGTTGTCCTTTATGTGTCTCTTTTAATTTAGGAAATAGAAAAAAGTCACAGACGCACATATCCTCAGAATAGGATGGATGCAGCAACACAACAGTGTTGTGTTTTGCCAAAAACTGTTGGATAAGCAAAGCTGTATGTGCCGATGCATTGTGTGTATCCACGAATTGTCTCTCCAAAGTTCGGTTTTTTTTCGCAATGACTCACGCAAATTGCGCAAAACTTGTAGGTAATACTGGCCGGTCGGTAAAAATTCATGCTAAACTATTCCATTGTAGTCAAAGAAGACTGCTGAAAGAACTTTCACATTTAACTCTTTGCTGTACGAGATTTGATACAATTTCCAGACCCTTGCTGCACGAAAAATTAAAATGCAAAAAAAGTTATTCTTTATAGTTTAATCAATGACATAGTAACAAAATAAAGTTTTATAGTACAAAAAATATATTGCCAAAATGGCCTTTACGAGGTGCTCCATATTGTGTAGCATTCTGCAGTCTTCAGCAATATTTACTTATATTTTTTTTTCCACGATCAGGCAAATTTTAATTGATTTGAATCATTATTATTATTACCGTGATATTTTTGAAACCAATCTTTGTTTTTTCTAAGACACAGCGCAACCTCACATATACTACATGCCCAATCGGATCGCACTGTATTTGCCTTGGTACTGCAAAGTGCACATCTTCTGCGGGTAGATCGAACGGGTTGATGAGATGAAGATGTAAATCTAACTTCTGAAGGCATCGACTTCTCTTCTGAATAGACCCCCCAGACTTTTCGCCTGAAGTCCTTAAGAGTCATAGGAGGCAATTTGTTTAGTTTATATAGTACATAACGGTTTATGACGGCGCAGTCTATAAAATGCCAAAATATCCTCATGTACCATCTCTTGCTTTTCCTATCGATTTCGTAAGTGGATTTAAGTTGATCGAATCTATCCACACAAGGTAATTTTGTCTAATATATCGTTAGAAATTAGTAAATTAAATATATTATATGGTGTACAACTATCATTATCATGTGTTTGAACTTCGTCTGTTAAACCGTATTCCGACAGGAGATCAGATGATGGTCTTATCAAATGTATATTGCCTATTCGCCAAGTTATGCTACCACCTTGCACTTGGCTGTCATTTACAAATGCAGATAGCGGCAGGTCATCTTCGGAATTTTCCGAATCAGTGACAATCTCGTCAATATCCCTTGGTTCATTAGTATCATTTTCTTCCCCATCTACGTCGTCAATGTCCGATTCTAAGCCACTCGGTATATACTCAGCATCATCAATATCATCTATCAAAGTATATGCTTCATCAGAATTCAATGTGTCTAACTTAATAACTTTATTGGAACCCATATTACGGTCAAACTGTAAAAATTAACTTCAGATTAAATTGTGCTTAGCTGCATAATGGTTCAAAATTTAGACTCGCAGAAAAAAGAAAATATTAACTAATTTTAAATAATTTTTGACTATATACATAACAAACACCAACTACATATAAATGATTTTGTAGGTGGTCCATTTTGTGGACCGATGTGTCACAACTTGCTGGAAGTTGGTGGTTCAAATTGCAATCCCATATGCAGCAAAGAGTTAAACGGATTTGACGTGCTTGCTTAGGTCTAGGTTCCTCAGAAAAATTCCACTGAGATGATTGAGCTTTTGTTTCGACGTTATAATGCGTTTAAGCCAGTTTGGGTCCTCAGCGATGTCACTAAGCATTTGATTAGCGACGGTTACACGATGCTGCTTTTGTTGAAAATTCAGCAGTTTAGGTACCAATTTTGCCGCCACCCGTTTCATGTTCAAAACATTGTAAACATTGCTTCACATCACCCGTATAAAATTCCTATTTCTTCAGCAGCCTCCCTAATAGCAAGTCTTCTATTAGCAAATACAATCGCTTTAACTTTTTCTACATTTTCATTACTGGTCTCGTCATCTTCAGTGTTATCTCGTGTGACATAATATTATCGCCAAAGTCCTTCTGTAGCAGTTTGAACGCTTCGCTGCACTTAATTCCGTTTTTAACACAAATTCTTTGATCCGACATTTCGCCACACAAATTATAAACCGAACACACTGAATAACGCTGGGTTATTCGCTCGCCAAACACAAACTAAGGCGTCGCAGTTGTGGTCAAGTAAGTGACGTACAGTGTTGTTCCGTCACCTGTGAATATAATTGGTAGAATGTTTTGTGAAAATTCGGTAGTTTTTTTTATCCTTAGTTTAAAATCAAATTTTTGAAAACAATTTTAATCTCTAACATTCATAAATGCACTTTCTAGTGTACACTTTAATAAGTATTTTCATTTGAAAAACTACTTTTGTTTAATATATTTTTTTAACCAGAATAGTTCAGCGTACAGTATAAATACTTACATAATTGCTGATTTTGAATGCAGACATTATATCGAAATTTATTTCTTTAGATTTATTTATTTTAGATTTATTTATTTATTTAGATTTATTACAGTAAAATCCCTTGCCGATTTTGAATGCAGACATTATATCGACTACAATCCATAGTGGCTTTATTACTGTAAAATCGCTTGCCTGTTTTAATTTTCTGTTTATTATAATCATAGATTAAAGATGAATGTCAAATTAGTAATTTATTATTATATTGTATTTTTATGGTTTGTTAAATATTTTTCAGAAATATAAATATTTACATTAGATCGTATTATTTACATTAATATAAACAGTTTCAGTTTGTGCTTTTATTTAGTTTTTTTCTCGGTAGGTCAACCGAAAATTCGGTAAACGGAACATCCACTGGTGACGTGTCTGTCACTAATAGTGCTGTCAACACAGCGCGCAAAATTTGAAATTATTCCGTTTCATCTGATCATACCTCCTATATTCAAAACAAAGCGGTTTAAGACCTATGTTTATATAAACTTTCTGTCTTAAAATGAAATAAGGAATAACACCCTGCAGTTTGACTAGTTACTTAATTAACACTTTGTATATTGTATTTTTTTATACATCATTCATTTAATCATTACAGCGTCAATGCGACTTTGTATGGGCTCAAGGAGGGGTTTTATCTGCCGCATGAAGGTGGGAAATCTTGGAGCTGAAAGTATTGGCCACCTCAATCGACTGAAACAACGAAATAGCTTAGGACCTAGTCGTGATGGGCAAAATTACGCCGTCGTCCATTGTACTGGCTACATTAAAAATTGGCCACCGACTGGTTAGTGAGACGAATTATCTAAATTGCTACTGCAATGATTTCTAAGTTCGAAAAATATCAGATATCTTTACAGGTGTTCAAATGGAACGTCAGGGTGAAGAAGATGTACATTCTCACTGCTGTTTAGTGGCTATAGGAAGATTACAAGTAACCTCAACACCGAATACAAATGAAATGTCCGGCTCGAATAGTACGGCCGAATTTATTTCGCGACATTCGATGGACGGTAAATTTAGTTTCGTGGACCAAAGAGTTATAGGATTACTTGGATACGCACCAACGGAGCTTCTGGGGAAGAGTTGCTTCGAATTCTTTCATCAGGAGGATCAAACCCATATGAAAGATAGTTTCGAACAAGGTAAATGGATGTAATTTGTTTTAAGTAGAACATGACTCGCCTGCGTGCTTCAATAGGCGGATGTTGTATGCAACAACGCAGAGTTTTTTCTCGATTTTTATTTGATGTAGGTAGATCTTATAATTTTTTATTTTCATAGTAAATGGGTATTATTGCAAGTAATTTGACATATCCTCTGGAGACCCGAGGCCGACGATTTTCTTGAAACTTATTTTTTCAACAAATCTGGATTTCTTATACATAAAAAAAACTCTTTCAAGATGCTCGAGAGTTTAGAGAAAAAAATTGTGTCCATTTTGATGGACATTGGGACTTAACTCATACTAATAGTCCAGTCAAACTGTGAATCAATCTACGTAAAATAGCGTAATTTTCTCTATAGTATAATTTCTTGAAGGGGTGTATTCTGAGCATAATTGTAGATTTGAGGGGTTCCCCGAGTGTCAGTGGGGCCGCTATTGCAAGTAACGCGTTTAATTCGGTATCTCGAGAACGGTTCGGTTTACACAAAAAACTATAGAAACCTTTTCTCTTATAAATTAAGTTACTTAACTTTTTTATTCGAAATATATCTATCTAACATCGATATTCTTTCGCTAGATGTGCCCAAACTTCCCTACTTTCATATAAATCATTTGATTATCTACGTCTTTTGTCTGAATCAGTCAGTAGGTAAAAAAGTTTTCTTATTACATTTGTCATATTTTCATCTAAGAGATTTTTTAAAATTAGTTTTAAGTACCAAATGAGATACATCATGCTCCTCATTACAATCATCTGAGAAGCCTTCGAATTTAAAATTATCTAGTGCTAATAATTCTAGCAGCCTAGCGTCATCTATGTCCGGAAAAAGATAATCATCTTTTCCAAAAATTGCTAAAATCCAGAAAATATAAATAAGGTATATGTTGTGTCTTAAAGAAATGTAGTGAAGTTAACCTGATAGGAGGTGATATTCTGTCCAATTAAACATTGGAACAATCAATCAAACAATATTTCTCGATTATATTACATACCTTATTAAGATTTAATAACATTTTCGTTAAAATCTATAGGTAATAAAAACATCTAATATCCACATAAACTTACTATCTACTTTAGTACGTTCGCCGGTCGCCATTTTTATATATCCCTCGCGAAGTTATAAACGCATATACTTCACTGCACTTATTCTAGATGGCAGCACATATATTTGTAAAATATTGTACATCAGTGCTTAACTCGATTATTTCTCAATCAACAAGATAATCCCCTTGAAAACGAAACGTCCATTTTGTTGGACGCAACTTCTCACGAGGATATAAATCAGTTTTAAATATGTAAATTGCATACGATCTAAATGGCGCATTCCTTAAAGTAGCCGTCTGTAAGCACAATAGGACGAATGTCCAAAGTTGCTGGTCAATTTTCAATATCAGGCAAGTTGATATACATTATTCTATTATTGCAGTTTTGAAATTGAAAGGACAAGTTCTTTCTGTAATGTATCGATTCCGAGCCAAAAATCGAGAATGGGTGTGGCTTCGCACATCAGCATATGCCTTCTTAAATCCTTACACGGACGACGTTGAATATATTGTTTGTACGAATACGACGGCTAAATCATTACACTCAACTGGCGAACAACCACCTGCAGAAGCTCCTGAACAAGTGGCTTATCAACAACCTGGCCTCGATTACAGCTTACAGAGACGAGATCCCGGATTATATACTCACATGCTACCCGCTACACATATCCAAAGTAAGTATACATCTTATTCTCATTCACTTGAAACTTAGGTTTTGACGAACTACAACTTAAAGGACCATTTTACTTTTTTGGATAATAATGTCGCAGTATAAAATGATCATGGGAATTTTGCTGTCTAGGGATTATTGCATTTCAACACTTTTTAAAGTTTCCGTATTATAAAAAACTGGTTTTGTTGAATGATTCCCTCCCCCCCCCCCTCTCTCTCTCAATATCTCAGTGTGTATATACGCTTTTCAAAGAATTTGAAAATATTTTCTAGCAAAACTTTGCTGCAATAATTGGTATCTATAGTCGGGTCATCCAACGGACGGAGTGATGACGTTCAGGCCTCATGACAGGCGCACTGAAAGCCATGATGTCACAATATACTATGTGAAGCAGTGATGTAAAATTACCGTAATTTATATTTTCGGTAAATTACCGCTCTTTTTTTACCAAGATTTATTCTTGCGTAATTACCATGGCAATTTACTCAAAAAATGGTAAATTACGCAAGAATAAATCGTGATGTTATACACTATTTCTTTTGTCTGTCGTATTTTCGGGCTGTTACGTCTGGACCAGTGATGTAAAGTTACCCTAATTTATATTTTTCGGTAAATTACCGCTCTTTTTTTACCAAGATTTATTCTTGCGTAATTTACCATTTCTTGTGTAAATCACCATGGTAATTTAAAGAGCGGTAATAATTTACCACGGTAATTTACCAAAAATATAAATTACGGTAATTTTACATCACTGATGTGAAGACGTGATGGTAGTACAACAGACAAACACCAAATGCCGGTAAAAGGATTGGGCTGTACCGGATGGCCAACTATGAATGGCCGCCGGCTATATCTCGGAAACCAGTAGTTATATTGGTTCGGGGTAAAAAAGATTTCTAGAAAAAGTGCCCAAGAGGAAATCCTGGAAATTATTTTGAAGTTTGTAAAATGTCCGCTAAGAGGCGTTAAAATTAAGAATTTCTTCATATTTTTACTATTGAAAATTTTTGAATTCTATTGCTTACACATTCTTTAATACTTTTAGTCTTGCACATTTTTTACTTTCTAGTGAAATAAAGTGGTGGGGGCAGCTCAATTATTTCTTTAAATAAACTACGATTATTCCCGTTTGGCGTAACCGATTTTAACAAGTTTGGTCCCATTTAAAAGAGCGTTATGTGCTCTACGAAGTGAACTTGTGTTTTTGTATCATAGACTTTTGCTGGCACCGGTAGATGGCGTTAACTGAAATAGCAAATATTAGGTTTCTTCTCAAAAAAAGTTAAATACAATGATATATTTCTTTTTACATGAGCTAATAAAGAATTAAAGCCTCAACATTTCGGTAAAAAAACAAATTTGTACGCTTTTTTGAACAGGAAGTATTGACAAAAACAGATGAAAATGCATAAATTCTGTTTTACTGGCCTTTTTTTTTTATGAAGCACAATAATTTTGAGCTACACTGTTATTATTATTATTATTATAATAAAGAAAAATGTTTACCATTTCGAAAAATCCTGTTTAAGAAAGCAACATTATTATTAATACTTATTTTAATCCAAAAAATATACCATTAAAAATTAAAAAAATAAGCTATGAAAAAATAAAACAACTCTTATTGTGTTAAAACGACGAGCTGTCAAAATAATAAATATTATTGTCAGTTTTTCATTGAGCTCGTTTACTTTTTTTACTGAGATGCGGTTGAGGTATTCGACATGATTGGCGTGTATTTCGAATGCATGTGAAATGCAACAGCTGCTTCAAGAGTTTATGCTATGCAGTTGCCCGGAAGATGATATGCGTGCAGTGTTTTTCGTAGATTAGCGGAAAAACAATTAAAACAGGAGAATTTAGGCATTTTTATCTATTTTTGTCAATATCTCCCGTTCTAAAAAAACATACAAATTTGTTCTTTTTTTGACCGAAATGTAAAAAGAAATATATAACTTTTTTTGAGAAGACGCCTAATATTTGCTTATATTTCAGTTAACGCCATCTACCGGTGACAGCAAAAGTCTATGATACAAAAACACAAATTCAGGTCGTAGACCAAACAACGCTCTTTTAAATCAGACCAAACTTGTTAAAAGCGGTTACGCCAAACGGGAGTAATCATAGTTTATTTAAAGAGACAACTGAGCTGCCCCCACCACTTCATTTCACTAGATAGTAAAAAATGTGCAAGACTAAAAGTATTATTATTAGCATTGATCATGACATTTTCTCTTGGGCACTTCTATTTGAAAAAATTTTACCCTGAAGCAATATGACTAACGGTTTCTGAGATATAGCCGGCGGCCATTCTTAGTTGGCCATTCGGTACATCGGACTTACAACTACGATACTTTTACAGCACCATTCGACCGTCACGCGTTTTTATTCTCCCGTCCAGACTATAGCCGTAAATCGTGCAATCGTTTAGGGGGATAATATGTTAGCAACAATTTGATGTAATAGTTTCTATCAAAATTTTCGAGTAACAATTATGTGCATAAGCGATAAGCTTTCCAGCAGTAATTTAGAAATTAGCATCCTGAATTATAATTTGAGAGAAGAAACTTCCCATTTAACCCAATTTCCACGGTCTTCCAAAATTTATAAATTTCTTTCATATTTAAGACTGTTCTCCAAAAAATATTATAGATATTATGGAGATGCATACTTTTTCAACTCTCTTCAGATTTTGAGGATACAATTTACACTCTTCCTTTCTGACAACTTAGAAGCGATGCAGCAATGTAAACTAGATAGCTCTGGTGGTAGTTTTCCGAAGCGTGAACGTCTAACGTCGCATATTGTACTTTTAATTATGTGAATATTAATTGTATTTTCCTTTATGTTTGACAGCAGCCCAACAAGTCCCACGACCTAGCAGTAGTCAAAACGTGTACAGCAGTTATGAACCAACACCTTCACCTATAGCAGCATATGGCTCACCATCACAAGCAAGTGCAGCTAGTAGTAGTGGTGTTTTAGGACGTTTAACCAAAGGCAGTACGACTAGCCCGACGCCTGCAGCGGCTCCTTGGAGCTTACGACAGGTTCAACCAACTGCGGAAAGTTACCAGTTCAGTCAACCAAGTCCTCGATCACCGGGACCCACGTATACTCAACTTAGTGGCGGTGCTAGATCCAGTACGGCTCCTACAGCTTACCAATGGACTTGGCAAGGTACAAGTCAAGCATCTGATCCTGGTGGGCCTGGTGCCAGTAGTTCGGTACCCCCACATCAACCACACAACCCTCACGAACTTTCAGATATGCTTCAAATGCTCGATCAAAGTGGTGCTGCTTCGTTTGAGGATTTAAATATGTTTAATACTTCATTCGAATAGCTTTACAACAATAATAATAAAAAAATATGCAGTTTTATATACGTACAAATTTTGTAATATATATATTTTGGATTCAAGTCCTATTGACTTGTAGTTATGGAAAAATAATTGCGATTTATATAATATGTATATATATTTAATATATAAATATATATATGTGTATATATATATAAGGAGAATCAAGAGAAGTGTTAGAGGTGAATAAGAATTGAAAGAAAAAGCGAAGTGAACTTTATATTTAAAA